>CM076584.1:367388985-367910835 GCA_034641835.2 Pinus albicaulis | reverse complement strand
CGAACACAACTCCACCAACTGTCTCATCAACTCCACCAAACTCCGCCACTTGAGTTCTAACTGAAGTCAACCATGCAATAGCTCAACTAACCCATAGGAAAAGCATATTTCCTTCTTCCAGCTGCATGTGCCACATCCGTAGCTCAAACTGAAGTGCTCCAAGAGGAAAATATAATGTTTATAGTCTAAATATTATTAAGGGTTAATAATATTTTACTGTTCTATTTTTAGCTCGACAGTATAAAAATAGAAACCGCCCAATGTCTAAAAATAGAGTTCCATCTATTTTTACCAACTTGACCAATCATCCATAAATAGCATCTTGCAACTCATAGACCATGATCCATATGTCTAAAAATAGACATAGTCTAAAAATAGACTTTGCGCCAAAAATAGCCTGCGGGCCCACTTAGTGAAGGCGACTTCATTTCACTAAGATCCATCATCTTGTTGCATTTTCAAAACTCCCTCTCAACAAGATATGGATTATCTGCAACCCCTATCCTGCCTCTGTGGTATTCGAATTTGCTCCTGGTGAGCGCCTTCGTCAGGATGTCAGCATCCTGATCCTCCATGGGAATATATGAAATTAACATGATTCTCCGCTGCACACAATATCTGATATGATGGTACCTGATGTCGATGTGTTTGGATATATCATGAAATACTGGATTAGCCAAGAGTTTAATGCAACTCTGGTTATCACAATAAATCACAGTAGGCTCCAAGTGTGACCCGAACAACCCGATCGTAATCTTCCTCATCCATATGGCCTCGCATGCGCCCAAGATTGCTAACATACTCAACCTCTCGAACCGAGTGGCCACTTGACATCCGCTTCTTGTCGTACTGCAGTGACCCATTGCCGACTCGACATCGAAGATACCTCCGATGTGCTCTTTTCCGTCCGTTGGGCCCCCGCCCAATCTGCATCCGTGAAGCCACATAGCTTCACCTCATCCTTCAGTCTGTACCACAATCCATATCCCGATGTGCCTCTAAGATAACGCAATACATGCTTGCCTGCCTTCCAGAAGAGCTTGGTAGGCTTAACCATAGCTTGTGAAAGCTGGTTAACAGCATAACATATATTGGGTCGTGTATTGACGAGATACATAAGCGACCCCACCAACTGTCGATAAACATTGGTATCCACTACCTCCGCTAAAGTAGCATCCTCCTTCCTCCAACCTCCAGAAAGAGGAGTATCAACAGGCTTGTAGCCATGCATGTCGAACTTCTCTAGTATTTCTCGGGCATACTTACCTTGAGAAACAAATAGTCCATCACTGCGCTGCCAAATTTCCAATCCCAGGAAATAATGAAGGAGGCCCAAGTCCTTCATCTCAAACTCTCTAGCAAGATCCTCCTTTCATGAAAGTATCACCATCACCCATCAAAATTAGGATCATCTACACAAAGACATTATCAGTAACTTCCTCCACCACAACTGCATAGGTTAGGATCCGTCCACTCTTGGAGAATCCAAGGCGGTGAAATAACCGTCTCATCCGTGTGTACCAAGCACGAGGTGCTTGTTTCAACCCATACAAAGGTTCTCTTTGAGTTGCACATGCGACCACCGCTCGAAGATCTCGAAACCTTTAGGCCGCTCCTATGTACACCTCCTCCTCAATGACTCCATTAAGGAACGCAATTTCTAGTCACATCCATCCGATGATGTGCCAACCCATCCACCCCATCTACGCCGAGAGAGCTAGGATCGTCCGTATGGAAGAGTACCTTGCGCGGTGCAAAGGTCTCCTCATAATCGATCCCTTCGATCTGTGAGAAGCCCCGGGCAACCAATCTTGCCTTGTACTTCTCAACGCTCCCGTCAGCAACTTGCTTCACTTTGTAGATCCATCTCGAACCTACCACTAATTTCCCTTCTGCCCTTGGGACAATCTCCCATGCACTATTTCTGACAATCGAATCATACTCTTCCACCATGGCATCTACCCATGCGGGATCCTCCACAGCTTCCTTGAAAGAGGATGGCTCTGTCACGATACACTTGCTCACAAAAGCCATGTATCTAGTGTACCGATCAGGTGACTGTCTCTGTCTGTGCTATGATGCCGGTGCTCCTACAACCTTCTCTGCATCTTGAGCCAGTCGCTCAGCTTCTGTAGTGCGTTTCCGCCCTCTGATGGTTGGCGCTACATGAGTGGTCTCTTCCACTCCATGAACCTCATCTTGTGGCTGATCCACATCCTAAGGCTCATCCTTAGGAACTAATAGCTCCTCATCTGCATGCAAGTGTGGCTCCCTCTCAAGCAAACACTTCATGGCTTTCTCCTCATGAAATTTGATATCCCGTTGCACATCGCCTTGCGATCAAGTTCAAGAAAAATACACATGATAGTTGTGGGGTGTATCACAGTACCCCAAATATCCCAACCTCTCGCGGTCGATCCAGCTCTTCTTCGGCATCCTTCGTCACATGCATGTAGACAGTGAGCCAAAATCCTCAAATGGAAATATCGTGCCTCTTGCCGTAAAACGCTCCTCCGTGTACTCATGCCAAGCATTCGTGAGGACACCCGTTCTGCACATACACCGCAGTATTGCATGCCTCCGCCCACAAGTGAAGGGGTAGGCCTCGATCATGCAACATCGCTTTCCCCGTGCAACACCCACGATTGTTCCGTTCTTCCGCCGCGCAACCCCGTTTCCGTCGTGTGGGGCGGGGTGCGATGAGCTCTCTCCGAATCCCTTCTGCGCTGCAAAAGTCCTTGAATTCAGCAGAGATGAATTCACCACCATTGTCGCTCCTAAGAGCCTTCACATGCTTCCCTGATTCCTTCTCAACCAGCGCCTTGAACTCACAAAACTTTGAGTATGTCTCGCTCTTCTTCTGCATGAAGAAGATCCAGCACTTCCGAGAGAAATCATCAAAAAAGATCACATAGTACTTGTGCTTTGCTGTCGAAGCTACTGAGAAAGGTCCACACACGTCTGTGTGAATTCTCTCAAGGATTGTCGTGGCGTGACTATCCTTCTCGTGAAAGGTGGCTTTCACAAATTTTCCCAAGGTACACCCCTTGCACTGATCTGACTGTGCAAGAGTGCCTTTAGGAAGCCCAATAGAAATCTACTGTAGTATCTTCAAAGCTCCATGGTGAAGGTGGCCCAATCTCTGGTGCCACAACTTGCCATCATCCCAGCTCACCACTCCTTCAGCCTTGCATGCCATTTCTGCACCGCCATCTACTTGCAACTGATAAAGGTTCTTGACTCGAACCCCTATCTTCCGGGTTTCTCCAGTTGTCTTACTGCGCAGGAAGGATTTTCCTTCGCTGAAGACAACATCGTACCCCTTGTCTTATAACATCGCCACAGAGATCATATTCTTCATGAATCCTGGAACATGCAATACTTCCTTTAATACGAAGGGTTTACCAGACTCCCTCTTAAAGGAAATGGTACTGATACCGGTCGCACTGTATCTACCATCATCACCCATCTCGATGTGCACTCCAATATCTTTCTCATCCAGATCTGAAAACAGATCTCGATCTCCAGTCATGTGAAAAGACGCACCACTATCCAAGAACCATACTGATCCCATCACACTTGAGACCAAGCATGTGATCAGTGAAAAATCCAGCTCAAACTGCGAGGCTAAGGCCTCTCCTGCTGCAGATCCAGCAGCCTGCTTATTTTTCTTCTTCTGCGGACAATTTGTGGCATAATGTCCGTGCTGGTGACAGTGAAAGCACTTCACCTTGGACATGTCCTGCTTCTTGCCTTTCGCACCGGAATAAGAAGCTTTCTTGCTCTTCCCCTTCTTTTCTTTGGCATCCAAAGCGCAATTTTCTTCATCAGATGCCTTTGATGAAGATCCGTCCCTGGTATTCCGCCTTATCTCCTCTTGCACAAGATCCGACCAAATTCGTTCCCATCCTGGCAATTTCTCCCGACCATTGACAGAATGCTGATAGGCATGCCAACTCTTCGAAAGACCAAGGAGAACCAAGATCACCAATTCCTCATCATCGACAGTCACCCCCACACTTCCCAGCTCATCCCTGCATTGGATGAACTTCGTGAGGTACTTCGGCATACTGTCGCCTTTCTCCATCTTTATGTGTCTGAGTTTATCCTTGAGCGCCAACTTCCTTTGGTCGCTCTTGCTTTGGAATAAATCTGTCAACGCTTTCCACATTAAGTATGGAGAATATTTTCCATGCATTCTGGATACAATGTGATCCTTCACGCCCTCCAACAGAATCCTTCGACATTTTTCTTTCTTCTTTTGCCAAGCCTCAAATTGAGCAGCATCAGTAGGCTTTGGAATCTCAGCTTCTATGGAATCCTTCAGCCCGTTATCATCTAATACCGCCTCCATTCTGTCCTTCCATGCAACATAATTTGAACTTCCCTCAAGGGCATATTCCAGTCACAATCCGTTGAAATACATTTCAACTCCGGCACCAAGAAAACTGCTGCAAATTCGAATTCCAAATTCTGCTGCAAATTCGAATTCCACCAGCTCAAAACTCAACTGCTTCCAATCTGTGAGAACAAGGTATTTCTAGCACAGAGATCGACTGTAGGGGCATTTACTGGATATATCACCTTTCAGAGAAAGGATGGATCCAGAGGCTACCTGGCCCGCTTACAGACTCTATCTACCGAAATAAATTGTAATCACTGTAATAGATCTGATGATCAATCTCACTCTGATACCATGTATAAATTTGAATAATTTTCTGAATTATTCACCGAGATTATCCTGATTACACATTATTTAAGCTTCATGCATAATACATAACCTCTTCTACAATTGATCATCAATATGCAGAAATAGAAACAATCGCATGCGCACATAAACACAATAGTCAAGCACACATATCAACACAGTATGTAATGGGGAAAGAAATAGCTGAAAACTCCCAACTATCTGTATATTATAATGATAGAGAACATGTTACAATACATAGCACAAAGCTCTCACAGCTCTCAGCACTATCTCACATGCTACACACAAACTAGCATGGAAGATGAACAAGACACAGGTTCAAATCTCCTCCACAAGTCTGCTTGCCTCTACTGAAAAATCCAAGATGAGAATGAATGAGATCCAAGTTTGAATCCCACTAGCTCCAACTGCGCAATCCTCATTGGAAATCTCCATCAATGTGTGTGCAAATCTCATGCACAGGTATAGTCACAACTGATAGTCACATTCACCCTTTCACCCACCTCTAACACTGGTCTCCACTGAACTGTCCATGCATTGCAGTTAAATGATGTGTTATTTAGTTGATTTATGAGTTAATAATTAGTGAATTAATTAATAATTAATTCACACCACTCATCACTAGTGTATTTGTCAGTTAGACTAAATACAACTAGTTCAACTAAGTTAAACCGAACACAACTCCACCAACTGTCTCATCAACTCCACCAAACTCTGCCACATGAGTTCTAACTGAAGTCAACCATGCAATAGCTCAACTAACCCTTAGAAAAAATGTATTTCCTTCTTTCAACTGCATGTGCCACATCCAAGCATCAAACTGAAGTGCTCCAAGAGGATAAGATAATGTTTATAGTCTAAATATTATTAAGGGTTAATAATATTTGATTGTTCTATTTTTAGCCCGGCAGTCTAAAAATAGAAACCGCCCAATGTCTAAAAATAGAGGTCCATCTATTTTTACCAACTCGACCAATCATCCATAAATAGCATCCTGCAACTCATAGACTATGATCCATATGTCTAAAAATAGACATAGTCTAAAAATAGACTTTGCGCCAAAAATAGCCTGCGGGCCCACTTAGTGAAGGCGACTTCATTTCACTAAGATCCATCATCTTGTTGCATTTTCAACAGCGCCTGAAAATTATTTTGTATAAGTTGTGATTTGGTTGGCCCCACCATAGTAGCTCCGCCCCCCACTTCTGGCTTCTTGCAATACGTGTCGTATAGTATGAAACCTCATACACTTACCGCATAACCATTCACCGCATTATAACTCTGACCATGCAGTGGACTCAACCCTCCACACCACCTCCTTTCTCCCCGCACTTCACACTTCATAGATTTTTTAGTGTTTACCTCCTCCACGCTTGTAACAAAAACTTAAAGCTTGCGACTTACGATGCGATTTGGTCCCACCATGCCTTCTGCCATTTCCATCCGGTCTTCGCACATCCCATCACCGCTAAGCCCTCCACATCTCTCCGTCACCTTTGATTCACCCCAATGCATCCGATGGTCCTTAACACATTTCGGAACCCCACCCCCCCACCCCCTCCATCCCCCGCCCTTCGAACTTTAACCACTGGGGGGGGGAGGGGGGTCTAAAATAGGTGGTATCCATTATGACTCACTCCTCCACGTGTCTTCCTCTCATCATTTTGCACCCCCCTTCTTCGATACCGCTTCCAACTTCAGACCCCCTCCGAAATCCAGTTTCAAGTTTTCAAATACAGCAAGAGTTTTTGGTAGAGCACGCGGTTCAGTTTATTCATTACCTCCAAGAGCTCCCCACTAAAGAATTCAACATGCACAACACAACCGACCGTTCCACAATGGGAATTTGAAATCATGAGAGTTAGGGAGTGGAGGATATCGAACATCAGATGGAATTACATGATGAAGTTTGGATCGCTCACCAGTTCTTAGCCACTTCTCGCCACTCCTCTGAAGATTTTGGAATTTGGCCTCCCTAGATAACTGTTTTTCTTTCTTTTTGCTGTTAAGATAATGATGTTTTGCTGGTAAAATTATGATTTTACCTAATTCTGTTATGATTTTTCTGTTGCAGGAATGATTGCTTGATGCACACTCCAATAGTTTGTTAGGATATTTTGGTTTCACTTGGGTAGGTCGATCATGATAGAATATTCGATCATAAACACTCAAGGAGAACTCTATATGTAGTGAGTTATAAGATGAAAGAAAGGTTCTGGAATTTTGAAGAAATCTGTTGTAGTTTTGTATGATTGTGCTCCCTGTGCTCTGAGACACATATTTAGGAGAGTTGTTTAAAATTAATGTGATATAGAGCTATTATTTGGATTCCAGATGGAGCAGTGAGTGGTATGTATCTGTTTCCTTCTGTTATTAGTAATCTCCTTTTTTATGTGTAATCATATTTCATGCTATGCTGCTTTGAAGGTTTTGTGTAAGGTAGTTGCTGACGGTCTGCAATTTTATTCATGAATTCATGTTTATATAACGCTCAGGTGTTAATTATCATGTATTAAGCTTGTTGCACTCCCTTAATTCACACTTCTCAAACCTTTGTTGTTGTCCATACCTCATTCATATCCATTCCCTCTGAGTTCATGGGGGGCAGATTCTTAATCCTCTTAATCATGTCTCTTGTGGGTTCCTTCTCCATTCTTTCTCAACGCCTCTACATATTTTTAAGATTTATGCTCATTGTTTTATTCTCGGCCCATTTAAAATCCATCTAACCTCATAGCCTCCCGATCCCTCTCATAGTTTGGGGAATTCATATGGATCAGGCTCAAATGGTCTTCTCCTTTATTGAACCACCGAAATCATTATTCTTTTAACCCATTTTCTGTCAGAGGAATTTATACAATTGTCCACACTTAACCTCTGATTTTAAGATGTCCTAGGTGTTAGGGTCCTATTATTATAGGAAATCTGATTATTCAGATGTTATTTGTTGCTCTCATGATGAAGCTTTTGGCTTGCTGACTCGCCCCGCTTCCTCTCCATTTTGCATCATCCTTTACTCAGCTTCCTACTTTATCACCCACTTTCCTTGTTAATTCATATGAATATTAGCCCAGCATAAGCCGAGTACTTGCTTTCAAATCATTAAGAATAGGTTTGTGTGACAAAAAGGTTATATATTACTTTGGGTATTTACCCTAAAGTTCTGTGTAATCTTTGTCCTAAATATTAAAAGTCATTCACTAATTTCCCCTCATTCACTAAACCTCTTACATGTCTATTTTATTAATTTCCCTCCATTCATTTTTCTCCTTCAAACTCATTCCCTAAGTTACATATTCCCTTCATTACCCCTTCATTACATTTCATTCCCTAATATTTTCCCCTTATCCTAACCCATTTCCCCTTTTCCTAAATTTTTCCCCTCTTAAAAAAAAAACCATTTCTATTATTAACACCCTCTTCCCCTTTGTTAACTATGTCTTTTCATTAAAAATTGAAAAATCCACTTTTGCATAGTTTTAAAGTGGAAAGCAAAATTATTAAGGGGACCCATCCGCTCAATAAGTTTAATTAAAACCGCCGGATGCGGCTGCGGAAGAGAGTTAATGAGCCTTGGGCTCTCGCGCAGCTCCCAACACTGCATACACGCCGTGCCCACATGGCCCATAGCACTACACTTGCTGGCGTTATTAATACGCCTCGATCTGAACAGAGCTGCAGTTATTACACCTTCGCTCTCGGGTATATGGTGATGGTATTGTTGAACGCTTGCAATATGGAGGGAGTGCAGAACGATGAGGGCCATGGCGGACCTCTGAACCCTCTAGACGCTGTTTGTTCGCCCGGATGTGCCAATTCCAGCTGCAAAACACAGACAGGACGCCGCTGCAGCATTCTCGCCTGTCTGGAGACCATCCCGGGCGTTCATTTCTCCAACAGCCCCTTCTGCCGTGCTTCAGCCTCAATTGGAGCTACAGCAGTGCTCATTGCAGGTACTTTGTCTCCCTCTGGTCTCAATTTGCATTCTCGGGACAGTTTCTCCTCTAGAAATCGTATTTCTGGTTATATTGCTCCTCCGTCTGGTCGGCATCACCCTGGTGGTCTCCTCACCATTTCTCAAGCTCCTCACCTTCTCCTTGGCAGTCCTCGCCCGCGCCACCTTTCGTTAGACATGCCACGCCTCAGGCAGCGCATGCGCTGCAGAAGGGGCACGAGTCGAGGTCTTGCTCATGAAAATCCTCCTTCGCCGCTCTCCGAACTCAGCTCTTCCTATGAGGATGATGCTAACACGCCCCCGCGTGCCTCTCGCGGTGGTGGAGGCAGAGGAAGGGGCAGAGGACGACGTGCTGTAAATTATGGTCATGCAGGCAGAAGTCGAGGCCGCGCTCGTGCTGCGAGTTCTGGTGATTTCCCCTGTCAGCCCCCTCCCGCTTCTGAGCCTCCTGGTCTTGGCCGTCCTCCTGTAGATCTTGCTCATTCCAGTCAGCCACCCTCAGACTTCTCTGTCCCTCCCAGTCAGCCCAATCCACGGGACAGTCGATTTCGGGGCTCTACTATCAGACAATCTACTCAGAATGCTGAGCTCCGATTCCACTGTACCTCCTTCGACTCCATAATCACCGCCTTCATCTCTGTCTCTCTCCGTGAGGAAATCCCGCACTGCTCCGCCCCCTCCCCTCCCATTGACCATCGCCCCTCTCCCACTCCTCTCACGGAGCTGCGTTCTGAAGCTGACAACAAAGATTTGAAGACTGACAGCCATGCAGGAAAGGAGGACAGTAGCGAGGAGAATGAATATGCATGCAGGATTGAAGAGGAACCAATGTCTTCTGAGCACGAGGGCTAAATCCCCTGGCTCATTCACTTCTGGTTTTTTTGAGTTTTGCTGTTTCAATTGCTCCACTGATGAGCAGTATGATGCTTCTAGCTTTTATATTGCTGTTTACATTTTATGTATAAACCTCTGGCCGGTTTCCCTTCCAAGGGCGGCCTAGTACATTATGCTTAATGGGTCGGTTTCCCACTCTGGGCGGCCCAAAACAATCAAGAACAGTGCTGATAATCAGTCCCAGCTAGCTGGCTCACACAGCAGCAGCTGTGGTAGTTTTGTAATAGTATTTTTATAAATTAATAGATATAGTCTTATTTAGAAAAAAAAAAAAAAAAGTTTAATTAAAACTTAGTTTACTTAAATTTAACCCCCACTTAATACATTTCTCAACATTCATCATTAACCACTCTCCATTTATTAAGTTTAATTAAAATTTAGTTTTAAATTAAAATTCACTCCCTTACCCACTTCATATTAATTTCTCCCTGCACTGAGAATTAAACTCCCTTCATTTTTATATGCCTCGAGATTTGTAAAAAATAAATGTAACACTCAAAAAGCACGCGAAATGGGCAGTTTATTATTACTGGGTTTTACCAGCTGTCACTCCCACATTCTATCGTGCTCCTCCTCAAAATACCACATACTACTTTTTCCTCACAAAAAAAACATTAACTTTTTTGGTTTCCAATCTTATAAATGTTACGAGAATATAAGGTGGATTAATGTCAAGTGAAATATCAGAGATATGAAGGTGAGGTAAAATTACATAGCTACAGGCCAAACCATATTGGAAAGAAAGAGGAATAAATGAATATGGGACTAAGGTTGTGAAATAGGTTTCAAAAGGTAAAATTAATGTATAGGTGAGTAAATATAGCATTCAAGAAAAAGAATTTCACGATAGAAAATTAAGGTGAAACCAATTTACAGGCAGGGTGAAATCAATTTATAGGCATGGTGAAACCAGTTTACAGGTGTAAAATAATGTTGCACATGAAAGTAAAAGAGTAAAGTGAGAATACTCTTCCAACCATACAAATCAACACATGGTTTTTCAAAACCATCTAGGTATTATACAAGGGTAAAATGAATTTACATACAGATAAAATGAATTTACAGAGGAAGGAGTAATAGAAACAAAACTACACATGGTTTTGTGAATTCATGGAAAGAGAAAACAAAACCATGGATTTGAAACAACACATGGTTTTATAGAAATTTAATTATAAATTTCATTTAAAATATTTGCGAAATATTATTCAAATATATATATTATTATATATTTTCCAAACTATTTTGTGACACTAATGGACAATAAAACAGCATGGCAGTCATAGGATCAGCCATCAGTGAGGGAAATCTCAAATTTTTTAGTCAGAGGATCAACAAAAAGTTGAGTGAATTACTAGAAAAAGGGAGATACATCCAAATCTTCCAATTCATCTACCAGTTAGTCACAAATTTGGGTCCACATCCCACCTGCTCCCACCTCCACAGCCCACAGCAACAAAATTTGCACAGAACATTCCATCAGAACTATTAATCAACAACAGTTAGAGCTTTTTAATTCATCTATGGTCTAAAAATGTCATGTATGTTAGAGACAACATTTATTGTAAACAATTTGTAAATTTTGTATAAATACTTCTGTTTTTGAAGTATTAGAGATCGATTGTTTTGAGATCAGAATGATTAGTGATCTATTGGAGCATTGTAAGATTTTTTCAAAGCATTGGAGCATCAATACTAAGCAGATCATTCACAGGATTCTTATGGTTTAAATACTGGTGATGTTTTTCTTTTGTTAAAGTGTTTCACTGTCATCTCTTCACTGTAATCATCTAAATTCCAATTGCAAAACAGAAACTGTGATGAATAGGATTTAATTTTGAGTACCTTATTCTGGCTGCTTTGCAATTTTATGTTTTCTACTGAAGGCCACTCTAAAGAATTCTTAACTTCTCTTTAGTTCTACCTAATTGACTGAATGCCACACTAAAGAATTCTTAATTTATCTTTAGTTTTGCTGAAGGTTTTCATTGTTCTGCCATCACCCATTTATTATTCTGAAATATCCAGTAAATATTCCTAGCTTGCCCTGAGTTTACTTTGTGAAAAATTGATGCAACCATCCAATTTACATTTTGACTCCATTTCCCAATAGATGCTAATTAAATTGATTACAATCAGTCTTCCAAAACCTAAATCAAAACCCAAAACCCAAGTACAATCATAACTAGTCTAATATTTTCAAGAAAAAAAGATAAATTTTACAGAGAGAGCCCTCTCAGGGATTGAAAGGGCTAGAGTCCCATCCCTAAGTGGTTTGATGTTACATTCTTGTGATTTGTCCTACAACCTTCAAATTACAGAGTGATAACACTAGGCACTGGTCTTTTACAAATCAACGCTGTCTCTAGGAGCTACAACATCTTTTTGGCATCGTTGCCGGGGAAATGAATGAAGAAATATTTTCCCTGGGATACAAAATTATCTTCTCACTTCAATTAGGTGAGCACGAAGGGTTGAGAGTTGCACATTCCTCACCTTGGCGACTCCACTGTAAAATAGTCCTAATCAGAAGTAATCCTAGCTTTCATTAGGCCTCACACTAGATTCAGATCCACCATCTACCTCCACCTATAAATCAGATGGCTATGCTGAGTTTCCTTTTGAACAAGTATCCCCCCTTGGCCCTCCCTCAACCTCTAAATGATATGCTACAAGACTATCTAGAGCGGGTTCCTCGGTTCACCGGGGAAGATAGTAATTCTGCACAGAAACAGATTGAAAACTTCTGCGCCTTTACTAAGAATGTAAATTTAGATCACTTAGATGTGGTATTAAGGATTTTCATCCAATCCTTGGACCTGGAGAAGCCCGTAAATGTTTCAAGTCTCTAGCCAAAAACACAGTCCACACTTGGGAAGAAATGGAAAATTTCTTCACATTGAAATGGGGAGAAAAGAGGGACCATGGATATGTCCTCACAGAGTTCAATGCTCTCAAGAAGAGACACAATGAGGATGTAACACAATTTATAAAGAGGTTCAATAAGCTCTATAATAACCTCCTCGCTGAAATAAATCCTCCCCAAGCAGCTGCTAAGGTGGTTTTCCTCAAAGAGAGAATTGACAGGGAACTCTCTATAATAGTAATGTTTAGGAGACTAAATATGGCGGTAATTAGTTAGCCTAATAGCATATTATTATTGGAGAGGATGAAAAATCATAGCACTAGATGATGTAAGGAAATCATCGAGACTAACTATCTTATGGAATCCAAACAAAGTGGAATTTACAGATTGGATGGCTACCCCAAGGATAATCTCTAGTAGATTGCACTACTTCAGATCAAAATAAACAAGATGCGTACAATAGTATATGGGAAAAATATGTTAAATGAAAAGACAAACTTTCTTAGAAAATTGGCTAGCATCAGATAGCTTCACCAAGATAAGTTATGGATTCTAGGAGGATACTTCAACATGGTGACATCACTAGAGGAAAAAAAGTGAGCTATTTTTCATTTGGACATAGACTCCCAATAGTTCAAAAATATAATGTAGCAAATGAAGTTGGTTGATGTGGAAAAAATTGATGTAATATGCACTTGGAACAATCATTTCAGCTGTAAGAATCAAATAGTATAACAATTGGATAAATTGTTAGTTGTTGAATCTCTCTTTGAAGTGGATGTATTCCTCAAAGCATTTGTTTTTCCTTGACATGTTCGAATCATTGGGAGATATATGAAATAGATAGCAAAGCTTCCCCTAAAAATATCCCTTTATAATTTCAAAATTTTTGGCTTAAGGGTCCATCCTCCCTTATGAATACAAAGGTCTAGTGGGAAGCGATTCAATTCCAAAATCCCTCTAATATGGTCAAGTTTTAGTAGACACTCAAGATTCTTAAGTCAAATATCAAAAAATAGAACAAAGAGGATTTTGAAAATATTTTCCAAGCAAAACAAGACTTGGAGGTATAAATGCAAGAGGTTCAACAATAAACAATTATGGAGGGAAGAATTGAGGATCTGAGTTCAAAAGAAGGAGAATTGCTCGCAAAATTAGAGGATATAAGGAAAAAGGAGGAAATATTATGGAGGCCAAAATCAAGAATCCATTGGCTTTGAGAATAGGACAATAACACAATTTTTTTCACAAATCAATGATCAAACACCATCATAACGGGATATTTTTGCTCAAAAATGAAGTAGGGAAAAAATTCATAGATCATAAATAAATCAAGCAAGAATAGGTTAGATATTATGGATCACTTTTTGCTGAACAAAATCAAAGTTGATGGAGACCAATTCAAGAGATCATGGAAAACATCCTAGTGTTGGTTCTACTAGATCATAATGTTCCCTTAATTTGAGCGGTATTTTATGTTGAAGTTGAAGAGATGGTAAAGTTCATGCCAAAAAAAAAAGAGTTGGGTCAATACGGGTCCACCACATATTTTTTCTAGGCTTTTTGGCACTTCCTTGTCGAATAAATCTATTACATGGTGGTTAAATTTTGCAATATGTGCTCTTTATTTCTAGCCTTGAATTCCACACTATTAACACTAGAAATCGAGTCTGACAAGGCCCAAGATAGTGGTAGCTTCAAACGAACAACCTTAGGCAATGTGATATATGAGATTATTGCAAATGTCATTGCAAATCATTTAAATCCATTATTTCCAGATCCAATTTGAATAGAGTGGACCAGTATGTGGAGGGAAGGAAAATCTTGGATATAATAGTATGAGGTACTGTGTTCATTAAAACGAATAAAAAATGCAGGAATGCTAATTAAGCTTGACATGTCTAAGGAATTCAACAAACTTAGTTGGGTTTATCTCTTTAATTTTGTCATAGTATTTTTATTTTTAAGTAGTTGGATCAACTGGGTAGGAGTTCTAGTTGCAACCTATTTCTTCTAAGTGATGCTTAGTGGATGTCCTTCCTTAACATGCACGTCTTCATGCAAAATTTTGCAAGGTTACTCTCTCTTTCCATTCTTATTTATTCTTGTTGCAGAAGGGTTGAGACGCACCATAAAGGCAGCAGTAACATGAGGAAAGATAAAAGGATTAAGACTTTATGGTGATGATCTTCCCATCTCCCATCATTAGTTTATTGGTTATACGATGCTAATGGGAGTTTCTATAGTAAGAGAAACTAGAGCTTTAAAACAGATCATGGGGGACTTCATCGAGGCCTTAGTGTTGAGTCAAGAAGGTGACTATTAACGGTAACCTTAATGTTTCACATTAATCATCAACCCAGGGCAAGTCCTTTTATTTCAAGAGTGCGAGCAACATATATGCGAGTGAATTTATAGGTTAACTACTCTAAATTGTTGTAAGAAATGTATCTAATTCTTGAAGTTCAATCAAAATAACTCAAAGGTAAACTATGAAATACTTCAAATCAATCAAAGGAATAAACTCTTGATCTAAACTTATGCAGAAAAAAACACTCAATGTTGAAATAAGCAATATTTTGCAATTGAACAACACACTTTAATGAATTGAACAACAACCTTAATGAATTGAAAATCAACCTAAATTAATTGAACATCAATCCCAATGAATTGAACAACACTCAATTATTTAACATTTTTCAATGGAATTCTCTAGAACTCAACTAATAGGAACATTCGAAATTAAATAGCAAACCAAACATTCACACTTATGATGGAAAGACTTAAGAAATAACTATATGTAGAATCGAAAAGCAACCTCTTAAGCACGTTGAAATTAATATAATGAATGTAAATGTGTCACTCCATAATAAAAGAACATCAATGATAAATTCAACCTATTGAAAAGGGAATTGAAACACATCACACTTGCGATTAATGAATTGAATGGTAATGCTATAAAACACAAATAATAACTAATATGAAAGACTCATAAATAAATGTATAACACAAAATAACAAAAAAATCCCCAGGGATCGGCCCAAAGCCTCTAGAAGTCTTCTGCCAAGAAATACTCAAAATCTGCTTATAATGAAAACACCAATTTCTTCATTAATCAATGGGGCAATACATCATCATGAGTTTGACAAATCTATTTGAATAAGTTTATTACAGGAAAATTATAATACATGAACAACTCTTTGTCTCCTTCACCTACAACCTTTTATAACTTGAAGGTGAAACAAACAGAATAATGGATCCTCAAGATTAGGAGATCCTGAGGCTTCGTAGCCATAAACCGAATGCTTCAAGAATAGGCATGTTTCTGCATCTTTCGCTGATTCGTAGGGACCGATGCGATTCCATTTACTTTTCTTGTCTCCTGTTATTTCGTCGTTTTGGTCAGCAGTTGGGTTGTTTCATTTCCCTACCAATAAAAACAGCAAAAATCAGTTTTCATACTATTAAACACACCTTTTATCAATAACTCATTTTACCCTACTTTTTCATGATTCTCCTTTGATTTCTTTCTGAGATGAAGGAAAACATATAAAAGTTAATGATAAATCATGCTAAATATAGGGGTAAAATTTACCTTTTCCTCGGCCCAACATACTCCCATGCTTACCTTTCTGCATGTCCTTGTGAAAACATATGATTGAGGTGTATTTGAGTTAAGGAATAGACAGGATACACTTCTTCCTTATAAAGTCTAAAACCATGTTTTTGTTTCACTTTTGCAAATGCTGAGTTTGTATGTCCCTCTGGTAACTCATAATCGTGATGATAGTCTTTAGGAGGGTACCATATGATGGGGCATCTATATATCCATCCTATCCAGGTAGGACCCATGTTCAAAATTAGATTACTATACCGATGAAAACGAGAAGCAACAACTTTAAAATTCCTATACCCAAATGGCTCTTTGTTCTTCACATTATTGGTAGAGACTTGACATCTCTGTTTGGCTGCTAATAAGGCTTCTTCCTGAATATCCTGGAAGTATGCTCTTCCATTCTTCACAATATCTTTGTGAATTGGACCCATTTTGGCTATCACTCCTTCCCATTGCATAAACTTATTATGTTGAGTAAACAAATGTAGGGGTTTTGTAGGCTCCCCTCTAACCCACAGATCTAAACCATGTTATCTTTTCTGAAATATGTTGTAGGATTTAGCCCATTTAGTCTGATTTTTGGCAAAGGATAGAAAAGCTTGGAATTTATGTCCCCTATGAAGGCACTGGGGTTACTATCTCTATACTCTTATAAAAATAAATTGTGCAAATACAATTCGCACAGAAGGTGTTGGGTTTGTTCATCCTGATCATTACAACATTGGAAAAATTATTCAATGGTTTTAAATGTAGTGGGTTTCACTGCTCTAATAGCTTTGATATGTAGCAAAAAATAACTTTCTACTAAAAATAAGGCATAATTGGTGGTCAGTGCCCTGTAAGTCAATACATATGAGTAAAGAGAACAAAATCACTAGTTTGTTTCTTAGCATGTTCCAATTGATCTTGTGCCCTTTTTACTTTTACCCTTTCTTCCCTAAGTTGGCCAAGGATTCTACAAGGACGGAGGTTCAATACCTTTTCCTTTTTGTTCTAGTTGCTCACCTGGATCCTGATACACTGAAACTGCTTCTTGTATGAGGACATGTTTATCAGTCCATTTTTCTCCTTCTATTGGAAGTCTGGAGACCTCGGCAATGATTTCTTTGGAGACTAGTATGATTCTACCTTTGAATATGGTATGCCCTTCCCACAGGTTCTGAAAGAATTCAATTTTTGTCTCTATATTAAAACCTTGTAGTCTGTGTAGATATGGAATCCAACTAGCTTGCTGGAGAATGGTGCGAGCTAATTCTGAGACTTGAAAGATTGTGGTTTCATTGCGAAGAGAATTTCCACCCATGGCTGTTGTGTTTTTGGAACTGGTTTCTTCACCCTTCTACATGTGTTTCTTTCGAATTTGTTAGTTAAAACGATATAAACACTGCATACGACTTTTATAAAATATATTATTAAAAATGTGACTGCATGACATAAATGCAATGATTCTATTGTCCAATTAGCATATCCGAAGGAAGTCGCATGGATAATTTTTATGCCTATTCATTATGGGTATTCTTACCCCCTCCAATGAGAGAAGGATGTCCACAGCATTCAAGCACAAGAAAAAAGGAAGTAGAAATCATGAATGTGCACGAAGTAGAAGTCAGAAGTTGGTAATCATCACAAATGGACATCAGGTGGAAATGACCAAAAAGGGAGAAAAGTGGAGTAGCAATCATTATGAAAAAGACTTCCTATTTTGACGGCATAGTATGACGGAAGCATGACAGGTGATAGATTATGATTGATGTTGTTATCACTCAATTCGGCGTGATAAGATAATTCACTCATAGTTGATTATGCGTATAGCTTTTGATAACGATAACACTTATTGAAACAGTGCATTCATCTTCATGAATGGATCAATAGGAAATAGGGGCATATAAAAATAATTGGTTGTTGTCAGAAAAGTACTCCAATACCACAAGCAGAGCCACTGCTGCTAGCAAGAATCCATAGCCTCGACAGGGTTGTTGTTTTAACCCAGAAATGAGCCAGAATCCTCTATTTAAAAGTAGACATTTTTCCTGTTTTATAGAGAGACCACTATGATGGTGTGGTGGCCAGATAGTCATAGTGCCATTCACGAGGATTTTAATAGAGTGATTAGGCCAGCTCGTGATGAGACCTCCTCTCCTTCAAGCAGTTTTAGTTGTCGAGAAGGTCACTACCTTTGTGTGGTGGCCATTGTGGGAATGTCACCTATTAAACCCTCATGATCATGGTAGGTTGGCTCGTAATGAGACCTCCTATTCTCTCTTCTTTAAAATTTTTCACATAGAGATATATTTTCTTTTTATTATAAATGGAGCGAGGCTCATTAACTCCTTAAGAGTTAGGGATGTTGTAAGAAGTAAAAAGAATGCCAATACAAATGATGCTCTTATTCCTATCTCCTCACGCCGAAGAGAATTACCGCTTGAGAGTGTAAAAATATACAACAACATAAGACTACGGTAATGAATTGTGTGATAATATGTTTGAAGAGGAGATATCCAACCATTCATTATATAGATAAACCATGTTAGCTTCTGAAGTAGAGATTTCCATCAAAATTTCAAAAGAACATAATATTAGTAATATAACTGCTTTTCTCTTCTTTAGGTAACAATTCCTTTTCTATCAAATGGTTTTTATGGCAAGAATGTATAAAGGAAGAGTGGATATTTGAAAGGAAATCATCAAAAGACAAAAAAATTTCTATTTTGAACGACAAAGATTAAAAAAACATGCTAAAAAAAATCATCCATTCAATTGGATTGAACGGCAGCTGTTCAATTCAATTGAACGACAATTGTTCAATGGATTGAATAGAAAAAATCAAAACACGCTTAAAAAAAAACAGTCGTTCACTTGAATTGAACGATAATTGTTCAATCAATTGAACAACAACTGTTCAATGGATCGGATGGCAAAAATAAAAACACGTTAAAAAAAATCAGTCATTCAATTGGATTGAATGGCAGCTGTTTAATTCAATTAAACAACAATTGTTCAATGAATTGAACAAAAGTAAGAAAAGACATAGTAAAAACAGCATATGTTCACTTGAGTTGAACGACAGCTGTTCAATTCAATTGAATAGCAACTGTTCAATGGATTGAACAACAAAAATAAAAAAAAATACGCTAAAAACACAACCGTTCAATTGGATTGAACGACAGTCGTTCAATTCAATTGAACAACAAATGTTCAATGGATTGAATAACAGAAACAAAAACATGCTAAAAACATAGTCATTCAATTAGATTGAATGGAAGCAGTTCAATCAATTGAACAGTAATTGTTCAATGGATTGAACATAAAAAAGAAATCAAACACACACAAAAAAAAAAGAAAAAAAAAAGAACGTGACTCTGAATAATCAAAACAATCAAAAAGAAAGAAAGTGGAATTCTTGTATACAATGATGAAAAGAACTGTAAATTACCATTAATTGCAGGAAACATATATACACTATTTACAAGAGGAAGTAACAAATTTTTATGAACTTAAAGCTGTCAGGCCATCATTCCCTGCAACTAAAATTTAGATAGTGGGATCGTCACGCACCTGCTGGCAGAAATAATCTTTTGTAAGTGGTTTATGATAGAGGTGCAGCCGGTGTCCATTGTCTTGAAAGGCATAGCCAGATCCATCTCTGGTGGTCAAGGTAATGGTATCGTTGTTGTGCACTTCTTGAATTTCGTATGGCCAGAGCCACCTTGTTTATAACTTACCCGAGAAATCTTGGAATCTGGAGTCATAGAGGAGTGCCCAATCACCTTTCTAGAATATCTTATTTTTTATGAGTTTGTCATGCCACTTGGCTCATTGTTGCTGAATAATTGCAATGTGAAGTAGAGCAAGTAGTCGTGCTTCATCTAATTCATTTATCTGTTGGAGTCTTCTAACTTGTGTTTCTGTTAAATCCAACCCCACTTCCTGGGCTGTTCTAAGAGTCTTTATCTCAAATTCAATGGGGAAAATTGGTCCCTTTCCAAATACTAGGTGGTACGGAGAATATCTGGTGGTGTTTCGCCAAGTTGTGCGATAAGCCCACAAGGCCTCTGGCAATCTAGTAGCCCAATCCCGACGATGTGTTGAGACTGTTTTAGTGATAATTGCCTCAAGGACTTTATTGGTGCTTTCAACCTGCCCGTTTGCCTGCGAGTGGCAGGGAGAGGTGACTTTATGGGTGACATGGTGGTTCTGTAGAGTGGTCGTAATTTTATGTCCCACAAACTGTACCCCTCCATCATTTATCACTTCCCTAGGTAAGCCATACTGCACAAATAGCTCAAAATGAAAATTTATCACAGACTCTTCTGTAGCTCTCAACAAAGCCACTATTTCTACCCATTTCGTCACGTAGTCTATGGAAGCCAGTATGTAGGCCTTCTGATTCGATGGCGGGTTGAATGGCCCAACAAAGTCCAACGCCCACCGTTTGAAATTTTCTACTACCAATTGTGGTTGCAATGGCATCTCGTCATATTGGTGAGGGCAACCCATTCTTTGGCAACTATCACAGGCTTGTACATATTTATTTGCATCTTTAAGAATTGTGGGCCAATAGTAGCCCATTTGTAGTACTTAGTGCCCTGTCCTGCGATCTGAAAAATTTCCACCACATGGTTCGTCATGGCATGCCTTCCATATGTCATAAATATCGTCTTCTCGAATGCATCTGCATATATGCATATAAGCTTCTGTATGGAAAAGATATCCACCAATCCAGGAGAATCTAGCACTGTGTTGAACAATCAACTTTCGTTCCTTTGTTGTCAAGTGTCTTGGCAGCTTTCCTACTACCAGATAATTCGCTACATCTACGTACCATGGTGCTTTTACTGCCACAAAAAACAAATTCTCATCAGGGAACTAATCATCTACCGCTAGTGGGTCATTTGTCTTTGGAACTCTAGATAGTAAATCTGCAACTACGTTCTCCTTTCTTGGACGGTCCTTAATAGTTATATTGAACTCCTATAAAAGCAACAACCAACGATCACTCTTTCATTTGTAATAGGTTTTTTAGTTGAATATCTAATGGTGGAATGATTGGTGTACATAAATACTTGATATCCAGTTATATAATGTCTAAATTTATCGATAGCACAAATGACAGCCAAGAATTCCTTTTCGGTCACTGTATAATTTAATTCAGCAGGAGTGAGATTCTTGCTGATATAGTAAATAGCGTAGGGCTTCTTGTCCTATTCTTAACCGAGGACCGCTCCTATCATTGTATCTGATGCATCTGAAGAAATATGAAAGGGCAGCTCCCAATTGGGGCCACGCAAGACTAGTGCAGTCAAGACCAATTTCTTCAAATCTGAAAAAGCAGTGTCACATTTGTCAAACCAATGGAATTCAACATTTCCAGTTAATGCATACAAAGGCGCAGCAATTTGTGAAAAATTCTTTGTAAACCTACGATTGTACCCTGCATATCCAAGGAAACTACGTACCTTTGTTTAAGTACAAGGTATGGCTAATAAGAGAAATACCTCTGTCTTTGCTAGATCTACCTGTATTCCAGCTACAGAGATGTAGTGTCCTAGGTGTTGGTATCCCGTGTTTTGACAGTTTGGAAAATCAAAAGACAAGGCAACATCAGAACCAATCTTTAGAGTTCCAGGATCTAGTCCTCCTGTTCTCAGAGAGGGATCTCTCAAATATTTGTTTGCAGAGGTTTATCTTGTTTGCTTTGGTTATGGAATTTTAGACTAGTTATTACGTGCAGATGTTTGTTTGGTTGGGTTGAAAAATGGCTCAGATCATGGTTCCGCCCCCCTCTGCAAACTGCTCAAGGTTCCACTGCCTCATTTTTCGTGCCCGCTCCTGTCCATCCTTGGGCGCACAAATGAATGAAGGTTTAAATACTAAAATCTTGGCGGACTTCCCAAAGAGATGGTTAGGCGGATTGGTTGAGATCCACATTGTTTGGGCGGAGGTCGGGTGGTCAAATCCCGACCCCGCCATAAAAAGGCCCACTGTTTTTAACTGCATTACATATTAAAACACAGCGTTGAACTGTTTTATATATTTAAAAATTTTGATGAACCGTGGATGTGATGTGGGGGGCCGGACCCATATTGGGCGGCCCGCCCCATATAAAACCGCGCCAAGTGTGTGTCGGCGGCGGTGGGGTTAACAACCCCCGCCCCATTTAAAATGCGTGGCCGTTGTATAATGTGGAGACCCGCGGGGGTGGCGGGGCTGACCACCCGCCCCCCCAATAACATTTATTAATATATAATATGGATACGTGCGGATGGGGTGGCGGGGTTGGTGGCCCGCCACCCAGATATATATATATATATATATATATATATATATATATATATATATATATATATATATATATATATATATATATATATATGTGTGTTATTTAAAACAAAGTATTGCTTTTTAAACCTTCGAATTTTGACCGAAGGAGTGCTTTTAATGGTCCTACAAATTCGCCTGGAATCTGGCCAGGTTGGTCGGAATCCGGTGGCCGGGTTTCAGCAAAATTGTTGCCTCTTTAGTCTGCCACATCACCAAGTCAACCCCTGAACTTTGACTGCTCCTAACTCCTTCATTCGGACTCGGAATTGAGTGTCGTCTGCGCCGTTGGATTCAGAATTTCGAGATCTACAACTTGAACTTGGTTTGAAGGATTTTCAAACACTTTGATTTTTGAGCCTTGTACTCAAGCCATTTGTACCTGTACCTGTTTAATCCACCTGGATCATTCCTCCCCACTAAAGAGCTTTTCGACCCCAAAAGCCTCATCAATCAACATGCAAGTGAGGGAATTTCTCCCTCACCTTCTCCTTTTCAATCCATTTGGCTTTACTTGGGTGCATCCCTTTGAAACCAACACGGAGATACTCCACATCTCCTCGTCGCGAAGTCCTGGTCCTTCGATCAAGAATGATGTCCTATGGCAATTCATCGAGATATTCTGGTGCAAAGTCATCCACTGTAGGAACTGATCGTACCTCCTCAGTGTCCATAATCAATGGGGGTTCATAAAGTTTTAGATTTTCAACATTCACAACTGAGTACATCTGCATGTATACCGGCAAGTCGAGTCGGAAAGCATTATTCCCAATCTTCTCCAATATGGTAAAGGGACCATACCGGATTGGTCACAATTTCTTACCTTCTCCCTTCATTCGATCCTTGCTTATGTGGAACCACACTTTGTCGCCAACTTGAAATTGATGGTCGACTCGATGCTTATCATGTCGGGTCTTATATCGGGCCTGACTCTTCTCCAACTTCTCTTGCACTACTTGGTGAATCGTCTGAATCCGCTGAATGAACCGCTGTGCTTTATCCCTGTCATCACGCCCACTGGCATCTTCATCCCTTCCATAGATCATGTCGAAAGGGTCCTTTGGTAAGTAACCAAAGCATGTCTCAAAAGGTGAACGCTGCGTAGAGGAGTGCACTGCTCGGTTGTAAGTGTGCTGCACATATGGAAGGTGTTCATCCCACAACTTGGGATGTTTGCTGCAATAGCCCTGCAACAAGTGTACCACGATACGATTAACGACCTCTGTCTGTCCGTCGGTTTGTGGATGGAATGCCGTGCTTCTCTTCAACTTGGTATCCATCATGCGCCACAAGATGGTCCAAAACTCTCCAAGGAAATGAGAGTCTCGATCTGACACAATCGACGTGGGCAACCCAAAGTGGACCCAAACATACTGAAAGAAAAGACAAGCAATCTGCTCAGCAGTGACCTGCTTTTTACAAGGCATCAATATGCACATTTTGCTAAAGCGGTCGACGACAACATACAAATAGTCATGACCATTTCTTGACATAGGCAAACCTCCTACAAAATCCATCGACACACTTTCCCATGGACGACCCGGAATAGGGAGTGGTGTGTAGAGCCCGAGTTTTCTATTAGAGGGCTTTGAAACAGAACACATCACACATCCCTTTACAAAACGGGTTACAATGTTTTTCATATGGCGCCAAAAACAAAACCTTTGCAAATGACATAAGGTTTTTTCAACACCAAAGTGACCAGACACAAGAGAGGTATGCGCCTCTCGAATTACATGTACCCTTTCTGCTGTGGGTATGCACAATTTACCAAGGTGATACAATAGCTTCCCCTGCAAATGATAGTTTTCCACCTGTGAACCATGAGTTAGTTTTGCATAAACTTCTTTAAAGTCATCATCGTTAGTGTACTGTTCAACATAACTTTCAAAAGACAATGACGCATTATGCAAAATAATAGAAGCAGCGATAGGAGGGCGAGAGAGCATGTCTTCTAATTTGTTACTAGTGCCCTTCTTATACTTTATTACCAGATGAAATTGCTGTAGGAACCCCATCCACCTGAAATGACGAGATTGTTGTAGCTTGGTTTGTGACTGAAGGTATTGCAAGGGCTGATGATCTGTATGGATGATGGTCTCCTTGCCGATCAGGTAGTGTTTCCACTTTTTCACACTTTGGACCAAGGCATACAATTCCTTGTCGTAAGTGGGGTAATTTATTACATCCTGGGAGAATTTCTCCGAATGGTAACAAATCGGCTTCTTCTGCTGCAAAAGTACAGCTCCCATGGCGTACCCACTGGCATCGGTTTCGATCTCAAAAGGCTGCTGGAGATCGGGTAAAGCCAGGACTGGTGCGGTGCTGATTTTCTCTTTCAGTGCTTCGAAGGCCTTTTGCTGTTTTCCTCCCCACTGAAAGGCTTGTTTGATACTTGTCAGAGTGTGTAAGGGTGATGCAATAATGGAGAAGTTGGCAATGAACCTCCTCCAGTACTGTACTGCACCTAAAAAACTACGGACCTCTGTTACATTGGTAGGCTTAGGCCAATTTACAATCACCTCGACTTTTGAGGGGTCTATTTTTAACTGACCATTACCGACAATATGACCAAGGTAAACCAAAGAGGTTTTCCCAAACTCACACTTTGACAACTTTACATACAATTTTTCTTTCTTTAAAACATCAAGCACTTTGATTACATGGCATACATGTTCCTCCCAAGTCCTACTAAATACAAGAATATCATTTAAATACACAAGGACAAACTCATCAATGAAAGGCCTAAAAATATCATTCATGACCCTCATGAATGTGGCTGGAGCATTGCAAAGTCCGAATGGCATCACCATCCATTCGAACAACCCCTGTTTGGCCTTGAAGGCGGTTTTCCACACATCCTGCTCTGCAATTCTGACTTGGTGATAACCACTACGCAAATCCAATTTGGTGAAATAAACAGCATTTTTTAATTGATCTAATAAATCATCAATGTGAGAGAGAGGGTATCGATTTTTCACCGTGATTTTGTTTAGTGCCTGATAATCCACGCAAATCCTCCATGTGCCATCTTTCTTAGGCACTAACATGATCGGCGAGCCACAAGGAGAAGCACTTGGCCAAATGACCCCTTGGTTCAACAGTTCCTGTACCTGCTTTTTTGATTTCCTCCATTTTGATGGATGACATCCTGTACATACCAATGTTTGGTAATGGAGCATCATGTTGCAAATGGATCTCATGTTGGATCCCTCGTTTTGGAGGCAAACCTTTGGGTTCCTGAAACAACTCACCATAGTTAGAAATAACATCACATAATTCCTGTTTATGAGCCGGATCACATCCCCGGAAAGCATCGGTTATTTCTTCATCCTTTGCTCTCACAACCATGAGCAAACACCCCTTGCTGTAATTAACCAATCTCTTCATCTGTCCTGCACTTACAAGGCTGGCACTGACTTTGGTTTGATGAGCTCTTACAATGTATTCTACCCCATCTTTAGTGATTTGGTATTTATTTTCATGGCGAAAGAAAACTGCTTTCCTATCATAAAGATAGGGACTCCCCAACACAATGCCAGAGATATCCAATGGTATTACATCCAATTCTACTTCATCTACCAGCTTAGAAGCAATAACAAATTTTACCTTACACTGCTTGGTTACATTTAGTTTTACTTTATCATGTATCCAT
Source organism: Pinus albicaulis (assembly GCA_034641835.2). NCBI lineage: Eukaryota > Viridiplantae > Streptophyta > Pinopsida > Pinales > Pinaceae > Pinus > Pinus albicaulis. The sequence continues at coordinate 367,884,826 of CM076584.1, read as the reverse complement.
CCAAGTGGATAAGGTTTTGGATGAGGCTTAACTTCTAAGCCTAATTTTTTAACCAAGGATTCTGAAATAAGGTTTGCTTGAGAGCCTGAATCAAATAGAGTTTCTACTTTTGCATGGTTTATAACAACTCTAATATGAAACAACTCAATTCTCTTACGTTCATTAGAAAGAGGCTCATTTGATGCACTAGTGCTTTCATGTGATTCATAATCATGAAGAAAATGAGTACCTTTTGTCCCTGCTGTTGTGATCAATGCCTCATCGCCTGAGTCGGATCCAAGGTCCTGCTGTGCGGTTGCTACCGTCTTATGCTTACCCTTTCCTCCATATCTCTTCGGCTTCTTTTCTGGATAAAGTTTCCAACAATGATCGTTGTCATGGCCTTCCTTTTTGCAGTGAGTGCAATAAGGCTTTTCTCCTTCATCCTTCTTTGTTGACGCTGTCTTCTTTTCCTTTCCCTTTCCTTTCCCTTTGAATTTTCCATTTGAAGGTTTGGAAGGTGGTTTCTTTGAATGATCGTCCTTATCATTTATGTCCCTGTTTTCAAGATGAATAGCCTTCACACTGGCCGAGTCAATGGTAGTAGGTTCAAACATTAACAATGAATGTCTAATGTAACTACGCAATGAACCAATGTACTTAGTTACAACTTCAAGAGAATCTAATGAGATGCCCAAACTTAATGCCTGTTTTCGAAATTCTTCAGTAAAGGTTTGCACATTTTGTCCTTTACCTTGCCTTAGGTACTACCACTCCATTAAGGCTTTCTGCTTGTAACCTAAGGGATAGAATTGATTTTTAATTGTAGTAATAAAATCTGACCTGGAAGAAAGAAGGTTACCCAAGTTACTGCTGCTTCGAAGTTTTCTCTCCCACCAGATGAGAGCTGTGCCACTCAATCAAAGAGAAGCCAATTGGATTTTCGCCTCGTCCTCCATAATCTGTTGGATCCTGCAATAGAGTTCAAGCTGCCTAATCCAATTGTTAAGCTTCTCAGCATTACTTTCACCATTATATACTGGTAGATCAAACTTAACATCTAACTTAAAGAAAGGCTTGTTAGATGCATTTCCAGACTTTTTATTATGATGGTTAGAAGAGGAGGAAGGACTTTCATTTCCTGAAGGGGGTGGATTTCCTCCACCATCTCCATGCGCTGAACCTTGCCCTTCTAAAGAATGATCTCCTTTTTTCTCTAACCGTTCAAGTCTAGAGAATAGTCTCTCTACTCGATCTGCCATGGTATAGAAAGTTTTGCGGAAATTGAGCTCCTCTCCATTCCAATCTTCATCTCCCATGTTCCTTCTCTGACGTGCACGTCCTGCTTCGGGATCAAAAGCCTGTAGCATCCCTTCGCCTCTTCTTAGCCTGCTTCTTGTTAGAATAAAAACATGTAATTCACATCTACAAACACCTGCTCCGATACCACTTGATCCAAAATCTTTTGTTTGAGATGTATAAAAGAATTAACATGTGAAAATTGTAGCTTTTAAGCAAGAAACTTTAAAGGCATAAGCAGAAAAAGAGAGAAGCAATTAACATCATGCACGAAGACACAAGATTTGATAACGGAGTTCATCCAGGAGGGACTACGTCTCCGGGCCCTGCTCTAATAGTGGGGAGGCCCTACTTTCATTAAATGGCAAATGAAAGTACAAGTATAAAATGAGGAATTACACCCTTATACCTGCCCAATCTGGAAATGGCCGAAAATTGCAGACCTCTGATGACAAAATGGGCAGCACCGTTGGATTTGTGGCATCGAGTAGTGCTGAATCCATATAAAACTTGCCCCAATCGGACAAAGTGAAAATCTGGCCCCTCTGGAAAAATGGCTCAGATCATGGTTCCACCCCCTCCTGCACACTCCTCAAGGTTCCACTGCCTCGTTTTCCGTGCCCGCTCCTGTCCGTCCTTGGGCGCACAAATGAATGAAGGTTTAAATAACATAGCGTGGGCGGATTCTCCAAAGTCCCCCATAGCCGAATTGGTTGGAGATCCGCATTGTTTGGGCGGAGGTCGGGTGGTCAAATCCCGACCCCGCCATAAAAAGGCCGACTGCTTGAACTGTATTTTTATTTAACTCGGCGTTTGAATCGTGTTATATTTTTAAAAGTCCGCATTGAACAATTTTATATTTTTAAAATACTAGATTTTGATGTGGGGGGCCGGACCCATATTGGGCGGCCCGCCCCGTATGGCAATGTGCCATGTGTATATATGGCGGCGGTGGGGTTAACAACCCCCGCCCCATTTAACACAACCGTTTTCCATTGGTACAGTGGAGACCGCGGGGGTGGCGGGGCTGACCACCCGCCCCCCAACAACACTTGTTTTTTTTTTTTAATATAATATGGATACGTGCGGATGGGGTGGCGGGGTTGGTGGCCCGCCACCCATATATATATATTTTTTGTTTTTATTGTTAATTAAAACAATATGTTGTTTTTTGAACCTTCGAATTTTTGACCGAAGGAGTGCTTTTAACGGTCCCACAAATTCGCCCGGAATCTGGCCAGGTTGGTCGGAATCCGGTGGCTGGGTTTCAGCAAAATTGTTGCCTCTTTAGTCTGTGACATCACCAAGTCAACCTCTGAACTTTGACTGCTCCTAACTCCTTCATACGGACTCGGAATTGAGTGTCGTCTGCGCCGTTGGATTCAGAATTTCGAGATCTACAACTTGAACTTGGTTTGAAGGATTTTCGAACACTTTGATTTTTGAGCCTTGTACTCAAGCCATTTGTACCTGTACCTATTTAATCCACCTAGATCATCAATGGAATTCAACATTTTCAGTTAATGCATACAAAGGTGTAGCAATTTGTGAAAAAATATTTATAAACCTACGATAGTACCCTGCATATCCAAGGAAACTATGTACCTCTATCTGAGTATAAGGTGTGGCTAATAAGATAATTACCTCTATCTTCTTTGGATCTACCTGTATTCCAGCTGCAGAGATGTAGATTCCTAGTATCATGCCTTCGGTCATCATCATGTGACACTTTTCGTTGCTCAAGCATAATCTGGTAGCAACACATCATTCCAATATTTTTTCTATTGTTTGCAATGCCTGATTGAAGTCATATCCATATGGAGTAAAGTCATCCATGTAGACCTCGAGCCCTTCATTTATTAGATCATAAAAAATACTAAGTCTAGCCCTTTGAAATGTTTTTGGAGCATTGCATAGGCCGAACGGTAATACCCTATAGGTTAATTTACCCCAGGGGCATGTAAAGATTGTTTTATCTTGATCTTCAGGGGCTGTCTGGATTTGATTGTAACCACTGAATCCATCAAGAAAGGAAAATAACTGCTTCCTGCAAATGTATCAAGGACTTGATCAATAAAGGGGAGGGGGAAGTGGTCTTTCTATGTGGCTTTGTTCAATTCTTTGTAATCCACACAGATTCACCACTCACCATTCATTTTAGGAATGGATACTAATGGAGAGACCCATTTGTTGTCTGAAATAGGATAAATGAAGTTTACATCTAGAAAATTTTTTAATTTTTATTTTACATTGTCTTTCAGATGCGAGTTTAACCTTCACTGAGGCTGTCGAATAGGGCGAGCATCCTTTTCAGTGTAAATATGATTTCTGCACAGTTGAGGATTTATACCCTTCATGTCTAGGTAGTCTCAAGCAAAGGCTCCTTTATATTTTGTAAGAATTTAGCAAGATTTTATTGCTGGTCACTATCCACACTGTCGTTGATATTTAAAATTTTACCTGGCTCAATTTCATTTGGCATGTTGTTGCAAACAACAGTCGTAGGTATGTGTTGGTCATTAATATCTGCTAAGGGGTCTTCCTGTGCTTCGTTATCAAGAACTTATTTTAACATTTGGAACTTTAAATTCCCTGAAGTAGATCGTCAGTTTATAAATTTATTGATCACATCATCTTCGATTTGATCTTTTAATTTTAGTGCTTCAACTATTGTCAATGGTGAACGAATTTTTTGTTCCCAGTATGTATGTGGTTGTGTGAATATTTATAATGAGAAGACTCGAGTTGGAAGGAGGATATATAGAAATATTTTTTATGGAATCTCCTCTAGCAATGGTCATGCTGCCTATTCGACAGCCTATGTAAGCATTGACCGTCGTTAACCAAGTTCGTCCCAATATCACGAAATTTCCATCTAATCTACTTTTTGGGTTAATAACTAAAAAGTATGTAGGGTATTCCCATGAGTCCAGAAAAACCAATATGTCCTATAATGTACCTTTTGGTTTGACAACAGATCTGTCAGAAAGTTCCAGCAAGGTAGATGTGGGTTCCAAGGCTGTTATACCAAATGTCTTATAGGTTTATGTAGTTAAGATATTAATAATTGCCCCCAAATCGACTAACGTGTTTGAAAAGGAGCAGCCATAGATTTGTACTAAGACCATGGGGTTTCCCAGATCCTCATATTTTTTTAGTGTTTCTTTACCCAAAAGTAAATATGGTAGTGTCCCTACTACATGAACAGTTGGCAAAGTCTTTGTTTTCCTCACATGTTTTTTTACACACAATTCTTTAATTGTTTTATCATAAATAGGGATGCCTTGTATAGCCTGCAGGAGAGGAATTTTAATGCAACTATTTTTTAATTCCCATATGAGATCAAAATCAGAAGATACCATTGGTTTGGGTATTTTTAATCTCTCGAGGAATGAAGGAGAGGAAATAATAAGGTTTTTAGGATCTTTTTGGTTGACAGTGTCCCTCCCCTGTTCTATCTTTGTTTCCATCACAATTGATTGTTTATGTATTGTTGGAATTTCAGACTCAATTTGTGGCAGGAAAATATCTTCTTTAGGTGAAATAGTGCACCCTGATCTCAGACCAAGTTCATTGCATTCCTATTGTTCAGTTTCGGAGTCTAGATTCTCAACAATCTAGATCAGCTAAACAAGTCTGATATTAGGATTGGGATTTGGTTGAGATGGAAGTTGAGGGCGTATAATAGGCTGAGGATTATGTTGGACTGGGTATGGAACTATTAATGTGGGTTGAGTTTGAGCCCCTGTTCCAATAGGTAAATTGGTCATTCCCAGGGGTCTCTTCCAGTTTTGAGACTAATTCATATTTTTTGAGGTGGAGGTAGGCCACTAGGACTGATATGGATTGGTTTGCCAGTATGGAGGAGAGAAAGGAAAAATTACCCAATCATTACCTGGAGAGGATTGTGTTGGCCAAGGGGGCATGGAAAATGTTTGGGATGGCCAAGAAGAAAAATGTGATTGGCTTTTCCGTGTTGTTCCAGAGTTCTGTTGATAAAATTTCGGAGAAGTAAAGAATTGAGACAAGCCTTGTGACATACCTCGTCATGCTTGCCAATGTTGAAGTTGATTCATTAGACAAAACAGTTTTGTTTCTTCTTCTTTTTCTTTAAAAACCACTTTCAACACTGGAAGTGAAGGGCATTTCTCAGTGGCATGGTCCTAGGTATAGATATAACATGTCTGGACCATGTCTAATGGGCACTCCCTCTGGCTGTGTTTCTTTCGACAGCGTGGACAAAAAACAACCAAGTTTCGTTATATTAAATCTTGTTTCTACTTGGCTTGTAGGACATATAGTTGTGTACTGAGGGTCCCCAAGATATCGGTTTTGAAATCTTCTAAGAGATTACCAAATTTGACTCTAGTCATGCTACCACCTGATTTTTTGTAATTCATACTAACTGAATCTCATCCAACTGTTCAATTCCACATACTGCCTCGAGAGAACCTTAGTACACAATGCAATAATGTCATCATAATATTCTTGATATATGTCCCCTTTTCCCATTATATTAAGTGTTTCTACCAATTCTTCTTTCATTCCTTTAATCATTGTTTCTTTTAGGATATCTTTAGACAATGTAGTATATGAAGATCTTTGAAAATTATATTGAAATCGTTCAACAGATTCTTCTAATTTCTCATTGTCTTTTGTGGACATGTTGAATATTTCATCTTTTAGTTCTCAAGTCCAACAGTAATCTTGATATTTATTAAGAAAAGAGTTTTTCATCTGATCCCAACTATTAATGGTTCCCCCACCAAACCCCATAAACCAACGTGTTTTGGTTCCTATGTTTTGGCCAAATTGGCAAAGACCAAAAGATATGACAACATCAAACCACTTTGGGATCTTAGGATCTAACCCTCCTGGATCCAGAGAGGGATATCTCCATAGATGTGAAGAATGATATATCTTTGAAGCTCAATTTGAGGTATTAGGCTAGGTATGAAGCACAGGGGTTGTTGATTGTTTGTTTGTTTGGTTGGAGATCATTAACTGAGAAGGTTAAGGAAATAAGGAAGGAACTGAATAGAGGTATGTTTCAGCATGGGAAGATAGGTCAAGAGAAAGGTTAATACATTGGGCTATGGAGTCATGAAAGGGGATTACTTGCATAACAACCATCCAAGGGTTTTCATAGGGAAGGTCATCTATACTAATGGGTGAAAGAAAGAAATGAGAGGGCAGTCTAAGATCAGTTCAGAGGTCATTTAACTCCAGGCCTGCTTTTGACATAATTCAAAGGAAAATATCAATAAAAGACACAAAGGGTAGCTTAAGATCAAGTTAGATGTCATTTAAATCTAGATCTGCTTTCAACATACCCATAAGAAAGACAATTCAGCAGTCCTCATAACCACTTTTAGAATAGTAGAAAACATATAAGATGAAACAGAGAGTAAGGCCTAAGATCAGAGGAGGAATTTTAACCTTCAATGATTTTGACACAAACTCAAAGGGAACTTAGAAAAGTCAACTATTGGAAGAGGCACCTAGTGATACAGGGCTAGCTCTAATCTCCCAGTTTCCAAATTCTTTCAGTTGAAACCCAACAAGAAAAACTAAGGAAAAAACTCTAGATTCATACATCAGTAAGCATGGACCAACCAACTTCTATATTGGTTAAATCATGATGAATTTGCTCCTAGATACACATAATAGCAGAAAACATATAGATAAATATTACAGTGAAACTTAGGGTACTTCCAAAAGTATATCCTAATCTATGCTTGTTGTTCTTTATCAGAGAAATAATGGACAGTGTGATAAACATGACAGGAAACAGTTACAGTGAGAATACATCAACAATAATATAGACCAGGATCCTGTGAATCTGCTTGATTAATTGATGTGCAAAACCAGTCACATACTTTGAGCTCAGTGGCATTTTACAATACAGACTTCTCTTCCCAGCCTACTATATTACAGACTACTCAACTACTTCCCCTCAATAACCATTCTAACAACTAATAGAATCCCAACCCCCAACCCCGAATTTTCGATGAATACTTATAGGTGAATGAGGAAGTGAAGTAGTAGAAGAGATAGTCGGCCCAATTAAATGAAGAAATTAATGTTTCTCGGCCTCTGGGATGCTTGAAGGATAAGAAATGACATGCTCCATGCTTCATTAAATGGGCCTTTTCTTGTATTTGTACTCTGGCTGTCTGTTTCTGACCTTTGAAATAAGTAAAGTGGATAGAAAGTCTACAGGTTTCCCATACTTCCATAACTGTTGTTTCTGCCTTTTGAAGCTTAATGGGTGAGAAAATTGACTTTAGGGTTGTTTCTTATCTTTAAAATAACTTTGCTGACAATCAGTGATAAGTTCCTTTGATTTGAAATAATTGTTCAACTATCTTTAGGCAAATATCTTCTGTTCTGGCAATAAATAGGCCTTCTTTGATTTCTGTGAGGCTACAAGTGGCTTTTGGTAGCTGGAGAGGGTTCAATTGGCCTTTGATGTGGTGGTGGAGGCTTCTCGGATTGATAGATTTCTTTGTCTTTATCCTAAAACACCTTTAATTTACTTTGATTATGTGTTTTAGGCTAAATTAGGCCTTGATTTTCTTTAAGGTCTTCACTGCGTCTTTATCCTTTCTGAACATGTTGATCAACGGTTGTCAATGATGTAAACCCAAGCAGCACCAGGGGCTAACCCAATATTGCATTGGAATTTTGACCTACCAAATTAATATATTCTGGGTCAATAATGCTTTTGATGGTTTCTACTTGTCGAGATGTTTTTGTTGATATATGGCACGCCATGTAATTCTTCACAGTTTGAGAGATATTCATGTTTGAAGTTTGTACCCCCAGTTAGTGGGCTAAAATCCCATGGGGTTGGGGCATGGGTCATTGAAAAGTCATAATTAATATTTTTTTAAGCTCCTAAAATCCCTCCCATGTTCACTTGTTGAAGCCCCTCTCAACTTAAACACTTATATAAATTTTGATCCTCATTTCCTCCTTATGCATGGGATTCGGCCATCTGAAACAGGTCATCATGGAATTTTCTCTCTAATTTTTTTTCTATGAAGGCTCAGAAGCTGAAATTTTTATGAGGCAAAGCTGAAATCCTGAGGAAGCTGTAGTAAACATTTCAGACCAAGCTGCGCAACATCTCAAAGAAGTGACCTTGGTAAAATTGTCATAACACTCTCTCTGAGTATCAGATTGGAATTCTATAAATATTGGAAGGTAGTGCACAGTCTTTAGTTTTCTCTCTATCAATTTTAGAGGAAAATGAAGAAACAGTGACACGTGGCATGCCGTACAAGTGCGCTCTACTGAAATAGTCCATAATTAGGGAAGTGTGAGAAATTGGGTATAACTCTCTCTTGAAGAATCCAAATTGGGTTAGACCTATGGAATTGGAAAGATGACTCAGAGGAATACTACAAGACCGAAAATCAAATATTGAGGATCTGAAATAACATAGATACACTAGATTCAATGTCAAGCTCCTACAAGGCAAGAAAAAACTAGATCATTTGTTGTCAAGGATTGAAAAGGACCAAAATTTCTACGGCAGAAAAGCAAAACAAGGTGCAGCAGAGGGTAGCATGACAAGAGCAGCAACCAAGGTGCATAACAGTAGGAAGAAGTTCATCATATGAAGTCTTCAAGTGGGCAGCACTACATACAATCATTGTAAAGGTATCATTGTACTTAGTCATTGTAAATACATTATTGTACAAATTGTACTAGTGTCTATCTGCCCAGGGTTGAAGAGGCAGTGTTGTTAGGTCTAGGATCATCATTAGGTGGTTGTGTCAAAGTTGGGGTTATGGTCTAGTATATCTTCTTCTTCTGCAGCATTCTATATCATTTTAAAGTGGACCACTTTCCCTGGTACAAGAGTCCATTCTTCTTTTATTCTTCTATAGGGTGGTAGGGTGGTGCTAGGGTGAGTTATAGCTCATTGGGTGTTGGGGCATCCGTTTAGTTGACAACTGAAGAATCTTGAGCATTGGAGCATCCATCCAATGGGAGTTGGAGAAGAATGCTTTTCTAGATTCTAAGAAGTTGGAGCTTTACTTTCAATTGGAGTTGAATATTAAAGAATTATTATAAAAGCATTAGATGGTTTTTGTCCCATAGTGGGTTTCCACCTTAAAAACGGTGTGCATTTGTGTTCCTTTTTTTTACTGCTATCATTGTACAAACACTGATAATAATTGAAGATTAACTAATTCTCTAGTTGAAAGGAATATTGATTCAGCGCCCCTCTTAGTATTTCCAAAAATTGGCATCAGAGCTTGGTTCCTTCAATAGCAATTTAACAGCTGGAAGGAGGTCATGGAGCATACCAAGAATGGTGTACCTCTGTTCAATGAAAATAATTATGCACTCTGGAAAGGAAGAATGGAAGTCTATCTCTTGGTGCAAGGTTACGAAGTATGGGACACTTTTCAAAATGGATTTAAACCAACCGCGGATGAACAAGGTAAGAAGAATTTTGGTAAATGATGAAAAAGCAAAGAATATTATTATCAGTGGACTTATTGAATCTTCTTATCATAAGGTGTTGGGTTGTAAAACTGCCAAAAATGTATGGGACAAGCTTGCGAATATATATGCAGGTGACTCAAATGTCAAAGAAGCAAAGCTTAAAATCTATAGAGAAAAATTTGAGCAACTCAGAATGAAAGAAGAATTCAACATTGCTGCATACTTTTAATACGTTGATGAAATAACCAATACGCTGGAAGGATTGGGAGAGCCAGTTGATGAGAAGACTATTATACGGAAGATTCTTAGAACCTTACCAGGGAGATTCATCCCAAAGGTATCGGTCTTAGAATACAGTGCAAATCTAGACAAACTCAGCAAAGAGGAATTACATGGAGTTCTCATAGCATATGAAATGAGACTTGATGAAGAAGAGGGTACTTCGCATCTAGAAATTGTGTTCATTGCATCTAAGAAAACCAATAAGGATAAACAACCTTCAATTGAAAAGACATGCACCTGCAAGTATGACGAAAAGGGAGATGATGAAGAAGGTTTTTCAGATGAAGAATATGCTTACCTCATGAGAAAAATACAAATTGGTAAGGGGAAATTCAAGGGTAAACTTCCATTGATATGTTTCAGCTGTAATGAGGTTGGGCATTTTGCAGAAAAATTTCCAAACAAAATTAATGGCAACTCAAAAAGAAAGAAAGGCATTAAGAAATTCAACAAGCAAGGATCCAAAAGGAACTTTCTCTCGAAAGAAGATAGCTCATCATCCAATGAAGACAATGATAGTGAAGAAGAAGCCAATGAGAGAGTATTGTTTATGGCCAAGCACAATAAGCAAGAGGTATCAAACAACGAAGAAGAAGGATGGACCATAGATGAATTTTATGAGGAAGCAATCAAGCTTATAAAAGATCTCAAGGTGGAGAAGATCCGTACCAAAACTCTTGAAGAACAAGTTCAAGGTCTCAAAATTAAAGTTGAATAACACAAATGCATTGAAGATTCACTTCAAAAGAAGTTGGAAGAAATCAACCAAGTAAGGGAAGAATTAGAAGTCGAAGTATTCTCATTGCATGAGGAAGTGAAGAAAGGAAAAACTATCCAAAACTATGCCAACATCTCAAGGGCATTGGAAGAACTCATCAACAATCAACTATATTACAACGACAAAACTGGCATCGGTTACAAAGAACAAGAAGCAGGACCTTCTACAACAAAATACAATGAACCTATGAGATCTGACATGCATGTAGACTTCATTGGACAAGATTCGCAAGAACAGCCTTGGAAGACAATTCCTCGACGAAAATTTCCATCCAGGTACCAACATATTTTTTATGGCTACTATTATTCATGTGGGAAATTTGGTCATAAAGTTGCAGAATGTCGCACGTACCCTAGGAACGAATGCAATTCCAGGAGATCTGTCAAATATGAACCTCCCAGGGCTCAACGAAACATCAATAGATTTGAAAATTTAAGAAATAATATTGAATGTTACAAATGTCGAAACTTTGGACACATAGCCAAAGACTGCAGACTTGAAAATCCTCCAGAAGAATCTTTGAAGCCACAGAATGAACAAACATGGAAGAAGAAGAAGAATGATAATTGTGCTCTTGCTCTCAAGGCTCAAAAGAACAAAGATGTGTGGTATGTTGATAGTGGTTTCTCAACGCATATTACTGGAGATAGAAATAAATTTGTATCTCTGAAAGAGAATAAGGATGGAACCGTGTCCTTTGGAAATGATGGATCTTCAAATGTTATAGGATCAGCTATTTTCACTCTCGGAAGCAAAGATTCTCTAGCCAATAATGTTCTATTGGTTGAAAACATGAATCACAATCTGCTTAGTGTTGGACAAATGTGTGATCAAGGACACGTAATACTATTCAACTCCATGAAATGTGAATTCAGGAAAGGTGTGTATGGTGAAATTGTGGCTACAGAAATTCGAGCTCCAAACGACATATATGTTCTATATGAAGCAACTAAAGCATGTCTAATAGCTAAAGAGGATGATACAATAATTGGTATCAATGATGATCGACTAAGTAAGAATTTTGCTACAAAGGTGCAAAGTGATTTCGAGATGTATTTAGTTGGTTGCAAATTGAGCATAGACGACTCATCTAAGGATGTGGATCAAAGGTTGTACATATCTATGATTAGTAGTCTTCTATATGTAACAACCTCCTGACAAGATGTTATGCAAGCAGTTGGACAAGTAGAAAGATTCCAAGAAGCACTAAAAGAATCACATATTAAATATTCGCCAACATTGGAATATCTTCGCCAGAAGCTTGGGATTCTCCCAAGTTCTCATTAGATTTTCCTTTTTTAGAATATAAAGGGGGAGTGGAAGTGTGTACAGGTCCACAGGATGGTTGTGTTTCAGGGGGAGTTACCCTTTGCCATTGATTTCAAAGGGGGAGATAATGTTGTAGGAAGAGGTGTCATTATCGTAGGGGGAGTACTTGTGTTGCCATCAATGCCAAAGAGGGAGATTGTTGATCAGCGGTTGTCATTGATGTCAACCCAATCAGCACCAGGGGCTAACCCAATATTGCATGGGAATTTTGATGTACAAAATTAATATATTCTGGGTCAATAATGCTTTTTAAGGTTTCTACTTTTCGATATGTTTCTGTTGATATATGGCACACAATGTAATTCTTCACGGTTTGAGAGATATTCATGTTTGACGTTTGTACCCATAGTTAGTGGGCTAAAACCCCATGGGGTTGGGGCATGGGTCATTGAAAATTCATAATTAATATTTTTTAAGCTCCTAAAATCCCTCCCACGTTCACTTGTTGAAGCCCCTTTCAACTTAAGCACTTATATAAATTGTGATCCTCATTTCGTCCTTATGCATGGGATTCGGCCATCGTGGAATTTTCTCTCTAAATTTTTTTCTACGAAGGCTCAGAAGCTGAAATTTTTATGACACAAAGCCGAAATCCCAAGGAAGCTAAAGTAACAATTTCATATCAATTTTCACAATATTTTTGGAGATGTGATCTATGGAAGTAAGGGTTTTTTCAGGCTCCTGAAATTCATCTCAAAGAAGTGACCTTGGTAAAATTTTCATAACTCTCTCTCTGAGTATCGGATTAGAATTATGTAAAAATTGGAATATAGTGCACTTTCTTTAGTTTTCTCTCTATAAATTTTAGAGGCAAATGAAGAAACAGTGACACGTGGCACATGGCACATCGTACAAGTGCGCTCTGCTGAAATAGTCCATAATTAGGGCAGTGTGAGAAATTGGCTATAACTCTCTCTTGAAGAATCCAAATTGGGTTAGACCTGTGGCATTGGAAAGACAACTCATAGGACTACTATAGGACCGAAAATCAGATATTGAGGATTTGAAATAATAGTGATACACCAGATTCAATATTGAGCTCCTAGAAGGAAAGAAAAAGCTAGATCATGTGTTGTCAAGGATTGCAAAGGACCAGACTTTCTACGGCAGAAAAGAAAAACAAGGTGTAGCAGAGGGTAGCATGACAAGAGAAGAAACCAAGGTGCATAATAGCAGCAAGAAGTTCATCATATAAAGTCTTCAAGTGGGCAGCACTGCATACAATCATTGTAAAGGCATCATTGTACTTAGTCATTGTAAATACATTATTGTACAAATTGTACTAGTGTCTATCTGCCAAGGGTTGAAGAGGCGGTGTTGGGAGGTCTAGGATCATCATTAGGTGGTTGTGTCAAAGTTGGGGTTATGGTCTAGTATATCTTCTTCTTCTGCGTCATTCTATATCATTATAAAGTGGACCATTTTCCCTGGTATCGGATTCCATTCTTCTTTTATTCTTCTATAGGGTGGTAGGATGGTGCTAGGGTGAGTTGTATCTCATTGGGTGTTGGGGCATCCGTTCAGTTGACAACTGAAGAATCTTGGGTGTTGGAGCGTCCATCCAGTGGGAGCTAGAGAAGAATGCTTTTCTAGATTCTAGGAAGTTGGAACTTTACTTTCAATTGGAGTTGAATATTAAAGAATTATTAGAAAAGCATTAGGTGGTTTTTGTCTCAGAGTGGATTTCCACCTTAAAAACTATGTGCATTTGTGTTCACTATCGTTGTACCGACATTGATAATAATTGAAAGAGATGCTCATGCTCTAATTGAAAGGAATACTGATTCACCCCCCCCCCCCCCTCTTAGTATTTCCAACCGAACATTGGATTATAATCATTAATCTTCATTAATAGGCTTTTAATCCCTTTAATTTGTCACTGATACTCTTTTCCGCTTCTTTTCACTATTTTTGGTGCATGTACAGGTTTTGGAGGTGCAGGAGGGTTTGAATCAGGGTTAATAGCCCGATCTTTAATCGAAATCATGTTTAAAACCCTTTCTGATGTGTCGTCTGCGATCTTCAGCTCTGAAAAAGGCCTCTATGTGCTCCTCAATCACCATGTCAGTGATTAGGCAGAAAAAGTGAATTTACTTCATGTAACCATGCAAAAACATAATTAAACATGTTATAAAAATCCTTAGGGAGTGAGGTAGGCTGCTCTGAAGGCCTGTGGAGATGGTGGCGCAGCAATGAGAGAAAACGGTGGATGCAAGCAAAAACGGGTAAAAACCATGGTAGAATGGTGAAAAATAGAGCTGATGAAGGTTGGGGGTGAGGTGCATTCTAGACCGTTAGATTAGATCTAACAACAGTGATCTATGGTCGTGATTTTTGGATGAAACCATTTGGAAGGTTGATGAATGAACAGGTGAATGGGGGCAAAATTATATCGTGGTTGTCCGATCAAAGAAATTAATGGCTGAGATAGTTTTATGGATTTAAATGGGGGCATAAGTTAATATTAAATGAGGGGGAGGGAGGTTAGATCAAAGCCGTAGATTTGGATTAATCAACAGTCGTGATCGAAAGATGAAAGGACCTGTTGCGGAGGAAAGGTGGTAAGCGGAAAACAGCTGGTGGTATTCGTTCGGCGTTGGGAGCGATAAGCTGATTTCATAAAAGTTTCACAATTCCATATACTACATGCCACGTGGAAAAACAAAACCACCCATATCGCGTGATTTCAAATCATTATCGTTCAGACACTAATTTTACGCAAAACCCATTCTCAGCCGTCAAATCTGACGATTTTGATCGGATGGTGCAGAAAAATCCCGATGGGGAAGCTGCATAGACGGGGGATGTGGGTCGTCAAGCTCATTATGGATCGTCAGATTATGTGAATGGACAGCTAAGATTAAGAGATGGGGCGCAGTGTTTCGGCAAAGGGAATGAGGGGTATGCAATGAAAGGCGCCCAATAATTGTTGATATGTGGAGATCAGCTGTTCTCATTGACTTAAATCAATGCGTCGGGGGATGATAAAATAAAAGGAAAAAAGGCTCGGAGAATGGTTTATAAAGGCTTTAAGCACTCGAACATTAGAACTTCAAGTCACGCGGAATGGGGCTAAGCCACATAAGTCCTCGGGGGCTTAACTTTCCAATAGAGTAGATAACACGTTTTCAAGCCTTTTTAAAGTGTTTTTGGGTATTTAGGCGCACGATTGCGGGCTACAGTTATATGAAGAAGGGAACTATAGAGTATAAGCCCTCGAGGGCTAGACTCTGTTATAGTGTAAAATAGAGGGTTTTTAGGCCAATTTTAGTGCTTTTTTAGGCCAAATGGGGGGTTCCGGTAGAGGAAAGAGGGGGTTTTTAAACCAAATAAAGGGAGCTATAAGGTTTAAAAAAGGTTTTAGGATGAAATGGAGGGCTAATGAAGGGATTTTGGAGGAATATTGTGAGGGGAAAAAGGATGAAAAATGGGGATTTCGAGGGAATGAAAAAGAGAAAAATGGAGGCCTCTTTAAGAGCAGTTTCTTTCTCAAAACAACCGGGCTTTTCAATGGAAACATCAATGAGGGTTCTTTAAAGGATATAAAACACATGGAGGCTTCAAGAATGATAGGTTTACAAAGGAAATGTATCCCTTGAATACTCAGAACATATTTAGCCACTTGTTTGCTATGTCAAAAAATTTATAGGTGGCTAACAGTGGCTCCACATGGGGATGGCATCTTCTTGAAGGTGTCAAGAATCTCAAAAAACAATCTTTGGAAGTAAGCCAGATGCCTGGTACTTGACACATATTTTTATTTTCTTGGATCAACTGCCACAATCATGAAGACAACATATCAGCAGCAATACTCTCCCAAACAATCTACCTACCCATCCTATTGTCCTAGCATTTTCTCTTCAAGGTGCATTTAGACTTGCATACCTTTTACATCATCAATTTTTTTTTTCAAACAGGAAAATAAACCTATTCTACCGCTACCCTTATTTCTCCATGAGACCAGATTAAACAGTTGGCCTCATAGCTTCTCTACCTAAACTACTATCTGCTAGGATTAAATTGTCTAGCAGATTTCTTTCTCTAGATTCTACAACAAAAATTGAAAAACAGTCAAACCAGGATTAGACTGTTTGGTTTGCTGGACTTTGCAGAGATTAAAAACAACTAATTAAATTCTCACAGGTTGAGCTTTGTTGAGATTTCCTACCTATCCTACAATAACTTGAAATATTTACATGTCTAGCTAACAAACTCTCTTTTCCAATACATCCAGTCAATCAAATGATCCCATGATTGGTCTTTTCTGCTCAATTCTTTGAGCATGTTGGATAGGCAGGGCCACTCCCATTCTCTTTGTTTTTTAATAGCAGCTTTTAAAATATTTCTTGTTGCATGCAACAAGATGCTCTTTATGACCTTTGATCCTTCTTCAAATGTCTGCAGGAAATAAGCATAAGGATCTTGAAATGATACCTGGTTATAAGTATTTGGCAAGTAGTCTTCAACCAGGATAACTTCCTCTTCCACTGGACAAAAAAGAAGATATTTTTGAGAAAGAAAATTATCATATTTGACAGTGCTATCCTCTAGTAACTTTGACAGGTTTCACTGGAGTAGACTGAAATCTGTGAAAATATTAACATATTATTGAGCAGGGGTCTCTTTGATTACCTCAACCCTTCCAAGATAAAGTTCAGGATATTCATCTTGCTCAAGATTTTCTTCATTTCTTTCTTCCTCATTCTCTGCGCTAAAAATCTGCTGACTTCTAGCTTCATGGAAATTATTACTGATGATGTGATATAAAGAAGAGTGAAGATTCAATGAATCTTCATCTGCTATCAAACTTTCAACATTGTCTTCATCAGTATCATAGATAGCCTGCATTGGCTCATCACTTTCTTGAAGTTGTTGGTCCTGATCTTCCTCCCATAGATCTTCTGATGATGATCCTACAAGCTTAGTTTCCCTTTGGAAAAAATCATCATCAGACAGATCAACATTAGGAAAATTGTAATTATAAGCAATGTTCCCAATCAAACTCTCTAGACTCTCTGCAAGTCTTTCTTCAAAATAGTCTACAAGTTCATTCTCTGGTTCAAAATCTTGTTCTTCATACATGCTTTGCATGTTTCTTATGTCTTACAGAGATCTGGTTTGTTTTTCCTGAGGACAAGGTGTGGGTCTTTTACAGTCATCATTTCTAGTCTCAACCTCATATTCTTCCTTCTCTATGTTTAGCAAGGTGTTGGTTGTCTCTATCAATCTTTCTAGCTTGTTTTCTAAAGATATCAGCCTTTTTTTCTCTTCTTGGTCCTTCTTTATTGCTTTCAATCTTTCCTCCCTGCACCACAGGTTGTGTTCAACAGTAATTTCTATGTTCTTCATTTCCTCCAGGCTCGAAGGCTCACTTTCTCTTATATGGAATTCCACCTCAGGGTCAAAAGAACTTGGATAGTGCAATAGGGCCATCCCAAGGGTGTTTTTATCTCAAAAGGTATTGCATTGTATACCTTGTTTAACCTAACTGAAAATTTCAGTACTGTCTCTCCTAGTTGTCTTCTCAAATTCTAGTATTCTTATAGGATGAGGAAGACATTTCCCGGGACTACCCATCTATCAAGGAAAACTTGAGCAAACTGCTAAAAATTGATGATGCTTGTAGCTGGAAGATATTTAAACCAACTCTTAACATTTCCTTGTAATGACAAGGCAAACATTCTAGTACGCACATCATCTTCTTCTATTTCATACAAGTCAAGTAAATCCTCAAGCTTTTGAACATGCTGCCCAGCATTGATCTTTGTATTCTTTCCATCAAAAAGGGGTAGCTTGTTTGTAAGTCTTGCAGGAAGGGGTTTGAAGATAAGAGGCAAAACCAGAGGCTTATATCTTTCTATGAACTTTGTGGGTGTAGAAAGTGTAACAAGAGACCTATGACTGCTTTAAGTTTCATTAAGGTTAGGAGATACAGTATGAGGCTCTAGTTTCATTGGGATTTTCACAGGTGTATGGATCTGCTCATGGTCTGTAGACTGAGGCTTGAGGTCTTTCCCATGATCAATGTGGGTCTCATATTTTTACACTTGATCAGGCTTAAAGTAGGATAGAACGTAGTGGTAGATAAAAAAAATGAATTCTATAATTCAAATCCAACCTAAATGTTCTATTATTCTATGAGGTCTGGCCATATTTCAGGTTCTTCATCCAGTGGAGTCTCTAGGTCAATTAGGAATTGTGGAGTCGCCAGGTGGATGAATCTAAATTGGTCTAGCAATGACATACCAACTTGAGGCTAATTGGTCTTCTTTGAGCCCTTAGATATGTTCAAGGAGTGTTTTGACTCAAAATATCCCTAGTGGAGTCGCCATTATGTGGGTGACTCAACTGACTAACACACCAAATGTTCTTGAATCAAAGGGAAATCTGAGATCTTAAAGGTATCTAGGATGAAAAACACTCAAAGCTCCCCAGTGGAGTCACCATTATGTTGTGGTTCCTATGTTTTGGCCAGATTGGAAAGACCAAAAGATAAGACAACATCAAACCACTTTGGGATCCTAGGATCTAGCCCTCCTGGATCTAGAGAGGGATCTCTCTATAGATATGAAGAATAATATATCTTTGAAGCTCAATTTGAGGTATTAGGTTAGGTATGAAGCACAGGGGTTTTTGATTGTTTGTTTGTTCGGTTGGAGATCATCAACTGAGAAGGTTAAGGAAATAAGGAAGGAACTGAATAAAAGGATGTTTCAGCGTGGGAAGATAGGTCAAGAGAAAGGTTAATCCATTGGGCTATGGAGTCATGAAAGGGGATTACTTGCATAACAACCATCCAAGGGTTTTCATAGGGCAGGTCATCTATACTAAAGGATTTTTTAGATAGATGGTGGAATGGAACGTTAATAATGGGTGAAAGAAAGAAACGAGAGGGCAGTCTAAGATCAAGTCAGAGGTCATTTAACTCTAGGCCTGCTTTTGACATACTTCAAAGGAAACTCTCAATAAAAGACACAAAGGGTAGCTTAAGATCAAGTCAGATGTCATTTAAATCCAGACCTGCTTTTAGCATACTCTTAAGAAATACAATCCAACAGTCCTCATAACCACTTTCAGAATAGTAGAAAACATATAAGATGAAACAGAGAGTAAGGCCTAAGATCAGAGGAGGACTTTTAACCTTCAATGCTTTTGACACAAACTCAAAAGGAACTTAGAAAATTCAACTGTTGGAAGAGGCACCTAGTGAAACAGGGCTAGCTCTAATCTCACAGTTTTCAAATTCTTTCAGTTGAAACCCAACAAGAACAACTAAGGAAACGACTCTAGATTCATACATCAATAAGCATGGACCAACCAACTTCTATACTGGTTAAATCATGATGAATTTTCTCCTAGATACACATAATAGCAGAAAACATATAGATAAAGATTACAGTGAGACTTAGGGTACTTCCAGCAGTATATCTTAATCTATGCTTGTTGTTCTTTATCAGAGAAATAATGGACAGTGTGATAAACATGAAAGGAAGGAAACAATTACAGTGAGAATACATCACCAATAATATAGACCAGGATCTTGTGAATCTTCTTGATTAATTGATGTGAAAAACCAGTCACATAATTTGAGCTCAGTGGTCTTTTACAATACAGACTTCTCTTCCCAGCCTACTATATTATAGACTACTCAACTACTTCCCCTCAATAACAGTTCTAACAACTAATAGAATCCCAACCCCCAACCCCGAATTTTCGATGAATACTTACAGGTGAATGAGGAAGTGAAGTAGTAGAAGAGATAGTTGGCCCAATTAAATGAAGAAATTAATGTTTCTTGGCCTTTGGGATTCTTCATGGATAAGAAAAGACATGCTCCCTGCTTCATTAAATGGGCCTTTGCTTGTATTTGTACTCTGGTTGTCTGTTTCTTACCTTTGAAATAAATAAAGTGGATAGAAATTCTGTAGGTTTCCCATACTTACATAACTGATATTTCTGCCTTTTGAGGATTAATGGGCAAGAAAATTGACTTTAGGGTTTTTTTTTTTCTTTAAAATAACTTTGCTGAGAATTAGTAATAAGTTCCTTTGATTTGAAATAATTGTTCAGTTGTCTTTAGGCAAATATCTTCTGTTCTATAAATAACTAGGCCTTCTTCGATTTCTGTGAGGCTACAGGTGGCTTTTGGTAGCTGGAGAGGGTTCAATTTGCCTCTGATGTGGTGGTGGAGGCTTCTTAGATTGATATATTTCTTTGTCTTTATCCTAAAACACCTTTAATTTACTTTGATTCAGTGTTTTATGCTAAATTAGGCCTTGATTTTCTTTATGGTCTTCACTACGTCTTTATCCTTTCTGAACATTGGATTATAATCATTAATATTCAATAATAGGTTTTTAATCCCTTTAATCCATTAGTGATACTCTTTTCCACGTATTTTGACTGTTTTTCTTGCATGTACAGGTTTTGGAGGTGCGGGAAGGTTTGAATCAGGGTTAATAGCCCGATATTTAATGGAAATCATGTTTAAAACCCTTTCTAATGTGTCCTTTGCGATCTTCGGCTCTAAAGAGGGCCTCTCTATGCTCCTCAATCACCATGTCAGTGACTGGGCAGACAGAGCGAATTTACCACCTGTAACCCTGCAAAAACATAATTAAACATGTTATAAAAATCCTTAGGGAGTGGGGTAGGCTGCTCTGGAGGCCTGTGGAGATGGTGGCGCAGTAATGAGAGAAAACGGTGGATGCATGTGAAAACGGGTAAAAACCATTGTATAATGGTGAAAAACAGAGTTGATGAAGGTTGGGGGAGAGGTGCATTCTAGACCATTAGATTAGATCTAACAGCGGTGATCTACGGTCGAGATTTACCGATGAAACCGTTTGGAAGGTGGATGAACGAACAGGTGAATGGGGGTGAAATTATATCATGGTCGTCTGATCAAAGAAATCAACGGCGGAGATATTTTTATGGAGTGAAATGGGGGCATAAGTGAATATTAAACGAGGGGGAGGGAGGTTAGATCATAGACGTAGATTTGTACTAATCAATTGTCGAGATCGAAAGATGAAAGGACCTATTGCATAGGAAAGCTGGTAAGCGGAAAAAAACTGGTGGTATTCGTGCGGCGTTGGGAGCGGTAATCTGATTTCACAAAATTTGCACGATTCCATATACTGTGCGGCATCTGGAAAAACAAAACCGCCCATATCGCGCGATTTCAAATCATTATCGTTTGGACATTAATTTTACGCGAAACCCATTCTCAGCCGTCGGATCTGATGATTTTGATAAAACGCTGCGGACAAATCCCGATGGGGAAGCTGCATGTATGGGGGATGTGGGCCATCGGGCTCATTATGGACCACCAGATTACGTGAATGGATGGCTAAGATTAGGATATGGGGTGCAATGTTTCGACAAAAGGAATGAGTGGTATGCAATGAAAGGCGCCTGATAACCATCAATCTGTGGAGATCGACGATTCTCATTGACTTAAATCAACGCATCGAGGGATGATAAAATAAAAGGAAAAAAGGCTTGGAGAAGGGTTTATAAAGGCTTTAAGTGCCCAAACATTAGAACTTCAGGTCACGCGGAACGGGGCTAAGCCACATAAGCCCTCGGGGGCTTAACTTTCCAATAGAGAAAATAACACGTTTTCAAGCCTTTTTAAAGGGTTTTTGGCTATTTAGGCGCATGATTGCGGGCTGCAGTTATATGAAGAAGGGGGTTATAGAGAATAAGCCCTCGAGGAGTAGACTCTGTTATACTGTAAAATAGAGGGTTTTTAGGCCAATTTTAGTGCTTTTTTAGGCCATATGGGGGGTTCTGGCAGAGAAAAGAGGGGGTTTTTAAACCAGATAAAGGGAGCTATAAGGTTTAAACAAGGTTTTAGGATGAAATGGAGGGCTAATGAAGGGATTTTGGAGGAATATTGTGAGGGGAAAAAGGATGAAAAATGGGGATTTCAAGGGAATGAAAAGGGGAAAAATGGAGGCCTCTTTAAGAGCAGTTTCTTTCTTAGCACAGCAGGGCTTTTCAATGGAAACATCAATGAGGGTTCTTTAAAGGATATACAACACATGGAGGCTTCAATAATGATAGTTTTACAAAGGAAATGTATCTCTTGAAGACTCAAAACATATTTAGCCACCTATTTGCTATGTCAAAAAATTTATAGATGGCTAACACAGCGTAGTGCTACCCCCTTTAATGTAGAGGGGAATAGTTTCATTTTTTTAGGGTTAGTGGTGTAGTCATATCCCCTACAAAAAACATAAAATTCAAATAGAAATGCATCTGGATCTTCTAAGGACATTCCGTGGATGGTGGGGATGTTCTGTAATGGGATACTCCGGATCAAAAATGGGATACTCCAATGTTGATGTTTGTCTCTGGTTTTGTTTATGCACTATCTGATCAAATATGTGTCAATAACCTTCAGGAATTTCCTAGACAGGAAGGAGAATTTGAGTGGAATTATGCGGTGGATTTGGAGGATGCCTTGTAGTACTACCTCGATCTCAAATATTGGGTGTCTCTGTCTCAACCACTATTTCAAGAGATCCAGGCTCTGGATTTTTTTATCTTTACTGCACTACTGGTTTCTCCCTATCCTTGCAAATTAAAATAATTTCCCTCTCGCGAAGGGTTGGGACTCAAATTTTCTATATCCTAAAACCTTCGTTCAGACCCTTCTATTTCACTGTGAATCTCAGGGTGGGCTGTAGATGGTGCGGCTATTGTCCGAGGGATTATAGTAGGACTCTTTTCAAGAATGGTTTTGGGTCCTACAAATTCATGAGATTCAGCTTTCCTTATGATTTCATCTATGAATGTTGTTCTGCCAAGGACCACCGACCCCCTTGGTTTTGCAGATTTAGGTGGGGGGTTTCGATCTAATTCTATATTTTTCTTCCTAGTCATAAAAAAATTAAAAAAACACCTATCCTATTTAACCTCTACACAATTTCTAAGAAGCGATCTTGAGAGAAATTTTTTTGCGTGCTAATACACAGGTTATTACCTCTTGTTTTCAACGCCCAATTATTTCACAACAAAAGGAAAAATAAAAAGACATAGGAAAGAGATGTGAATTGTTCCACATTAGAGTCATAATCAAACATACTAGAGTGGAAACCTTGTTTGATCTGGGGTCACAAGAAAATTTGATTTCAGAATCCTTGGATAAAAATTTAGGATTATAAACCAAGCCTCATCTAAAATATTTCCCTCTTGGTTGTTTTTGTGATAAAGCGAAATTACAAGTAACCGAACAGTGTGACTAGATTTATAATTGCATCCGAACTAGTAAATGAGGTTGATCTTGATGTTGTACCTTTGGATATTTGTGGCATGGTATTGGGGAGTTTGTATTTCTATGATAGGAAATGATTTTTCTTTTTCCATGAAAACAAGTTTCATTTCATGAAATATGAGGTGGAATACATTGTTAGAGCTCATCGTGCCAAAATTAGTGCCAGCCTTGTAATTACGGGTCAGGTGAAGAGGTCGGTGAATTCCAGCAAAGGGCGCATGCTCATGGTTGTGAGGTCAAAATATTTGTAGACATTTCATGCTTTCAACAGTTTTTATCCCACTCATAAAAAGGAATTATATGAAAAATTTTCCAACTATGATGGGATTTTTCGGGAACCAAGTGGGTTTCCTCCAAAACGTGAGATCCAACATGAGTTTCACTTACAATAGGATGCTCCTTTACCCAACATTGGTATGTATAGGTTTTCAGCCATTGAGATGGGGAGATAAAGAAGAAGGTATAGGAATTATTGAACCAAGGGGTCATAAGACAAAGGTCTTCTCCATGTGGCTCGCCTGTAATGTTGGTGCTGAAAAACGATGGCACGTGGAGGATGTATGTGGACTATAAGGAAATTAAAAAAATAACGGTGAAGAAACATTACCCTCCTCATTTCATTGATGATTTATTAGATCAATGGAAAAATGTTGTATATTTCATAAAATTGGACTTTCAAAGTAGCTATCATCAAGTCAGGATTGAATAACAGGATGCGTAAAAGACCGCATTCAAAACCAAGCATGGGTTGGTTGAAGGGTTGGTGATGCCATTCATACTATGAAATTCTCCAGCCACATTCATGAGGGTTGTTGGTTCAAGAAGGTGACTGTTAAAGGTAACCTTAATGCTTCACATTAATCATCAACCCAAGGAAAGTCCTTTTATTTCAAGAGTGCGAGCAAAATATATGCGAGTGAAATCAGAGTTTAACTACTCTAAATCATTGTAAGAAATATTATCTAATTCTTGAAGTTCAATCAAACCAACTCAAAAGTAAACTATGAAATCCTTCAAACCAGTCAAAGGAATAAACTCTTAATATAAACCTATGCAAGAATAAACACTCAATGCTAAAAAAGAGGTCTTTTGCAATTGAACAAAACGCTTGATGAATTGAACAACAACCTTGATAAATTGAACAACAATCCTATTGAATTGAACATCAATAAACTATTTAACATTTTGCAATGGAATTCTCTATAACTCAACTAATAGCAACATTTGGAATTGAACAATAAATCATACATTCACGCATATGATGGAAAGACTTACGAAATAATCATATTCGAAATTGAACAACAACTAATTAGCCACGTTGAAATCAATCTAATGAATGTAAAGGTGTCACTTAATAATAAAGGAACATCAATGATAAATTCAACCTATTGAAAATGGAATTGTAACACATCACACTTGTGGTTATTGAATAGAATGGTAATGCTACAAAGTGAAAAGAATAACTAAATTGCAAGAATAAAGAAATAAACATATAACACAAAATAGGAGGAGAACTCCTAGGGAATGGGCCCGAAGCCTCTAGAAGTCTTCTGCCAAGAAATACTCAAAATCTGCTTATAATGAAAAACCATCCTCTTCATTAATCAATGGGATGATACATCATCATGATTTCGAAGGTTCTATATGAATCATTTTATTGTAGAAAATTATAATACATGAACAACCCTATGTCTTACTCACCTACAACATTTTATAACTTAAAGGCGAAACAAAACAGAATAATGAATCCTCAAGATCAGGAGATCCTGAGGCTTCGTAGCCATCAACCGAATGCTTCAAGAATAGGTGTGTCTCTGCATATTTTTTTGATTCATAGGAACTAGCGCAATTCCATTTACTTTTCTTGACTGATGTTGTTTAGTCATTTTGGTCAGCAGTTGGTTTGCTTCGATTCCCTATTAATAAAGACTGCAAAATTTAGTTTTCATACTAGTACACACACCTATGATGCTAAAGATAGGGGTAAAATATAAATTTTCCTCGGCCCAACATACTCCCCTACTTACCTTTTTTCCTTTCCTCGTGCAAACAAATGATTGAGGTGTAGTTGAGTTAAGGAATAGGCAGGATACACATCTTCC
The DNA here is from genome assembly GCA_034641835.2 of Pinus albicaulis. Lineage (NCBI taxonomy): Eukaryota > Viridiplantae > Streptophyta > Pinopsida > Pinales > Pinaceae > Pinus > Pinus albicaulis. The sequence goes on along the minus strand of CM076584.1, from coordinate 367,859,310 downwards.
TTGTAAAGTCTAAAACCATGCTTTTGTTTCACTTTTGCGAATTTTGAGTTTGTATGTCCCTCTGGTAATTCATAATCATGATGGTAGTCTTCAGGACGGTACCATATGATGGGGCATCTATATATGTATCCTGTACATGTAGGACCCATGTTAAAAATTAGATTACTATACAAATGAAAATGAGAAGCAACAGCTTTAAAAATCCTATACCCAAATGGCTCTCTGTTCTTAACAATATTGGTAGAGGCTCGCCATCTCTATTTGCCTGCTAATAAATCTTCTTCCTGAATATCTTGGAAGTATGCTCTTCCATTTTTCACAATATCTTTGTGAATTGGCCCCAACTTGGCTATCACTCCTTCCTGTTGCATTAAATTCTTATGTTGAGTAAACAAATGTAGGGGTTTTGTAGGCTTCCTATGACCCGTAGATCTAAACCATGTTCCCCTTTCTAAAATATATTGTAGGCTTTAACCCATCTAGTATGATCTTTGGCAAAGGATAGAAAATCTTGGAATTGAATGTCCCCATTGAAGGGATTGGGGTTACTACCTCTATCCTCTTCTAAAAAGAAAATTGTGCAAATACAATTCGCACAGAAGGTGTTGGACCTGTTCATCCTAACATTACAACATTGGAAAATTATTCAATGGTTTTAAATGAAGTAGGTTTCCCTGCTTTGACAACTTTTATCTTCAACAACAAATACCTTTCTACTAAAAATAAGGCATAATTGGTGGTCAGTGCCCTGCAAGTTAATAGTCTGAGTAAAGAGAACAAATAGCACTGGCTTGTTTCTTAGCATGTTCCAGTTGATCCTGTGCCCTTTTCACTTTTACTCTTTCTTCCCTAAGTTGGGCAAAGGTTTTGTCTTCAGCTTTAGAAAGGTCCTTAAATAATTTTAGTAATTCCTCATGTTCTTGCAAGGGCACTACTTCCTTCTTATACTGGGCTAATGCATGCTAAACTTGAGTTAATTCATTATGCATTTTTTGACTGGTAGCTCTTTCTACCATAGGAGTGTAAGAAGGTGTTTCCTCTGTTTTATTTTCTTTGCCCTCTGTAAGTATCAAATCAATCTGTATAGAGACTTCAGTAGTATATATCGTTTGAGTGACAAAATATTTTTGGGTTCCCATGGTAGCTAATTCCTTCTTAGGCTTCCAGGCCTTGTACACTTATTTCAACCATTCCCTTAACTTTTTTATTGTTTTCCTCAATTTTCTTCATTTCTTTCTCATTTTTTGAAATTAACCTCAGCTAATTTTTCTTTCGAAGGGGTTCTTGTAGGAGAAGGAACAATAGTGGCTTCAGGTTCAGGAAGGGTTATGCCAGTATTAGGGTTATCATTAAATGAAATAATGTTTTCTTCAAGTGTCCAAGAGTTAATTCCAACATTCATGTCATGACTGGGTGGAGCAATATTTTCTTCAGGTGTTAGAGGACTTGTCTCAATAATTGTGTCCTATTCTAATAGAAAAATATCCCCTAACGAGTTTCCATAGTCAGATGTTCTCTTTATCTGGTCTTCCCTATTCACCCATTCATTATCAGAGGGAGACAAAGCCCTCAAATTCTGAATTTCATCATTGGATGGTAGGATTTCAGTATGGCCAGAGCTGCCAGCAGAGGCAGACTGGTTCGAATGGTCCCTTTGTTCCTTGGATTATTCAGATGGGTTCCTAATTTCACAAGATTCTCTCATTTGTTCTAATACTTGAGCCATTTCCTCCTCATAGTCTTATAAAGATGCATTTTGAGGGCTCGAAGGTGGTGTATAGGATGGCCCTGTCTCATCTGGAAATACTGAGGTATTTTGTTGTAGTTGTAATCTTTCAAAACATCTTCGTTTTACTGGTTCTGAGGTCGAAACATAGGTATATTCCCTTTAGCTTTCCCAGGCATGATTGTTATAGGAAGTGCAATTTATGCTCTTTCGTGCTTTTCTTCAGGGGCAGGTAGGTTAGGATTGACAAAGCTATCCCATGTTAACTGATGTTTGCTTAAATCATGAATACTAATCAATTTTATCAGGCAATGGTGGCTAAGAACTGCTTGATGGTTTTTAGCTTTCCTAATCTGAAAAGCAGTATCATGCAATATAGAATTCAAGAAAAAAGGAAAATTAACTGAAATATTGTTTTGAGAACAGCTAATATTTTGAGTTGACGGTACTTTACCACATCTTGGCATCCATCACATGTGATATAGATATTCGTATCCCCTCCAATGAGAGAAGGGCATCCATGGACTTCAAGCACAAGAAAAGAGGAAATGTGGTAGAAATCATGAATGCACATGAAGTAGAAGCTAGAAGTAGGTAATTATCACAAATGTACATCAGGTGGAAATAACCAAAAAGGGATAAAAGCGTAGTAGCGATCACTATGAAAAGGGTTTCCTATTTTTATGGCATAGTATGATGGAAACATGTCATGTGACTGATTATGATTGATTTTTTTATCACTCAATTCGACATGATAAGATAATTCAATCATAGTTGATTATGCATATAGGTTTTGATAATGATAACACTTATTCAAACAATATGTTCATCTTCAGGAATGGATCAATATGAAATAGGGGCATATAAAAATAATTGGCTGCTATCAGAAAAATAATACAATACCACAAGGAGAGCCACTGCTACCATCATGCGTCCATAGCCTCGATAGGGTTGTTGTTTTCACCCAGAAATGAGCCAGAATCCTCTATTTAAATGTAGACATTTTTTTCTTATTTTGTGGAAAGGCCACTATGTTGGTGTGGTGGCTAGATAGTCATAGTGCCATTCATGGAGATTTAACTGTGTGATCAGGCCAGCTCGTGATGAGACCTCTTGTCCTTCAATCATTTTTAGTTGTTGATAAGGTCACTACCCCGGTGTGGTGGCCATTGTGGGAATGTCACCTGTTAGATCCTCATGATCATGGTAGGTTGTCTTGTAATGAAACCCATTATTCCCTCTTCTTTAAAAATTTGCACATAGAGATATATTTTCTTTTTATTATAAATGGAGGGAGGATAATTAACTCCTTAAGAGTTATGGATGGTGTAAGAAGTAAAAATAATGCCAATAAAAATGATGCTCTTATTCCTATATCCTCATGTTGAAGAGAATTACCACTTGAGAGTGTAAAAAGATACACCAACATAAGACTATGGTAATGAATTGTGTGGTAATACGTTTGAAGTTTGAACAGGAGATATCCAGCCATTCATTCTATAGATAAACCATGTCCTCTTCCAAAGTAGAGATGTCCATCAAAATTTCAAAAAAACATAGTATTAGTAATATCACTAATTTTCTCTTCTTTAGGTGAAAATTCCTTTTCTATAAAATGGTTTTTATGGAAAGAATGTGTAAAAGAAGAGTGGATATTAAAAGGAAATCATCAAAAGGAAAAATACAATTTTTTTCTATTTTGAACAACAAATTTTTTTTTTTTAACACAGTTGTTCAATTGGATTGAACGGCAACTATTCAATTCAATTGAACATAAATTTTTCAATGGATTGAACATAAATTGTTCAATGGATTGAACAAAAAAAATAAAAACATGCTAAAAACACAATTGTTTAATTGGATTGAACGACAAATGTTCAATTCAATTGAACAATAACTGTTCAATGAATTGAAAAGCAAAAATAAAAACAAGCTAAAATCACATGCGTCCAATTGGATTGAACGACAATTGTTCAATTCAATTGAACAACAACTATTCAATGGATTGAACAGAAAAAGTAAAAACATGGTAAAAGAATAGCCATTCAATTGGATTGAACGACACTTGTTCAATTCAATTGAACAATAATTGTTCAATGGTTTTAACAAAAAAAATTAAAGATGCTAAAACAATAGCCATTCAATTGGATTGAACAACAGTTGTTCAATCAATTGAATAGCAATTGTTCAATGGATTGAATAGCAAAAATCAATCACCACACAAAAGAAAAAAAAGAACGCGATTGTGAAAAACAAAACAATTAAAAAGAAAGAAAATGGAATTCTTTTGTACAATGATTGAAAGAACTGTAAATTACCATTAATTTTAGGAAACATATATACATTATTTACAATAGGAAGTAACAATTTTTTATGAACTTAAAGCTTTCGGGCCATTATTCCCTGTAGCTAAAATTTGGATATTTGGATCGTCACGCACTTCCTGGCATAAAGACTCTTTCGTGAGTGCTTTATGATAGAGGCACACCCGATGTCCATCGACTTGAAAGGCAGAGCCAAACCAATCTATGGTGGTCAAGGTAATGGTACCGTTGTTGTGCACTTCTTGAATTTCGTATGGCCTGAGCCACCTTGTTTGTAACTTACCCAGTAATTCTTGGAATCTGGAGTCGTAGAGGAGTGCCCAATCTCATTTCTGCAAGGCATACTTTTTTATGACGTTTTCATGACACTTGGATCGTTGTTGGTGAATAATTGCAGTGTGCTATAGAGCAAGTAGTTGTTCAATCAATTGAATAGCAATTGTTCAATGGATTGAATAGCAAAAATCAATCACCACACAAAAGAAAAAAAAGAACGCGATTGTGAAAAACAAAACAATTAAAAAGAAAGAAAATGGAATTCTTTTATACAATGATTGAAAGAACTGTAAATTACCATTAATTTTAGGAAACATATATACATTATTTACAATAGGAAGTAACAAATTTTTATGAACTTAAAGCTGTCGGGCCATTATTCCCTGTAGCTAAAATTTGGATATTTGGATCGTCACGCACTTCCTGGCATAAAGACTCTTTCGTGAGTGCTTTATGATAGAGGCACACCCGATGTCCATCGACTTGAAAGGCAGAGCCAAACCAATCTATGGTGGTCAAGGTAATGGTACCGTTGTTGTGCACTTCTTGAATTTCGTATGGCCCGAGCCACCTTGTTTGTAACTTACCCGGGAATTCTTGGAATCTGGAGTCGTAGAGGAGTGCCCAATCTCATTTCTGCAAGGCATACTTTTTTATGAGGTTTTCATGACACTTGGATCGTTGTTGGTGAATAATTGCAGTGTGCTATAGAGCAAGTAGTCGTGTTTCATATAATTCATTTATCTGTTGGAGTCTTTTAACTTGGGCCTCTGTGAAATCCAACCCCACTTCTTGGTTTGTTCTAAGAGTATTTATCTCAAACTCAATGGGGAAAATTGGTTCCTTTACAAATACCAAGTAGTACAAAGAATATTCGGTGGTGTTTCACCAAGTTGTGCAATCAGCCCAAAGGTCTGTGGAAGTCTAGTAGCCCAATCCCATCGATGTGTTGAGACTGCTTTAGTGAGAATTGCCTCAAGGACTCTATTAGTGCTTTCAACCTGCCCATTTTCCTATAGGTGGTAGGGGGAGTTGACTCTATGAGTGACATGGTGGTTCCGTAGAGTGGCCGTAAATTTATGTCCCACAAACTGTGCCCCTCCATCAGTTATCACTTCCCTAGGTAAGCCATACCGCACAAATATCTCAAAAATAAAATTGATCACAGATTCTTTTGGAGCTCTTGGAAAAGCCACTATTTCTACCCACTTCATCATGTAGTCTGTGGAAACCAGTATGTAGTCATTCTGATTCAATGGCGGGTTGAATGGCCCAAGAAATTCCAACGCCCATCGTTCGAAAGGTTCTACTACCAACTGTGGCTGCAATGGCATCTCTTCGGATTAGCCAGGGCATCCTGTTATTTGGCAACTATCGCAGGCTTGTAAATATTTCTTTGCATGTTTAAAAATTGTGGGCCAATAGTAGCCCATTTGTAATACTATGTGCCCTATCCTGCGATCTACAAAATGTCCACCACATGGTTCGTCAGGGGCTTTCTAGACTTCATTATAACCACGGAAAACATCAATAAAGGAGAAGAACTTCTTCCCTCCAATTGTATCAACGAGCTGATCAATAAAGGGGAGGGGGTAGTGGTCTTTCTGTGTGGCTTTGTTCATTTCTTTGTAATCCACATAGATTAGCCACTTACCATTCTTTTTAGGAATGACTACTAATGGAGAGACCCATTTGCTATCTAAAATAGGATAAATGAATTTTACATCTAGCAGCTTTTGTAATTCGTCTTTTACAATGTCTTTCAGATTTGGGTTTAACCTTCACTGAGGCTACTAAATAGGGTGAACATCCTTTTCAGTGTAAATATGATGCATGCACAGCTGAGGATCTATACCCTTCATGTATGGGTAGTCCCAACCAAAGGCTCCTTTATATTTTTGTAAGAGTTTAATGAGCTTTTGTTGTTGGTAACTATCTAGACTACCATTGATATTTAAAATTTTACCTGGCTCAATTTCAATTGGCATGTTGTTGTGAAAATAGTCGTAGGTATGTGCTAGTCATCAGTATCTGCTAAGGGCTCTTCCTGTTCTTCATTATCAAGAACTTTTTTTAACATCTAACACTTTAAATTCCCTAAAGTAGATGGTTGGTTTATAAAGTTATTGATCACATCATCTTCAGTTTGATATTTGAATTCGAGTACTTGAACTATTTGCAATGGTGAACGAATGTTTTTTTCCCAATATGTATGTGGTTTTTTGTGAATATTTATAGTGGGAAGACTCGGTTTGGCAAAGGGATATATAGAAATATTTTTTATGGAATCTCCTCTAGCAATGGTCATGTTGCCTGTTCGACAGCCTATGTAAGCATTGACCGTCACTAACCAAGGTCTTCCCAATATCATGGGATTTCCATATAATCTACTTTTTGGGTTAATAACTAAAAAATTTGTCGGGTATTCCCATGATTCCACAAAAAATAGGATGTCCTGTAATGTACCTTCTATTTTGACAACATGTATATTAGCAAGTTTCAACAAGGTATATGTGGGTTCAAAGGTTGTTATACCCAATGTCTTGCAAGTTTATGTAGTTAAGATATTAATAACTGCCCCAAAATCTACTAACGTGCTTGAAAAGGAGTGACCATAGATATGTACTGTGACTATGGGGTTTCCTGGATCCTCATATTTTATTGGTGTTTCTTTACCCAAAATTAAATCTGACAGTGCCCCTACTACATGAAAATTTTGCAAAGTCTTTGCTTTCCTCACATATTTTTTTACACACTATTCTTTAATTGTTTTAGCATAGATAGGGATGTCTTGTATAGCCTGCAGGAGATGAATTTTCATGCAAAGATTTTTTAATTCTCCTATGAGATTAAAATATGAAGAGACCATTGTTTTGGGTATTGTTAATCTCTCAGGGAATTGGGGAAAGGAAATAATAAGGTTTTTAGGATATTTTTGGTCGACTGTGTACCTCCCCTATTCTATCTTTGTTTCTGTCACATTTGATTGTTTGGGTACTGTTGGAATTTTAGACTCAATTTGTGGTAGGGAAGTATCTTCTTTAGGTGAAATAACATGCCCTGATCTGAACGTAAGTTCATTGCATTCCTTTTGTTCAGTTTCAGATTTTGGACTCTCAACAATCTGGATCCGCTGAATCGTTCTGTTATTAGGATTAGGATTTGGTTGAGCTAGAATTTGAGGGTGTATAATAGGCTGAGGATTTTGTTGGACTGGGTATTGAGATGGTAATGTGGGTTGAGTTTGAGCCCCTATTCCCATAGGTAAATTGGTCATTCCTAAGGGTTTCTGTTAGTTTTGAGATCAATTCGTATTTTGTGAGGTGGAGGCAAGGCACTGGGACTGATATGAATTTTTTTTCCAGTATGGAGAAGAGAAAGGAAAACTTGGCCAACCATTACTTGGAGAGGATTGTGTCAACCAAGGGGGCATGGAAAATGACTGGCATGGCCAAGAATAAAAAGGTGATTGGATTTTCCATGTTGTTCTATAGTTATGTTGATTAAATTGCAGAGAAGGAAAGAATTGAGACAGGTCTTGTGACATACCTTGTCATGCTTGCCAATGTTGACGTTGATTCATTAGATACGTCGAATCTGTTTCTTCTTCTACTTCTTTAAAAACTGCTTTTAACCCTGGAAGTGAAGGGAACTGCCCAGTGGCATGGTCCTTGGTACAGATAGCACATGTTTGGACCATGTCTAATGGACACTCCCACTGGTTGGGATTCTTCCGACAGTGTGGACAAAAAACAACCAAGTTTTGTTATGCTAAAGCTTGCTTCTTCTTGGCTTGTAGGACATATATCTAGGTTATGAGGGTGCCCAAGATATCGGTTTTGAAATATTCTAAGAGATTATTGAATTTGGCTCTCGTCATGCTGCCACCTGACTGTTTGTAATTCCTACTAACTAAATCTCGTCTAGCTGGTCTCTTCCATGTACTACCTCGAGAGCACCTGATACACAATGCAATAATATCATCATAATCTTATTGATAGATTTCCCATTTTCCCATTATATTAAGTGTTTCTACCCATTCTTCTTCCATTCCTTTAATCATTTTTTCTTTTAGGATATCTTTGGACAATGTAGTATATGGAGATCTTTGCAAATTATATTGAAATTGTTCAACATATTCTTCTAATGTCTCATTTACTTTTGCAGACATGTTGAATATTTCATCTTTTAGTTCTCGAGTCCGACAGCAATCTTGGTATTTATTAATAAAAGAGTTTTTTAATTTTAATCCCAACTATTAATGGTTCCCCCATTGAGCCCCATAAACCAGCGTAGTGTTGCCCCCTTCAATGTAGAGGGGAATAGTTTTAGTTTTTGAGGGTTAGCAGTGTAGTCATATCCCCTACTCAAAACATCAAATTTAAATAAAAATGCATCCGGATCTTCTGAGATAAATCCGTAGAAGGTGGGGATGTTTTGTAATGGGATAGCTTTCATAAGGGCATTTGCAGCTGGATCAAAAATGGGATACTCCAATCTTGATGTTTGTTTCATGTTTTTGTTATGCACCACCTGATCAAATATATGCCAACAACCTTTAGGAATTTCCTGGTTTGGAAGGATAATTTGAGTGGAATTAGGTGGTGGATTTGGAGGAGTTCTTGCATCACTACCTCGAACTGGAATATTGGGTGTCTCTGTCTCAACCACTATTTCAAGAGATCCAGGCTCTGGATTTTTTATCTTTACTACACTACTATTTTCTCCCTCTTCTTCTTGCAAATTGCAAGAATTTCCCTCTCACGAAGGGTTGGGACTCAAATGTTCTATAGTATGAAACATTCATTTAGACCCTTTTGTTTTGTTGTGAATATTAGTGTGGGTTGTAGATGGTAAGGCTGCTGCCTGAGGGATTATATTAGGACTCTTTTCAGAAATGGTTTTGGGTCCTATAGATGCCTGGGATTCAACTTTCCTTATGATTTCGCTTATGAATGTTGTTCTGCCAAGGGCCACTGACACCTTGGGTTTTGTGGATTTAGATGGGGGGTTTCGATATAATTATATCTTTTTCTTCCTAGTCAGAAAAAAAAAAAAGGACCTATGCTATTTAACCTCTGCACAATTGCTGAGAAGCGAGCTGGAGAGCAAGCGTTTTTCTTGCTAATACGTAGGTTCTTAACTCTCGTGTTCAATACCAAATTCTTTCACAGAAAAAGGAAAAATATAAAGACATCACTCCTAAACACTCTCCCCAACAACGACGCAAAAATTTTGGTTCAAGAAGGTGACTGTTAAAGGTAACCTTAATGATTCACATTAATCATCAACCCAGAGCAAGTCCTTTTATTTCAAGAGTGCAAGCAAAATATATGTGAGTGAAATCAGAGGTTAACTACTCTAAATTGTTGTAAGAAATATTATCTAATTCTCAAATTTCAATCAAACCAACTCAAAATTAAATCATGAAATACTTCAAATCAATCAAAGGAATAAACTCTTAATCTAAACCTATGCAGGAATAAACACTCAACGTTGAAATAAGGGGTCTTTTGCAATTGAAAAACACGTTTAATGAATTGAATAGCAACCTTGATAAATTGAATAAAAATCCTAATGAATTGAACAATAATCAATTATTTACCATTTCGCAATGGAATTCTATATAACTCAACTAATAGCAACATTTGGAATTGAACAACAAACCATACATTCACACTTATGATGGAAAGACAAGAAATAACCATATGCAGAATTGAACAGCAACTACTTAACCACGCTGAAATCAATCGAATGAATGTACAGGCATCACTCAATAATTAAGGAATATCAATGATAAATTCAACCTATTGAAAAGGGAATTTTAGCACATCACACTTATGGTTAATGAATCAAATGGTAATGCTACAAAGAGCAAAGAATAAATAAATTTCAAGAATCAAGAAATAAACATATAACACAAAATAGTAGGAGAACCCCCAGGGACTGGGCCCGAAGCCTCTAGAAGTCTTCTGCCAAGAAATACTCAGAATCTTCTTATAATGAAAACACCAACTTCTTCATTAATCAATGGGGCAATACATCATCATGAGTTTGAAGGTTCTATCTGAATAATTTTATTGCAGAAAATTATAATACATGAAGAACCCTCTCTCTCTTTCACCTATAGCCTTTTATAATTTAAAGGCGAAATAAAACAGAATAACGAATCCTTAGGATCAGGAGATCCTGAGCCTTTGTAGCCATCAACCTAATGCTTCAAGAATATGCATGTCTCTGCATCTTTTGCTGATTCGTAGGAACTGACATGATTCCATTTACTTTTCTTGACTACTATTGTTTAGTCGTTTTGCTTAGCAGTTGGTTTGTTTCAATTCCCTATCAATAAAGACAAAAAAATTTATTCTTCATACTATTTTTTTTTTCTAAGTAAGGTTAAATATATTAATGAAACATATGGTACATCTAGTCCATGGCCTCCATGATGTAGGCCATCAGAGGCTTCGTAAGTTTAGCAGAATAACAAAAATTGGGCTGCCCGCAAGGGGAAACCAGCCCGAGCAACGTTTGTGAGCTACCTCGATGGAGGAAACCAGCTATAGCATACCAAAAAACTATTACATCCAAGAACAACAAAAATACAGAAGAACTAAACAGAATTACTTGGACAATGCCACCTGCACTAAAAACCATAATCCTCCGAGGGGGGTTCTTCTTCAATCCTGCACCAGTATCCATCATCGTCATTTGAGACGGGGCATCTTCAAACTGTTGTTTCACCTGCTTCATTGCTGCCTTCCTGCTTGCCTTTATCCTGAAGAAGACTTGAGCTGTAATCGCCTGCTCTGAAAGAAGCACCTTTTTCCATGGTTTGAGTGGGCTGCACAAGGTCAGAGGGGTCTGGCCTGTGAAATGGACGCGCGAGAGAGGAGGGTTTAGGAATTGCCTCCGGAATTTCCTTGAAAGTTACTGTGACAGTCGCTATAACTAGAGGGCAATTGGTTTTGCATTGAAAATGAAAATGTGCAGTAGACGGACTATGTAAAGAGGTAGAAGCAGTGGGACGGGAGCGGGGAGGCGACAGAGAAGCAGAGGCACCACGTCTTGGGGAGGAAGGGGGTCTATGCCCACGCCCATGCCCACTGCACGTAGAAGAATACCGTCCATGAAATCTCTCAGAAGAATATGACGAAGTGCTGGTGGAGAGGGAGTGATGCCGGCTAGAGGGGCGTGCTCTGGTGCTGCCCCGACGACATCTCAGACGGTGCCTGAGCTGGGGCATGTCGACACGAAGCTTGAGCGAGTGGATTGAAATGGAAGTAGGTGATGGGGAGGGGGAGGACGAATTGTGCTCAAGTGAGGTGGCGAGTTGCAGAGGGCAGAACGGTCTATGCAAGAAGTGAAATCCAGGAAGAAAATCCACACAGCATCCCAAGTGACAGTGCCTGCCAAGGGAGTTGCTAGAGCTGGAAAGCTCAGCCTCCGGGGAACAGCCAGACCCAAAAGGCGGGAACCAAATTGGCATGGAGACCACCAGATGGAGCTGAGACAAAGCAAAGAACCCTAACGCAGAGACGAAGAGTGGAAACAAAGAACCAGATAATGGCATTATGCAATGCTTGCGGCCTCGACCTCCACACTAGCATAAATACTGCACAGGGTGACGGCCTGGGGTATTAAACACTCTGGAGCACCTTAACTGTAGCCTGCGGGTGGCCATGTGGCCTTGCCACGTGTTTTCCCGTAGGCTGATAGCCATCGCATCACCCAATTTCACCTACATCTGGGATGTTGTTGTCCTGATGCACCAAGTGAGTGCAATCCTGTAGGAGTTTGCTATCATTGAGATCCGAGAGGGGCCCTACTGTTAGATTTTGGGAACTCGTAACTCCTTTTTTTACCAGAATATCAGCCACCTGGTTTCCTGTTCTTCTTACATGCTTGAGGAAGATGGCTCTGTTCCATTGCATCCATTCTGCTATAAGTTCCAGTCTAGCTGTGAGTCTCCAACTGTCAGCTACTTGCGAGGGAGAAGTACCCATAAGAAGCTTATGGACGATATTGATGAGAATTTTTTAGTCACCTTCAATTTTGATGGGGAAGTAATTATTTTTTTGTGCTAGCTGCATCCCCTGCCATAATCCCTCCAACTTCGGGGAGTTGTTGGTATCCCAATCGATAGATCCATAGTAGATAAGCATAGGGTTACCTTTGTGGTCTCTGAAGATTCCTCCATACCCCGCGTCCTCTGGGTTGCCTTTGGAAGCTCTGTCAAATTTAAGCTTCAGAATGCCAGCTGGGGGAGGGTCCCAATTACCCAGAGAATCTGGCTGAGGCCCACGGGAACGAATTGGCAAAGGATCAAGTGTGAGCTTAAATTTCCAGTTGTCCCATATGAGTCTTTCGATGGGCTGTGTTGGAAATTCGTCCTGTTGCCACTACTGAAGCGCCAAGGTTTCCTGTAGGTTGCTGCAGAGATTGCTCCAGAGGATTTCTTGTGGAGTGCACTGGTTCTTGAAGATCCGCTTATTCCGTTCTTTCTAGAGAGTCCAGAAGGTGAGTCCTGGAATGAGCCTCCAAAGAGAGTTAAGGAGAGTACATTTGTAGGGAGCGGCGGGCCAATTGCGAATGATAGAATTTAAATCCTCCAAACTTCTACCTTCCCTTCTGCACTTGAGGCTTATATTTTCCCATATGAAGACAGCCAGAGGACAGGTGATCATGAGATGTTGGATGGTTCCCTCCTGGTTACTATAGTTGGGGCATCTGGAGGGTCCTGTAAAACCCCTCTTGATTAAATTGTCCCATGTGAGGATTCTCTTATGAAAGAGAAGCCACATGAACGTGGAGACCTTAGGCCATAGATGTGGAGACCATAGTTCCTTCTAGATGGGGTCGATGGGGTCTTGATTCGGGGTTAGCAGAGTATAGGCCTCCTGAGTGGTGAAATTGCCTTTTGAGGTGTAACCCCATCGAAGGATGTCCTGCTTCTCCGAGTGTCTGATTTTCCTGCCAATCAATTTCGCATCTAGCGCTGAGTGAGCCTACTCTTGCTGCTGGTTCAGGCAGAGGGCCGCCGATTTCCATTTCCTGAAACCTTGAATAGGATTCTCCTCCCAAAAATGATGAACCATGGCTTCAAGGGGGGTGATCACTTCTGGCTGAAGCTGTGGATTAATGGAGGTGAGCAATTTAGGTCGTTGTTGCCAAGAATCCATCCAGAAGCGGGTTGTGCGACCGTCACAAACTTCCCAAAAACTGTGCTCTTGGATCAAGAGGCGATGTTGTTTGGCTGTGTTCTAGATCAGTGAGCCTGCTTCTGCTAAGGTCAGTCGGATGAGATCTATAGTGGGTCTGTGGTTGGCGTATTTGGCAGTGCATAGCTTCACCCATGGGCTGTGAGGCATGGATAACCATTGCCACCAGATATTGGCTCCCATTATAGCGTTACTGTGCAGAGGATCACGAAGTCCTAACCCACCTGCGTTTTTTAGCTTGCAGATAGTCGTCCATTTCACCAGAGCCCATTTTCTGTTCTGTCCTGAGGCTCCCCAGAGTAAGTTGCGATGAAGGGATTTGATTTGCTTGAGAACCCATTTAGGGGCGGCTAGCACAGAGAAGAGGTAGAGAGGCATGGACTGTAGGACCGACTTGACAAGAATAAGCCTGTTGGGCAAGTTGAGTGAACGAAAAGTCCAAGAGGATAATATGGCCTCGAGTTTGTTAAGGAGGGATTTCCAAGAGGAGTGCTTGAGGGCAGAATCAATCAGAGGGGCCCCTAGGTATTTGGCAGGCAGCTTGGTGATGGTGAATCCAAGGATTCTAGCAATGCAGTTTTGGATGGGTAGCGCAGTGTTGAAGAAAAAGATTTGGGATTTGGAGGCATTGATCGACGTACCATAGGCTTCGGCAAACGTGTCAAGGATGGATTTGAAAGAGGAGGCTTCTTGGGCTGAGGGGTGCTCGAAGAGCATATTGTCATTCACAAATTGTTGGTGGGTGATGGCAGAGTTACCATGAACAGAAATACCTCTGATCTGCTGCAAGTGGAAAGCTTGTTTGATAAAGCGACCTAACCCTTCGGCCATTAGAAAAAAGAGGAAGGGAGATAGAGGGTCACCTTGACGGATGCCACGGGAAGGAGAGAAGGGAGGGGAGGGGAGGCCATTGACAAGAATGGAGTAGAAGGAGGATGAGATTAGACTCATGACCCATCTAATCCAGGTGGGACTGAAACCGTATGCTGCTAGCATTTGGTGTATGTAGCTCTAGCTGAGTTTGTCAAAGGCTTTTGATAAATCAATCTTTAAGAGCATACCTAGCTTTTTGGTCTGCTTCAGAGAATAAATGACTTCGTGAGTGAGAATTATGTCGTCTAGGATTTGGCGACCCTCCACATACCCTGTTTGCTCTGGAGAGATGAGCAAAGGAAGCAACAGCTTGAGCATGTTGGCGATGACCTTGGAGATTATTTTATAGTTTAAATTGTAGAGGGCAATGGGTCTGAATTTTTCAGGAGTGGCAACCTGATCTACTTTAGGGACAAGAGTTATGAAGGTGGCATTGAGCGATGGAAGAAGCTGCAGTAGTTCTGGATCTAGGGACTGCTGCCATACATCATTTTTTATCAGGTCCCAGAAGTGATGAAAGAAGTTAGAGGTGAAGCCATCTGGTCCTGGAGCCTTTCCTTCTTTTCTTTGAGAAACTTCCTGTTCCACTTCTAAGAGTGTGACTGGACGGAGTAGTAGTTGGTTATGCTCATCCTTGATGAGTTTCAGAACGTGTTGCAAAACTTTGTTAATAGCCAATTGTCTGTCGATTTGATCTTCCTGAAGCACCGATTTGAAGTGAGCAACAAGTTCCGTTTCTATGGCTTGATGTTCTTCCAGTATTTCTCCTCTCTGGTTTTGGAGAAATATAATGTTATTATACATCCTACGTTTAATGGTAGAACGGTGAAAGAACTTGGTGTTCCATTCTCCTTCCTTTAGCCATCATATTCTGGATTTTTTCTTCTAGAGTATTTCTTCTTGTTGCCTTCTTTCCTCCAGTTGCTTGAGTAGATTTTGTTCTTTCGAAGCCAGCACCTCATTGCATCCCTCTTGGATGATGTGAAGCTGGAGCTCTGCCATTTCCCTTTCAAGAATCTTTTGCTGGTGAAAGATATTTCCGAAAGTGGAGTGATTCCAGAATTTGATGTGGGTCTTAAGATCCTTAAGATGTTGTTGAAATTGGAACATCTTGGAAACTGGTGGCGGAATGAAGGCCTTCCAAGAAGATTGGACCATTTCCTTGAAGCCTAGGTGAGTGAGCCAGAAGGCTTCGAAGCAAAAAGGTCTTTTGGTTGAATCCCCTGTTCTGGACCATTGGAGAGAGATGGGCCAATGATTTGATCCCGAAAAAGGCAGGATTGAGGTCTGAAAGTCTCCCCCAATGTGAATAGCATTGTCTGATAGAAGGAAATGATCCAATTTGGAGGCAATTTATTGTGAGCCAGATCATTTTTTGTTCCAGGTATGAGTACCATTAGCGAAGGGAGGGTCTATCAGCTAATTCCATTGTATGAAGCCTTTGAAGTGAGCGTTGTCCGCCTCTAGCCTTGCGCGGCCTCCCCTTTTCTTGTCCAGGTTAGTGATCATGTTAAAGTCTCTGCCCAAGATCTAGAGAGGATGAGTCCTATTAGAATTGAGCAGTTCTATCGTGTTTAGCAAAGCTATTTTTCTTGTGACATCGTGAGGGAAATAAAAATTTGAAAGATGTTCGTGAAAGTTGGTGCCAAGAATATGAAAAGTAGCTTGGATCAAGTTGTGAGCTGCATGGGCATCACTTATTGAGATAGCCTACGGATCCCAGGTGATGGCTAGTCCTCCTAAGGCTCCTGAGGCATCAACTGCAATAGAATTGCAACCCGTCCAGGCTCTCGAGAGAATGGGGCCGAGAGTAGAACTTGTGCACTTAGTTTCCTACAGAAAGAAGACTTGTGGTCTTTCCAACTATATCATATTCTTTATCATTAGGAACTATGTGGGGCTGTTTAACCCCCTTATATTCCAAGAGATGAGCTTCATTGAGAACTGTCTTCAAGGGGTTGAAAGAAATTGGTAAGTTTGGGATACCTACCAGATTCCATTAGCATCTCCCCAATGAGGATAGTCCTTTGTAGATCATTTTTCCTTCCTTCTTTTTTGGAATCTTTGAAGAGTTTATTTCCATCCCATGGGCTCCCTAATTGCATTCCCAGGGATTTTTGATGTTGTTGAGCATGGGTAAGGGCTACTGCTAGAATTTTGATCTATGTTTCAGAAATCGTATCAAAATCCTTTTTCCTGCATGCCTGCTCCAGAGTGAAAATGTCAAGGTCTCCAATATCGACCCCTTCAGATCCTTCTTCCATTAGACTAACCTGGCTGGAGTTCACCCCTGAGATTTTGACCTCCATGTTAATGGAAGGTCTGGCAATAGGCTCAGAAATAGAGGAAGGCTTTGGAGGCAAGAGGAAAGCCTCAGGAGGATTATTGGAGCGGTCAGAGGGAGTAGGGGAGTCAGAGACTGGCTTCGAGAATAACATGGGTTGAGGGTTGACGACTATTCCAGGGGTTTCAGAGTCATGTTGAGAATGATTAGCAAGGATTTTGAATATGTTTCTAGTGGAAGGGATATCCGAAGCTTGAGAGGTGGCTTTGGGAGGTACAAAAGGGGGTTTCTTATTATGGCGCCTTCGATTTTGGACTTTGGTAAAGCCTTCAGCGTCAGGGCTGGAAGAAGCGTCAGAGGGTTTACTGGGGGGAGGGTTATGTTTGGTCAATTTAGTGTGTCCTAAATTGCTACATTAATTTATCAATCTAGGATTCGTAAGCTAATGAAGTGTGGCGCACTATATGTGCAAGATAGCCTATTTCTTAACTTTTTGTCGTTTTTTGTTTTCTAATGTGAGATGGGAAAAATAAAAACAAGTATGGTTATGATTGTTCAAGGAAATGATATCCTTTATAATGATTTACAAACTTGAAACTTCAAAAGGAATTTGAAACATACAATGACAAAACTTGAAAGGAAATGAAAATGCCGCTAAAATGAAATGCTGCTAGTCTGATAGTCTAATAAATCTAACGATGAACGACGATCATGAAACTCATTATTCTTGTCAGCTGTCGAAACAAAAAGAAACTATGTCAAAGAAATCCAAAAGTTGAACATAAAGTAAATCTAAATCAAATTACATCAACTACTTCTCATCATTAGTCCACTATGATTTTCTAGAGGTAACTATAAATACCTATTAAATCTGATATCTAACTTGCGTAAAGTAAACTAATATCAAAACTACACATTCATAATCTACCTTCACCATCCAAATTGTACGTGAGGTAACTCGAAGATGTCAAGGCAATTTAATATATTTAACTTGGTGAAAAATAATATCAAACTATACATTCATAATTCAATCCCTCACCATCACCAAATGTCAGAGGTAACTCAAAAATGATAGTGAGCAATTTAATATATCTAAATCTAACTACTGAAGCAAATGAGCAAAACTGAAATAAACAAAGCAGTACTGAAATTAAACAGAAACTAAGAAAAGCAAATTAGCAGCATAACAATATTAATTCCATGTCATTAGTCAAAAAGTTATGCAAATGCCCGGGCTGCCTATTTATAACCTGAAACAAGAACACTGATCAGTTAACAATAACAAAAAACATGAAAGACAGAAGTAAAATGTAAAGCATGAAAGATTATAAACAGAAATGAAGCATATATACTATGAAAGATGCAATGTATAAACATATGAATGAATTATGGCACAATGAGCTTAAAGAAATAAAACAAGAACTATACAATAATGCACAAAACCTCAGCGTGTGCAAGGGCCCTCTACATCAGCCTTGGCAACAGACTTCAAGTACGAATTACGCTTGGAAACAGAGTCTTCTTATATATTAAAATGCAGTCATAACAGAAAGGTGATATTACGGCACAGTGGCAACGTAATTACATTACAGAGCTATCTGGAGGCTAATGGAGACTAATAAAAAACTAACAAAAAACTAACTCTTATGCGTATGCAAACGCGTTATTTATAACTGAAGGTGGTGTAACTAATTTCCTAAAGTTTATGCTGATACAAAACACGTAAACCATTACGTCCAGAGATCTAGGATCATGGCCGCGTTGAGGAGTAAATCTATGAAGAGTGGATGTTTGAATTCGGCTTATGGAGCCATGTACAGATGTTGATTTGTCTCCCGCAATTCAGAAACGGCCATAGAAATCTCCACGTGACGAGAAATAGAGTCCTGTCACCGTGGGACTCTACGGTTGACTTCCACTTGGCCACCTTTGACCGTAGCCTCCTTAGGTGAATTTGCTCGAGCCAATAGGACACGATCCATGTCCACATCATTTCTGACTTGCCCATGTGGCTCATTTTACCTGAAGACACCTGTAACATAGAGTTTCACAAAATGGCTGCGGAAAGTTGCAGCAGCTGCGGAAAGTGGCAAGATTCCGCAGCTAAATGAGCAAAATCTAAATCAAACAGCAGACACAAAAATATAGTTAAAAACCATTTTAGATTCTCTTTTGCAATTAATATACAATGATATTGACAACTTGGGAGGTTCAGGTGAATGAAAAAGGTCTAGGAAGATGTATAAGAACAATGCAGATTTGAGACTCAACATACCCCCATTGTGAAGGTGTTGCATGTCCTCATGCAACCAAAATTTTGATAATCCTTCTTCAGTTCATATGCCTTGACACTTCAGCCAGTACATCCAGCCCTCTCCTCTTCTTCCTTGGTGCTGCCAACATCCTAGGCTTCTTCATTAAGCATCTAAATTTGATATTCACTAGTGCTCTGCTTAACTTCTGGCATTTCTTTTTCAATTTCTTGTTCTTCTTCTGCCATATTCCCAGATGTAGCATGGTATTATCAAGAATGATTTTGTCCAATTTACCTTGTTCCTTCAATGCCTCATTTTCATTTTTAATGTGTTTATTTAAAAGCTCTAGCTCAAAGACTTCCTGTTTCAGTGATTGGACTAAATCATTTTGTACTGTGTGAGGCTGAATGGACGAAGTACTGGGGCCCGTAGCTGGTCTTTCCAAAGATTCTATATAATCATATACTTCCTACTGCTTGGGGTCTATATCAGGTGTCATTTTTATTGGGCTATCCCCAAAATGCCGTGAAGGAGAGTTATCTTCAAAATCTGGCTGAGAAGGGATCACATCAACATCTTGCTGAGAATGGGATGGACTATGTTCAATGTCTGACTGAGAATGAAATGAACCAGGTTCACTAACTGACTGAGAGTGAGATGGACTATGGTCAGTTGGGGACTGTTCAGATGTTTCCTCTCCCAAATCAATGAAATGAGGACCCTTCATTTGTGTTTTCCTCAATTTCCCCTTAAGTCTGGAACTTCTTCTCACACGCTGTGGACCACTGTCCTTTTGCTTTTGTTTCCCTTTCTCTGTCTTCTTGGCCATAGATGACTGTTTTTGAAGATGAACTAATCTTTCAGATAACACTTGATGATCTTCTTCTTCGGAAGAAGGGGTTTGATGTATAACCTCAATACTTTTTCTCTCTTTTGGTGTTATTGGCTTCTTACCCTTAGTTTCTTTCTTCTTCCTCTTTGACAATCTTTCTTCCCTATCAGTTATTTCAATTGTAGTAGTAGGAGTATTTTGAATTTCATCATTTGTTCTCTTTTTACTACTCCTTGATATGCTACCTTCAGGAATTTCTTGAGTAGGAGTACTTTGGGTTTCATCATTTATTCTTTTTCTCCTACTCCTTCTTGATGTGCTACCTTCAAGAATTTCCTGAGGTTCCTCAAAGAAATTTCTAATCAAAAATTGTTCCCATGTGTCTTTCTTCTCCTTTAACTCGTGGTGATATAGATGTGGTTCTACATCTCCTAAATGTTTCTGAACAGTCACAGACATTTTCTTCAAACTATTTAATAGAAAATATGGGAGATTGAGAGTTTTATTATCTAGAAAATTCATCAGCAATCTGGTATGGTACATATACATGGACCCAAAACAGCCTTCACAGGTAATGAATTTTTGAACAACTAGCAGCAAAGTAGCCCATTCCTCTTTTAATGCATGAACAGAAATTCCTCTTTTAAAAATAGTTATGTCCATACCTTGGTTTCGTAAGATTATTCTCCAGGCTTCATCACTAATGCTTTTATTCTTAAACCAACGCTCACCCTCTTGAAGAAGTTCCGTGGCAGATGCTATAGATGCCTCGTTCACTGCAAACTTAAGGTCTCCAATCTCTACTTCTAGGCCATTGAACGACCTTGCAAATGCTTTTGTCACTTCTTTATGATAACCTCTGAAATTTTGGATAAACCGCAGCCACTTTGCTTTCTTCAATATATCCCTTACTTGCGGATATCCTTCCATGAACTTAGGTCCTTCTGGTTCTGCTCTTAATAGTTTACCCATTCTTCTTTCTGCTCTTCAAAGATTTTCCTGCGTGAGGATTCAATGGAAATAGAACGGCTGAATGCACGGAGATGAGCACAATGACTGTAGATAGATATCAGAGAGTGGGTATGAAAACTGTAGCGTAATAGAGAACGAAATGGAGTGAGACAGAACAGAGAGGGGTTTCGTGAGCACGACAGAGATACGACTGTGAGATTAACAGAACAATAGGAGTATAACACATCCGACAGTGTTTTGAAATTTGGTGGCTGCAAAATAAATGTGAGCACGTTTAAACAACGACTATGGATTTATGCGGCTGTAAGAGTCCGTGGTCAAATCAACTACGTCTCATTATCACCGGTGGAATATCGGAGTATGAGTGAAGATCGGGGGTTTAATTATGGAACCGTTTGAGAATGAATGCGAGAGGATCATATGGAGATCGTGAAAGGGTTACGGAATTTGTCAATATAATCATTGCACATAATGGATGGAGCTTATGGTTTAGAACTATATAAAAATGTGTTTTCAATGCTATTTGAAATGAATTTTACTCATACCTTGGAATCTTTGCCTTTTTCCTTGGTCTTCAATTTGTTGCTCTTCATTGATATCTTGAATGCTCCATGTCTTCATTTTTTGGTCCTCCTACCTGCATTTTATTTCATGATTATGGAAATAACATCTGGCTGTACATTCTTTTGAAAACATAGTAGTAGCTACGGAATCTGCTTCTGGCTGTGGAAACTGGTGTCAGCTGCGGAAACAGATGTCAGCTGCGGAAACTGACACAACTATTATTTGAGTGAATGGAAATGAACGGATGACAAATGACTGAATGGAATGGTCATGAGAAAGAGTTTTATTGGTGAAAATGGAATGAAAAATGAAGTGAAATGGAATGAAGTGGAGTGAAGTGAAGTGGAATGGAATGGAGTGGGTGGTCACAAGACTTGTGAAATGAAAGAGAGAGATTTTTTTTTTGGAAAATATAGGGTGTCAGGTGTTCCTGATTTTCACCCAATATTTTCTGTATAAGACTGCCAATCAGTGATTGGTTTTCAGGCTTATACATTTTTTTTTTTTTTTAACTGAAAAGAACAAAAGCTAGGCTGGTGGAGAAGAAGAATTCTTCTGTACCAGCCTGATTGCAGAATTTTCTTGAAACATTTTGACAAAATCCTCTTTTGAGAGTGGCTTATGATAAACTTTCAATCTGTGGCCATTCACAATAAGAGGAGTTTGAAACTCATCAATGGTTTTGATTCTTACTGCTCCATTGCTAAAGATCTTGTCAATCTCATATGGCCCAAGCCAATGAGTCTGAAATTTTCCTTGAAAATCTCTAAACTTGGAATCAAATAACAATGCCCAATCTCCTTCTTGAAACTTCTTCTCTTTGATGTACTTGTCATGCCATTTAGCTCTTTGATATTGAACTAGATCAGTTCTTAAAATTGCTTCTTATCTGATCTCATCTAGCTCATTCAATTGCTCCATTCTATGCTTTTGGGCTTTTGATAAGTTCATCCCCAATTGAACTGCTATCTTGAAGGTCTTGACTTGGAACTCAATGGGGAGCAAGACTTCTTTCCCATAAACAAGTTCATAGGGAGAATGTCATGTTGTATTTCTCCATGTAGTTTTGTAGGCCCACAAGGCTTCAGGAAGCCTTTCTGCCCAATCTCTTCTATGTAGATGAACAGTTTTGGTGATGATACTTTCAAGAACTTTGTTTGTAGACTCCACTTGACCATTTTCTTGCGGATGGTAAGGAGTAGATCTTCCGTGCTTGATTTTGTATTCTTCCATCAACTTCTCCACCAAGTTGGATGTGAATTGGCTTCCCTGATCTGTCACAATTTCTCTTGGAACACCAAAGCGAGTAAAAATATCCTCATAAAGAAAATGAACAACTCAATTTTCAGTAGCAGATACTAATGCTTTGGCTTCTACCCATTTAGTAACATAATCAGTACAAACCAATATATACTTCTTTTGCTTAGATGGTGGATTAATAGGTCTAATGAAATCTAAAGCCCATTTTTCAAAGGGTTCAATGAGTACCTGTGTTTGCAATGGCATTTCATTTGAAAGGGTAGGTTTCCCTACTCTTTGGCAGCTTTCACACCTTTTGACATATTGTTTTGCATCTTTGAAGAGGGAAGGCCAATAATATCCTAAAGAGAGGATTTTATAGGCCGTCCTTTTGTCTGCAAAGTGTCCGCCGTATGGTTCATCATGACATGCCTTAAGAATATCAGGCATTTCATCTTCCCTGACACATCTTCTGATCACAAGATCTGGCCCTGTTTTAAACAATTCGTTAGAAATCCATGAATATTTTGAACTCTCCCGAATAATTTTTCGTTTTTCATTTGGAAATAAATGTGAAGGAAGTTTCCTTGTAACCAAATAGTTAGCAATATCTGCATACCAAGGAGTCTTAATAGTTACCTGCAAACAAGTATTCATCAAGAAACTTATCCTCTACAGGAGAATCTTCTTTAGTATTCTGAATCCTAGACAAGAAATCAACTACTGTATTTTGTTTTCCTGGTCTATCCAACACAGTAATATTGAATTCTTGCAAAAGTAAAAGCCATCTTGTCACTCTGCCATTAGTAACAGGTTTGTTCATTAAATATCTAATTGCAGAATGGTCAGTATGAATAAAGTTTCATAGCCTGTTATGTAATGTCTAAACTTATTAATTGCATGAACAACAGCTAAGAATTCTTTTTCAGTCACAGTATAATTCAACTCTGTGGGAGTCAAATTTTTACTGGTGTAATAAGTGGCATAAGGAATTAAATCTTTTTGACCCAACACAGCTCCAAGAGCTGTATCTGAAGCATCTGTAGAAATATGGAAAGGAAGTTTCCAATTTGGTCCTCTCAAGATAGGTGCTTCAGATATTCTTGTTTTCAAAGTTTCAAAGGCTGATTGAAAATCAGGATCCCATTTGAATTCACAATCTTTTGTAAGCAATTTGAAGAGTGGAGATGCTATTTTAGTGAAGTTTTCTATAAATCTTCTATAGTAACCAGTAAATCCTAGAAAACTTCTAACATCTCTTTGACAATTTGGAATAGTCAACTTGGAGATGACTTCAACTTTTGATCTATCAACCTTAATCCCATCTCCTGAAATATGATGTCCTAAAACAATCCCTTCAGTAAACATCATAAAGCATTTTTCATGGCTTAATGAAAGGTTTGTTTCTTTACATCTTATAAGAACTTTTTCCAAATTTTCTAATGCCTCTTCAAATGAATTACCATAAACTATAAAATCATCCATATAAATCTCTACACAATCATGGATTAGATCAGAAAAAATTCCTAGTACTGCTCTTTGGAATGTTGCAGGTGCATTACATAACCCAAAAGGAAGCACTCGGTAGGAAAAAGTTCCCCATGGACAAGTAAATGTGGTCTTATCTTGATCTTCAGGTGCCACCTGAATTTGATTATAGCCACTAAAACCATCCAAAAATGAAAAGTACTTTTTACCTGCTAATGTGTCTAATACCTCATCGATAAAAGGCAAAGGAAAGTGATCCTTCAAAGTTGCTTTGTTCAATTCCCTGTAATCAATGCATACCCTCCATTTACAATTCTTTTTAGGTACTATAACCAAAGGAGAAACCCATCGGCTATCTGAAATTGGATAAATGAAGTTTACATTGAGTAGTTTTTGGAGCTCTTCTTTCACTATCTCCCTAAGATTTGGATTCATCCTTCTTTGAGGTTGTCTGATTGGTCTATTGTTTTCCTCAATACAGATATGATGGATGCAAGTCTTAGGATCAATACCTTTCATGTCAGTATACTCCCATGCAAATGCAGTAGAATGTTTTTGCAAGATTTTGGTTAGTTCTTCTTGTTGTGACTTTTCCAAATGTTTGTTGATATTCAATGTTTTTCCCGGAAAAATCTCAATAGTAGAACTACCAAACTCTTCCATAGAGTAAAGAGACATTTGTCTTGATGATAAATATTCTATGTCAGATTCCAACTGAAATTGTGTGGGGTCATATTCTGAAGATGTCTCAAAATTTTCTAATGTGTTCAGAATTTGACTATCCTCACCGATTTCAGAAATGGTAAAGACAGGTTGTATAGTGTCCTCATCATCAACCCATTCATTGTCTCCTACTTCTGTGATTGCTCTTGCTGGAGGATACAAATTGAATTTCTTTATCGAATTACCATTAGAAATGTACATGTCCCCAGATCTACAACTAATAAAAGCATCAGCTGTGGCTAGCCAAGGTCTTCCTAAGATAAGTGGGTGCCCTCCTAGATTACTTTTGGGAGTCAAAATCATAAAATCTACTGGATATTCCCAAGAATCTAAGGAGACTGAAATATCTTCTAATACACCATCTGGTTTAATAATGGATCGATCTGCAAGTTGCAGTAAAGTAGGTGTAAAAAGAAGGTTAGGAAGTTTTAGCTGGTCCATAGTTTGTCTACTCATAATGTTGATAGCAGCCCCTAAGTCAATCAATGTGTTTGGAATTTCTATCCCGTTTATATGTGTCTTGACAATTGGACTTCCTGGATCTACATACTTCTGCATGGTAATTTTTCCCGTCATGATATCTGCAATTTTTCCTACCAGGTGGATTCTTCTTGTGTCTTTTAGTTTCCTTCCTGGTCTTTTGAAACTCAACTCCTTTATTGTTTTTGCTAGAATAGGAATCTCTCGAATGGTTTGTAGCAAGGGAATCTTGATACAAACATTCTTCAATTCATCTAGAAAGTCATAGTTAGGCAACAAGATTTGTTTTTCCACCCCCTTGTCAATTTGTAGTCTTTCAGGAAAAGGAGGTGTATATGAAGATGCAGGTTGCTCAACTATAGGAGTTGTGGGTGTTAACTTTTCTTTTTCTTTTTGAATGTTTGAATTTTGAAGAGATGCTTCCTCAGAACCCTCATTGACTTTAAGAGAGTCCTCCTCAGAGGTATCTTGCTCTTGAATATTTATAGAAGGTTTTTCTAAAACTCTACCAGATCTGAGTTGTACATCATTGAGAGCAACAATCATATAGGTAGGAAATTGTTGTCCTTCTACCATGTAAGTATTCTGAGGATTTTTATTGTTAGGATTTGGCAATGGCTGAGCTGGAAGTTGATTTGTCTTTTGTTGGTATGGGAGAATGAGTTGAGGATTTGGATTTTGTTGAGAAGGTTGTTGTTGTGGAAATGGCAATGAAAGTTGTGGATTTAGGTTTAGAAGTTGTGGAGCTTGTTGATTTTGAAAAGATGGAGGATATTGATAAAATTGAGCAAATCTCCCATAAGGATTTTGCATCCCTTGTACCCATGGCTTATATGGATTTTGATGTTGGAGCCAAGGTTGTTGCCAAGGATTCCAATTTGGTGGGGTTTGAAGATTCATAGGGTTGTTAAACCCTTGAGTTTGTTGTCCCTGCCAAGGTCTCCTTGCAACAAAACAGAGAGATTCCACTGAATTTGGGTCTTCTTGAAAGACAGCTTTGAGTCCAGGAATTGAAGGACAATCCTTGATCTCATGATTCTCTGAGCAAATAATACACGTTTCTACAACTTTTTCATCCAAGGGACATTCCCTTAAAGCATGTTTCTTCCTACATTTCGGACAAAAGATGGCTAAAGCATCTGTTTCTGCTTTCTGCTTGTTTTGGATTTTAAGGGTGTCTAGTTGTTCACTAAGGCTCCCTAAGATACCAGTTTTGAATTCATCAAGCATATTACCAATCTTTGCCCTACTTACTGATTCAGTTGCAGATTTGTTAGCCCTAATAAGAGAAGGATCCCTAGGCCCTTTTCCTGTTTTAGATTTTCCTCTTGATAGATGGACACATAGTTCTGTTATGTCACGAAGTGGAAGTTGAGAAATGTCTCCTTTCCCCGTCATGTTTAAATTATCTATCCATTCATCTCTAATGGCTTTTAATATGAGGGCTTTCAAGGTTTCATCATCTAAGTTGCTCATCTTTGCTCTTTTCAAGTTGTATTGAAATCTTTCAAGTAAATCTTCCAAGTTTTCGTCTTATTTTTGCATCATTTTGAATACCTCATCCTTGTGATTGGTGGGCATACAATAGTCCAAGTATCTATCCAAAAATTTTTGTTTCATATCATTCCAAGTCCTAATAGATTGAGTGGCTAATCCCATGAACCATTTCAAAGCAGCTCCCTTCAATGTTGAAGGAAACAGTTTGATTTTTTGAGAGTCTTCCATATAGTCATAGGTTCGGCACATGACTTCAAACTCAAACAGAAATGTTTCAGGATCCTCACTTCGAAATCCATAAAAGTTGGGGAGGACAGATGGTGAGATATTTTTCATTGTTGTATGAGTTTCCTCATCAACTATAGGGAATCCAAATAAGTTATCTCCTTCCCTATTTCTTCCATTATTATCTTCACCATTGTTGTCTCCATTGTTTCCTCCTCCTCTACCTCTACCTCTCCCTCCAAATCCATCTATTATTTCCTCTGCCATGATAGTTTCTTTAGAGTCGTTAAAGTCCTCTGGTTTTTCTATCAAGGGAGGATGAGAGAGAGTCTCTTTGTTTTCTAAATGGGATTTAGTAGGTGGTATAGGAGAATCCTCTAATTCAGCTGCTCCTTGAATTCCAAAAATCTTAAGGCTAGGGGTAGATGGTGGTGAATCTAGTCTATGCCTTGAAGAAGATGGAGTTGTGAAAATCGAACTCTTGGCTTTAGCTATAAACCTTCCCCTAGAATCTCTTGCTCTATGCATGTCATTTTATTTTTATTTTTAAAAGTTGGGCTAATAATTCTCTTTCTGATCTTCCAGGTCACACTAGGTGCAAGAAGAGAGCATACTTAAGAAATTACTGAACCAATAACTCTCTTTTCTGATCCTCCAGATCACACTAGGTGCAAGAGGAGAGCATACTTCAAGAAGTTATCAAGTTTTCCCTTCTTTTGTTATTTTGTTTTTTTATTTAAGAAATTGGCTACCTAGTTACACTTCCCCGGCAACGGCGCCAAAATGTTTGGTCAATTTAGTGTGTCCTAAATTGCTACATTAATTTATCAATCCGGGATTCATAAGCTGATGAAGTGTGGCGCACTATATGTGCAAGATAACCTATTTCTTAACTTTTTGTCGTTTTTGGTTTTCTAGTGTGAGATGGGAAAAATAAAAACAAGTATGGTTATGATTGTTCAAGGAAATGATATCCTTTATAATGATTTACCAACTTGAAACTTCAAAAGGAATTTGAAACATATAATGACAAAACTTGAAAGGAAATGAAAATGTGCTGCTAGTCTAATAAATCAAACGATGAACTACTGATCATGAAACTCATTATTCTTGCTGCTGTTCAAACACAAAAGAAACTATGCTGAAAGAAATCCAAAAGTTGCAACAAAGTAAATCTAAATCAAATTACATCAACTTATCTTCTGATCCCTCATCATTAGTCTAGCTATGATTTTCAGAGGTAACCATAAACAATTTGAGTAACCTAATATCTAATTTGCAGAAAGTAAACTAATATCAAACTACACATTCATAATTCAATCCCTCACCATCAGTCCAGCTGTGGCTTTCGGAGGTAACTGAAGATGTCATGAGCAATTTAATATATTTAACTTGCAGAAAGTAAACTAATATCAAACTATACATTCATAATTCAATCCCTCACCATCAGTCCAGATGTGGCTTTCGGAGGTAACTGAAAATGATATGAACAATTTGATATATCTAACTCTAACTACTGAAACAAATGTGCAAGATTGAAATAAACAAAGCAGTACTGAAATTAAACAGAAACTAGGAAAAGTAAATTAGCAGCAGAACAATATTAATTCCATGTCATTAGTCAAAAAGTTATGCAAATGCCCGGGCTGCCTATTTATAACCTGAAACAAGAACACTGATCAGTTAATAATAACACAAAACATGAAAGACAGAAGTAAAATGTAAAGCATGAAAGATTATAAACAGAAATGAAGCACATATACTATGAAAGATGCAATGTATAAACATATGAATGAATTATGGCACAATGAGCTTAAAGAAATAAAACAAGAACTATACAATAATGCACAAAACCTCAGCGTGTGCAGGGGCCCTCTACACCAGCCTTAGCAACAGACTTCAAGTACGAATTACGCTTGGAAACAGAGTCTTCTTATATATTAAAATGCAGTCATAACAGAAAGGTGATATTACGGCACAGTGGCAACGTAATTACATTACAGAGCTATCTGGAGGCTAATGGAGACTAATAAAAAACTAACAAAAAACTAACTCTTATGCGTATGCAAACGCGTTATTTATAACTGAAGGTGGTGTAACTAATTTCCTAAAGTTTATGCTGATACAAAACACGTAAACCATTACGTCCAGAGATCTAGGATCATGGCCGCGTTGAGGAGTAAATTTATGAAGAGTGGATGTTTGAATTCGGCTTATGGAGCCATGTACAGATGTTGATTTGTCTCCCGCAATTCAGAAACGGCCATAGAAATCTCCACGTGACGAGAAATAGAGTCCTGTCACCGTGGGACTCTACGGTTGACTTCCACTTGGCCACCTTTGACCGTAGCCTCCTTAGGTGAATTTGCTCGAGCCAATAGGACACGATCCATGTTCACATCATTTCTGACTTGCCCATGTGGCTCGTTTTACCTGAAGACACCTGTAACATAGAGTTTCACAAAATGGCTGCGGAAAGTTGCAGCAGCTGCGGAAAGTGGCAAGATTCCGCAACTAAATGAGCAAAATCTAAATCAAACAGCAAACACAAAAATATAGTTAAAAACCATTTTAGATGCTCTTTTGCAATTAATATACAATGATATTGACAACTTGGGAGGTTCAGGTGAATGAAAAAGGTATAGAAAGGTGTATGGAAAAGATGCAGATTTGAGACTCAACAGGTTACGAGGGAAATCGCGGAAGAGATGGCCATGTGCATGGCATTTTCGGCATCTGAAAGGCACATGTTCATAATCAATAGACTGCACCCATTCAAAGTCATCGTGAAAGAGACTTACTGAGTCTGGAAGGGATTTTGCTAGATGCATGAAGACACAGATTCGAGCGTATGAGGTATAACGCCTAAGCTTGGTTTCTTCTGCGGTCTTTATGAATTCTCCTAGGCCATTGCCAATGTCTCTTAAGGATTCTTCGTCCCAGTACTCCAGAGGTAAAGAGTAAAGCCTAATCCAGACTGGTGCCTAGTTAAAGTCTTCTTTGTCCGGATTGAACCGCTCAATCCAGTCTCGCAAGAAGAGGCCTAAAGAGTTGAAGAAGTAGGGGCCCTCATCCAGAACACGATTCCTGTCTTCAATGCAGTTGAATATGGCTGTGAAAAAGCCTTTGGGCTCGAGTTGGAGCGTAACCTGACCTTTCGGCTTCCATTTGGACCTAATCCAACCGTGCAAGGCTTTTTCGGTCGGCCAAAAACCCACAAATTTACCAATTAGCGCGCGATCCCTCATGTACTGGATATGGGCATTGATACGGTGGCTTGGGAGCTTGACCTTAGGACGTTCTGCAGCTATCGGCCTACAGGTAGCAGAGGTCGTTTTGGGCAAAGTCGTGGCAGCCGACGAATCCAAATTTTTGTCCGTTTGCTCTTCTGGCATTTTCCTAGGGGTTTGGTGGTACACAACATTGTCTGTTGGTCCTTTGACCATGGAAGAGAACTGCGCATTGCCAGGGGATGGATGTGTTGTGTCAGAAGAGGGCTTTTTATTTGCAGCAGCATTGACATTGGGGGAGGCTTTGTGAGCCTCCCCCTGTGACAGATCCATTAAGGAAGGATCAGCAGACGCGATAGCAAGCAGCAGAGCCTGAGCAAGAAGCGGTTGCAGAGTTTTTCGAAGTAGAGCGGTGCAGTTGCAAGGAAGCTAGAAACCCTAGCTCAATTGTTGCAGAGCACCCATTATTTTTTTCTCTCCATATATGGTTAGGAGAAGGGTTGCCTTGGGAACAAGGATTAATTAATTTAATATTACTAAATAGGTAATTTTCAAATTAAATCATAAGGATAATACTAATAATAAAAATCATACTAATCACAATTAAAATAATAAAATAAAAGTAACAGACAGGGAGAGAGGAACCAGCAGCGAGAGAAGAGGGAACGACCAGAGGGAGCAAAGGGGAAGGGGAAAAAACAACTAAGAGTGAAGGGTAGGAATCCATCATCTGCTAACACTCCACCCATCATCTGTATTAAAGTTAACCACCTCTTTTCAATTTCCAAGGCTCCCCTCAACTTTAGTTAATTGTGATTAGTATGATTTTTATTATTAGTATTATCCTTATGATTTAATTTGAAAATGACCTATTTAGTAATACATATATATATATATATATATATATATATATATATATATATATATATATATATATATATATATATTATTATTTTTTTTTTTATATTTATATTTTTAACCATTAATGAATTTTAATTATATAACATATAATTTAAAATATTAAAATAATAAAAATATTAAATTATATTAAAAAAGTATTAATATTAAATTATGAAAAAAATATTAATATTAAATTATATTCAAATTTAATCAAATTAAAATTAAAATATAATAGAATTAAAATTAAAAAATAATAAAATATGACAAAATTTTTATTCAATTTCTTATTCTAGTCAAACTAGTTGTTTTTTCAACGGCTAGTTGGATATATTTAAGCAGGTTTCTTGATCAGATTTCTCATCTTGTCCTAATGATGAACCATGCTGGTTAGAAAAGTGTCGACAAAATTTTCTTACATGTGATTTTCACCGAAAATTCTTATACACAAACTATTAAATGGTTACAGCACTAGCAAGTTAAAACCCACACTGTTTCTCTATAACCTAATACTCAATAAAATGGTATAACAAAACCATAAACTATTTATGGCTTTCCAATTCTACATGTTGGAATCCATGAGTGGTTAACTAATTATTTTTTCTTAGCATTCAATTTCTATTTATGATCTACATTTATTCCGAGCCACTACTTAACATTTACTCTCTATTATTGTTCAACACCAATTCCTTATTATTGCTTAGTGTTTATTCTCTACTATAGTTGAGCAATCACCACTTGTTATTGCTTAGTGTTTATTTTCTACTATAGATCAACAAGAATTAGTACTTTCTTTTCAACAACAAGACAAGGTGTATTACACACCTATCCCAACATTCTTCCAATTTTCATATATCTTGCAAGAGTACAAGGGAGAATACATCAAACTATAAGCTAGTCGCTAATTTCTCATTGGTTTCATCAATGAAATAACAACAATTTGTAAAGTGTCAACTTTCTATAGTATTATATTTTCATCATCTGCAATGTATAAAATGGTATTGGATATCTATATGTTTTCTCTTGGCATGAAGGGTTAGGTTCTTAGCTAGACAAATGGAATTGTAACAATCACAATTAAACTATAATAACTCTCTAACTCAACCCTACTTCTGAACATAGTTTCATTAGCCTTATGCCCTCCTTACAAGCACAAGTAGTTACTATATACTTGTTGGGAAACACGATTTACGTTAGACTAAAACCTGCAGGTGTCAGTCAACGATCACATTTCCAGAGATAAGGATCAACGAACGACGGTTAGTCCATGTCACAAAACATATGAGGAGCATTGGTTTATCCAATGTCCAACGATCTCCCCCCCAATGCGAGTCAGGTGTGTATCGAACTCATGACCTATGCTCTGATACCACTTGTTGGGAATCACAATTGTCGTTAGACCAAAACTTGCAGGTGTTAGTCAACGATCACATTGCCAGAGATAAGGACCCATGAGAGGTGGTTAGTCCATGTCACGAAACACATGAAGAGCATTGGTTTATCCAATATCTAACAATAATATGTGCCTACAATAGAAAAAATGACCATAGCTTGTCACTTACACATCCAACTTACTACTCCAAGCAATTGAAATATGTGTCCACTCATAGATCCCCTTTTATCTACATCCCCTGCCCACTCTAAATCCACATAACCCTGTATATCCATTAAGTGTGGTTCCCCTAAAATATCAATACAATAGAAAATGAAATATTCAAAAGTACCTTGCAAATACCTAAAGACCCTCTTCATCATGTAGCTTAATTTTCATGTCCAAAATTAGTGATGAATTGAATTAAGATTCTCATTACTTGGCATATATATATATATATATGATTGTATACATCAAACTACCAATAACAATAGCATAAGGAACATAAGCCATATGCTTCATCTCTACAGATGTTGTAGGACACTAATCAATTGAAAGTTCAGTTCCCAAAAAAATTAAAAATTCAATGATCTACAATCTATCGTGTGAAAACGTTGTAGCATAGAGTTTGCATACTTTGGGTCAACCAAAACTTTCTATTTGCTCATCTCCTAATCTCCATTCCTAAGATATATTTTGTAGCCCTCGAGTCCTTTATATAATTTTTTTTTGCCTAATATTTCAAAGCACAAATCACATAGTTATTGTACCAAAGAATAATGAATCATCTACATATCGATTGACAACAAGGAAATGACCATTGTCTTCTTTGTAATACATATAATGCTCTGATTTGGATCTCAAACATCTCAATCCCAACATCAAAGAATCAAATTTTTGGTACCACATTTTGGGAGATTATTTGAAGGCACATAAAGACTTTTTTAATTCACACACCAATGGTTCTTTACCTTTTTTACCATAATGCTTTGGCTATGTCATATAGATTCCGTCCTTCAAGTCACCATGTAGGAACATAACCTTTACATCTATATATTCTATATCGATATCAAAAGATACACTACAAATAATAGGAACCTACTATATATTAATTTATCAACTGGAAAAAAAAAATCTCTAAATTCTAACCCCTCACTTTGGTATTATCTTTTTGCAACCAACCTTACCTTGTGCTTTTCAACATTTCCATATAAATTGATCTTTATTTTGAACACCCATTTACATCCAATTGGTTTCCATCCATTAGGGAATGGTACCGAGTCCCATATATCATTTTTTCTGACCTCAACCATTTCCATATCCATGGTTGATTTATAGGACTCCTAATCATCCATCTCCATTGCCTCTTCATAATTCAAGGCTCATTAGTGTTAGAAAATATACATTTATAACAAGCTAGGGATGAATAAATCCATGCATTAAATCTTTTATTAAAGTGAGACAAATATATATACATAGATATGACCTTTGGTTTTATCTTTTGACAAGCTAAGGATGAATAAATCCATGCATTAACTCTTTTATTAAAGTGAGACAAATATATATACATATAGATGACCTTTGGTTTTATCTTTTGACAATCAAATCATTGTTCCTATTCACCTATTACTTGTCATTTTCTCTTGGATTATATATTTACAATTTCTAATCCCAAGGATCAAGTAATATATAACATATCCCACCTTAATCTGAATGGGTGTTGTTAATTCCAAGCATCTATTTGAACTTTTCAAACTTTTCTATTCCAAGTGTTTTAGTGAAGATGTATACAATTTTCTCTTTTGTGGTACAATGTATCAATTAATTAGTCATGGCCTCTACATGATGTCAAATCAAATGGTACTTTGTGTTGATGTGCTTGGTTTTATCATGGAATCTGGGATGCTTGGTCAACTTGATTTCAAATATATTGTCAATCAAATGGGGAGTAGCATTTACTTGTTTCTCCTACAAACAATATAGTTTCTTCCCGAGCCACACAATTTACTTTGTCTCCTTTGTAGCAACAACATATTCTACCTCTTTGGTGAAATCTACTGGATCATAATTTTTGCATGATCTCAAAGAGATAGTAACTATTAATCGAAGACTCATAAGGTATCCTAAAGTATATATTCCACTTTCCTTGTTACCATCAAATTCTGAATCTATATTTCCAACTAGTCAAAATCCCTTTAGCTTAGAGAATCTGAACTCAAAGTATTGAGTTCCCTTGAAGTACCTAGGAAATTTCTTTAGATCACATCAATGTCCTTCACAAGGTTTTTGCATCCACCTAGCAAGGTCCCAAATACAAACGAAATATATAATCTAGTAGTAGTAAGGAGGTAAGACTCCCCACAAGTTTCTTATGTTGGTTGGATCCTCAACTTCATTCCCTTCTATTGATGTTAGCTTCAAATTTTGTTCCATCGGAGTAGAGACAGGATTGTAAACATCCATGCTAAATGTATTCAGTGGCTCTCCCATGTACTTTCTTTTGGATATGAATATATAGCTTGGATTATAAGTTACTTCAATATCTAAGTAGTAGTGAAAATTACCCATATCTATCATCCCAAAGCTATTCTTCAATTCTTTCTTTATGAATGAAATATATGCTTCATTGTTCCTTGTTATCAAAATATCATCTAAATACACTATAGGGTATATAACAGTTTTTCCAACTTTCTTGAGAAAATAAGTTGCATTATTAATATTAAAATTCTTGAAATTGATCTTAAAAAGATACCCAATTAGCTTTCCATGCCATCTGCAAGGTGTTTGTTTTAGGCCATACAAAGAATTGATGAACCTTCATACTTTATGTTCTTAACCCTTCATGGAAACTGCTTATGGTTGAGACATGTATACATTCTCTTTCAAGTCTCCATTCAAGAATGTTTCCTTCACATCCAAGTGATGAATCATCCATCTATTTTGTGTTTCCAAAGCCAAGAATATATGAATGGTATCTCATTTTGTTGTGGTGGTGGGGGGGAGGGGGGAAGGGGGGGGGGGGGGAATTATCCTCATAGTCTATGCCTTATTTCTATGCAAATCCCTTTTCCACGAGCCTCAATTTATTCTTTTCAAGTGATCCATCTAATTTATACGTGTTTTTGTATACCCTCACCTGCAACCAATTGGTTTGGTTCCAAATCGAGGATCCACCAACCTCCATGTCCCATTCTTGATGAGAGCATCATACTCCTACATGGCATCTTTCCACTTATCATGAGAAGTAGCTTCTTCAAAGGAATTTGGTTCAATGTTTGTAGATAAATCCAATTCATAATCATATGGTAGATAAATTCAATTCACAATCATATGAAAAATCCATATCATTTACATTACTTGAATATGAATTATCACATCACCTTCGTTATCTTATCTTGTAGAACTTGTAGTTCCTATTTTTCCAGCCTCATCGGGTCAAACATATTCAAGTATCTTTATGAACTACTTACAACATTTTTGTGACAATCCATTTTTCTCCAATGATTGCAATGACAGTTGCATTCCCATCAAGGTTTAACCTTTCAATCCTCTTAGTCACATCATTCAATTGAAATTCATGTTCTAATGAAGTGATTGAATCTTCTACATGAAGGGTAGACAACACTTCAAAAGGATATTCCACACATTGATCCAGAATAGGGACCCCCCTTCAAGATGTGAGAATCTTATCATAAAACTCATGATATTTCTTTACATGGGTGAATCAATCCAAATGATCAAGTTTCCACTCAACAATCTTGTCATTCTTAATGGATTCAAGAAAAAACACATCTCTAGAAAGAATGGAAATTTTTCTCACCTCATCATAAGGATGATATGCCTTGGTGGTATTTGAGTAGCCTAAGAAGATTCACTTTTGAATCATTGCGCCAAGTTTGTTTTCTTGCTCCTTAGGAATTAAGGCATAGTAGGTGGAACCAAAGACCCTATTCCACATTTCGTAAGGAGTATTGTTTCCCAAAAGCATGATATGGACTCTTTTTTTCCACATATACTATACGCAAAACTAAATCATCCCAAAACATCAATTTCACATTCTTGAAAAATATATTGAGAATACCATATTCATTCAAGAGTATATTCATTCATTCTTTGCACTACACCATTATTCTAAGGATTGTATGGAATAATGGTTTGATGTCTAATTCCTTATTGGTTAAGATAGCTTTGAAACTCATTAGAAGTACATTCTCCATCGTCAATACGAAGAATGCCCATACTATATTGTGTTCATTCTCAATCCATGCATGAATTTTTTTAAATGTTTCAGATGCTTGAGATTTATGTTTCAACAAAAAAACCCAACACATCCTATTGTGGTCATCAACAAAATTCAAGATATATTTATTACCAAAGAAGATGAAATAGGCATGGGACCACACAAATCAAATTGTATCAACTATATCTTCCTACATGCTCTTGAAGGGGATACAAGCCCCGTGTTCCTTTAAATTCCTTCGAATGGTAGGAAAACTAGAAACTCCATGCTTCTTCAACATACAAATACTATCAAAGTTGATGTGCACAAATATAGAATGCCACAAGAAATTAAAAGACAATGTACCTTCATCATAGTGAGAAAGGTGTGAAAAATTTTGTGCCCTTTCAAATGTCCCTTTTAGCTTCAACAATTTATCATCCTTCCATCTTTTCATGATAACCATGTTGTTCAAAGACCTCTTTATTTCAATTTTTTCCATCAAACATGTGAATGGAATGGCATTGCTATCATATGTGCACAAGACACAACAAGTTCCTTCCCAACTCAAGAAGGTAAAGAAAAGCATGCAAAATAAGATCTTGGAATCGAGGAAAATTGAGCTTGATGGTACCAAAACCTACAAATTTGAGACTAAATTATCTAAAAAGTAAATTGTACTCTCTACATTTTCATTCAATTATTCAAAGAAATATCTCACAAATTTCATGTGAAAATTAGAACTCATGATAAGCAGTCAGACATCTCTCTAAGAGTTAATTAAAGCTTTGAAAATATCTTCATTTACACTAATATTGCAATAAGAAACAACCAAATCTTTGGATTGAATAGCTTTAACTTTTTCTTCCATTTGTTCTCACTTGTGTTTGATCTTATTCCAAGGAATTCTACATGTCTTTGTTTCATGTCCATTATTACCACAACAAACAAAGTGAAGATTAGATCTCTCACCTTGATTGTGCCTACCCCTCTTGCCTCTAAAATTCTTCTTTTCACATCCTCTCTTACTACCTTTTCCTCTATAAGATCCATGTGCTTGATTCTTCCTTTTTGAGTAAGGTACATAATCTCTCCAATGGGATGAGTTGTCTTATTTTTGAAATCCTTCTCACACTCAACAATTCTCCACCAAAGAGTCAAAATTGAGGAACTTCAACTACCTATTAGCATGAAGTGATTCAAGATAGTGAGAATATGTAGGATATAGGGACTTGATGAAGGCCATGAGAGAAATGTTTATCTTCATACCAATAGCACTTTAACATTGTGCATGATGACATTAATTTCAAAAGCTAAATCCACGGGACCATTATCCTTTGCTTCTAGGTTGAATATATTCATCAACAATTGAATTAGATCTAGTTCTAAATGTCAATCATACATATCTTTCAACTTCTTTAAATCACTCCAACAATATTTGACATATATAATACGATGACTCACATATTTTATTACAAAAGCAACAATCAAGGCATAATATTTTTTTTGTCTTTATTCATCCATATGGAAAGTGATTTAAATGTTGTTTGTTTGGTAGGTTTGGTATGCCCATTGCAAATGTCATCCTAAATATCATTGAAGATAGAGGTGTGCTAAATATTCCTTGACCATTCTAGATAAGTCTCTTTTCCACTTAGCAACACACCAACAATGGGAACAAGAGAATGCTTTTTTGCCACTAGTTTCTCCTCATAATCCAACTTATTTTCCCACAATATCTGTGTGTTGGAGAACTCATGTGGTGAGATTAACATTAAAATAGCCTCATGCTAAATATCTACTACAAGATTTTTTCAACCATGGTGAGATATGCCATGTGGAGGCTTTTGATGAATTTTGTAAAAATTGGTTGTCGTGTGTGCTAATGTTGTAAAAGGGTTAATTGTATCATTTTCTTTTTCTGGTAGATCTAAAATGTTGTTGCATGATTTTGAATTTATGGTGTTGATCTTTTTCAGTTGACTATCCAATATTAGACATGTAAGTGATAATTTCATAAAGGAAAGAGCACATTGTAAGGAATGGTATAAACAGAATTCACGAATCTTTAATAGACTAAGCCTAACCAAAAATTGGTGCATAGGAAAACAATCACAATCATGATATTCACATATTATATTATTAGTATCAAGAAAAATGACCAAAGGCTCAAAGCTACCTTGGTATTTATCTAACTATTAGTTTGTACCTTACCACAACCACGTGTTTATTCATTTACATCTCCATTGTGTCCTTATTAACCTATAGAAGAGGTAGAGACATCAAATATGGCTAGTTATAAATACAATGAGGAAGAAGGTGGGATTATTGCTTCGATTAACCTAGCAATATATGGTGCTACAAAAATAATAGATTACTTTGATCAAATGTTAAAGTAGCTCTAGATTAGGTTTAGGGTGATTATCTCCCACACAAATATGCCAATAAAACTTGGTTAGGTTAATTTCCTGCCAATATGTCTTGTTTAAACGAGGGCCACCCATAAATAATAAGGCTCCTAACCCTTAATGACCAACAACAATAATGCTTCTAATAATTAACGACCAATAAATGGTGGTAATTGAAAGCACAATAATGACTCATAATAAATTGGTAAGAAATATACATGACATGGTTTGAAAACTAATGCCTGTAATCAAATATTTTATCAATTTAACCCAACAATGGAAGATTGAGCAATGGGCATTGCTTGGCCTATGCGTACATAGTTATGTGTGATTTTTCAAGGCATTAATTCTAATCCCAAATCCTATGGTGAAATGAAGAAAGTTTGGAGTATGCAACAAATAAACTGAAGATTATGGAGTTATATAAAAACATAAACCTTGCTCTAATACCATTAATAGGCCTAGGATTAATAACTCCATACTATAATTTTTTTTTTTTAAATGAACCAAATATATATAGACAAAGATTACCTTTGGTTTCATCTTCCCACACATCAAAAGGATATTCTTGTTCACCCATGACTTGTCATTTTCTCCTAGGTTAAATATTTGCAATGCCATAATCCCATGGATTATGTATTTAACAATATGAAATCAAACAAACTAAAATTATACAGGTTTGGTTGTCTTCTTTGCCTAATGGACATCCTTAATGTTTGATATGGAACTTCTTCCTCCTATTCCAAGTTCTGTAGAACCTCCTTCTCATTAGGACTATCATGAAATTTATATTCATTTTCTAGTTCAGCTTTCTTGATATTGGGTGGTAACTAAACTTGCAACTTCTTCTTATCCTCTTCTAGCTAGACCACTACGGGAGAAGGGTTAACTTCTCTAAAATTAACATTCTTACTACATTAAAAATTTCTAGCCATGGGATCCCAAAGTTTATATTTTTCACACCAATGCCATAGATAATGAAGATGAATTTCATAACCTCACTATCCATCATCAACTACTTTCTCCTTAGACACATGAGGATATTCCTCACAACAAAAAATATGAAGATTTTGAAGTGAAGGCTTCTTTCCCATCCATACATTCATATGGGTCTATCCATAAGAGATGTTTTGGGAGACATATTAATCAAGTAACATGCAATAGTAGTTGCTTCTACCTAGAACTTATTCTCTACGCCAATTCCGCTAAGAATACCCATATATCCCTCCATAAATGTTCACTTTATCTATTTTACAGCTCAATTATGTCAAGGAGTATATGGAGTTGTTGCATATATTTCAATTCTATTCTCCTTACGAAACTTATCAAACTCTACAAAATAAAACTCATCATCATTGTCAATCCTCAACACCTTAATATTCTTAGCTATCTAATTTTCCCATAGATATTTAAACTCATTAAATTGACTAAAATCCTTAGATTTAGTTCTAAGAAAATTACACATGCCCTTCTAAAATAAATATCAATGAATGACATGTAATGCAAAGACTTAGAAATGAAAGGAACTCTAATCAAACCAAATACATCAAAATAAATTAAGTCCTACAACCGAAAAGATTTGTGAGAACTATAAAAAAATTGAACATAGTTCTATTTGTACATAATACAATGCTCACAAAAATCAAATTCAAGAGAACAATCATTCAGTCCATCCACAAGATTTTTTTCTTTTCAATATCTATAGGCCCTTCTCACCTATATGGCCCAATATTTGATCACATAGCATTATCTTCATTGTAGGTAACTTGATTTATGAAGTAAGATTTTGTAAGTACCTAAAAAGCGTGGCCATAAAAAGTAGATATACATTTTGGATGTGAATATTGAGATCCTATAGACCTATCGACTGTAGAAATTGAAGAACTATTACATTAGATGATGCACACATCTACCTAGAACAAAATTCCCACATGTATACCCATAGTGAGCACCATATCTCCTTGAACCATCTGACACCCTTTGTCAAAGAAAACAACCTACATAGCTACATCATTAAGTTTTCTTACTAATGGTAGGTTCCATTCAAAACATGCAAAGCTCTATTTATCCTTTTCACTCTACCATCAAGGAATCTAATTAAGACTCTACCACAACCAACTATATTGAGAGTAGAGTCATCACTAAGGTATAACATCCTGCCATCATAGTTATCATACATTGAAACTAGTGATGACGGGAAGTCATGCGGAAGGAAGCTCTAGAGTCTATCAACATGTAATATGGCTTGCATAGGTTTCAAAACTATAACAAAGGCATCTCCACCATCCTCATAAGAATATTTTCCAAACTCAACATTAGAACCTTTCTTTTCCATCTTATTTTTATTTTCTTATTCCTTGTATTTCTTCTTAATTATGTGACCCTGTCTTAGTTCCAACATTTTTCCTTGGAATTTCCAAGAGACTTATGTCAAGTCCTATGGGATTCAAATATTCCATTTTATTTCATCTTTCCTTTATTCTTCAAACTTCCACAAACATCCCAGACCTTATTGGTGGATTCAAAAAATGTATGCCTCACCTCCTCTAAGAATAAAGAAAACACAACCTCATTAAGCACTAATGTCTTTACAATGCTTCCAATGTCCATTACAAAGTTGTCTCATGAATCTGGAAAGAACACAAAAGGGTCATATAACAATCTTCCTCGTCAATATTCACTCCAACTAAGAATGACTAGGTCATAATAGTATTTAAAATGCATTCAAGTGTTCAACTATGAAATCATCATCACTTATTACCTATGGATTTAACTTGGTATAAATCCAAAAACTTCATGCAAATATTTACTATGATTATTTTGTCAAAAGCATTCAATAATATTGAATTGGCCAACTAGACCCTAATAACGCTTTTCTCACCTTTCACTTCAAGATCACCACTTATCATCTTTTGTACTAATGGGTTTGGTTCCAAATAGTGCAATCCATTTATCTTGATGTATGAGAAGATCCTCCATATTGAGCTTCGATAATTCGATGTTAGTGCCAATAAGCCTCTCCATTTATAATCTACATGTATTCACCATTTCCTTCCAACAAGATTTCCTTTTGCAAAAGCTCTCACCAAAAACAAGACCAGATCAAAAAAACCTTTTCCCTAACACCTGTTGGAACAGGGTCTCCTACGAGCTGTGAAACTGGTCTAATTTTATATTTTTTATTATATTTAGTCTAGTGCAAGGGTTTTGGGGTGGGTCAAAGCCCCGAAAGCATTGTAATGGGTCAAAGGGTAAACCTGGGGTCCGAAAACCACGGTTTGCGGACCATAGGGAAGTTTAAGCTAAAGTGTTATAAATAGAGGAACATTTTGAATTGTAAGGTAGGAAAAGGAAGAGCTATTGATGCGAATTATGGATTATTAAGTTTGTTTAGGTTTTGGGGAAGGACTCCTGCTAGCTGTGTGTGTGGAGATCCAGAGTCCTACTGTGTGCGCAGGTTGGGATGAGTATTATAAGAGGGAGTTGATGAATTGATGAATACGAAAGGTTGTTTGAGAACTGAATCTATGTGTACTGTTTATGCGAATCATTGGTAATTGCTATCTTATACGTATTCTGTATTCAGCTACGAAATTCTGTGTAAGTGTCTTACTACATCTAGATCTGTTTTGTTCTGTTTTATGCAATATTGAGCTATTGTCTTGAAAGTATATGATTATTGAGCACCATAGTATAATCAACCTTGTGCACATGGATGCGAAAAGATACCTATAAGTCCTGCTCGGGGAGATCTGGACATCTTGAGGCAGGACGCAGCTCTGCTTGCCTTACCTATCCTTTCTCAGGGTGCGAAAACCTGGTTCCAGCACCCACCCATACTACTTCGGGTGATACTTTGACCTGCGCAAGTAGGTCACTGCCGAAAGGGCCAATAGTATAGGGGTTTGTTGGCAAACCTTGATCTTCGAACTTGGATCAGGACCCCTCAAGCCAACAAATGGTTCTGTTGCCGGGACCCGAAGCATTTTGAGAAAGGGGTCGGGTAATGACAAGAGAGTATTGGAAGCCTGAAAGGAAGGAAATTGAGGAGTGGTTCGAAAAGAAGATCCAGGAATTTGCGGTAAAAGAAAATCGCAGCACGAAGTTAACGACGGAAAAGTGGAAAATAGGTACATTCTTATAGAAAGCTACGAAATATTCTTTGTGAAATTTGCAATCGAGCTTCAGGAGTGGCTGGCTAGGCTCGTAGAATTCCAGAAGTGTTGGAAGGACGAACGAGTCACTCAGTCGATCCTAGAGCTGATCCAGCAGCTGGAAAGGACTGATAATACTATCACGTGCATGGTAGATCACTGGGTGGACAATGTGTTAGGAGGATTTGTGACAAAATTTTCCATTGATCAGTTTGTCTCCTACTCTGAGGCCAAGCGAATATTCTTTAAAGGGTTCTAGGGAAAGTTTATGAAGACATTACCTTTGCTGATTAAGATATTACTGTGCGAAAAGAGTATTCTGTGTAGTCATATCGACTGAATGACCTCGGATCCAGACGGGAATGCGATGTAGTGGTAAATACTACCAGACCAACCTTGAGGGGGGGAAATCTGCCTATAACCCTCTGCGCGAGACGACTACGCAAAGCCCCCCGGCT
Organism: Pinus albicaulis; assembly: GCA_034641835.2. NCBI lineage: Eukaryota > Viridiplantae > Streptophyta > Pinopsida > Pinales > Pinaceae > Pinus > Pinus albicaulis. Next base: position 367,815,596 of record CM076584.1, on the reverse strand, counting down.
ACATAAAGGTAATAACTCGCCCATACCTCCACCTTGGCCGGACAGTGATATGGTTACGCATCTGAAACTACCTACCTTCAAGGGGGTAGGAGACGAGGATATGGACCGATTTTGTTTTTTTGCAGACTCCGTATGGACTACGCAAAATGTGAAAAACGATACGGTGAAGAGAGCGTAGTTGTCCCTGGAATTTGAAGATAGAGCATTAGACTGGTATATGTGATACGTCTCTCAGAACGGGAGTGTGTCTATTCAAGACATTAAGGACACTTTGAAGCAACAATTCCGAAAGCCAAAATCTTACTCTCAGTTGGTAGCAGAAGTGAAGGACTTCAAGCAAGGTGCGTCTGAGTCTGTATGGGAGGCTGGTTAGCGATTGAAGAAAGCAATCAGGGAAGGAGGAATTGAGTACGACAATAGACAACATACGGAATGGTTCATCACTATGTTTTTGCCCCACCTGCGTACGACAATGATTCACCAAACCTTTGAATCGCAGGAAAAAGATGTGGAAATCGCTATGAAACTAGAAGTTGTGCCCAGAGAAGATACTTCGTTAGGAGTACAACATATTCAGGAGAAACTCAGAGCTATGCACATGGAAATTCAGAGCCTATGAAAGGAACGAGCAAAAGGAGCCAGAACAGATATATGGTGCATACGATGTCGGGTATCTGGCCATATGAAGGATCTGTGCCCGCTATTGGCAGATTAAATGCAAGTAGGAGGACCTAGTCTAATCTGCCCAGGAGCGAGTGGGGGACCCATCCTATCACGACTAGGCTCAAGCAGACCTGCGCTATGGTGCGATGACTGCCGTGTAGCAGGGCTGCATGATACAAACTATTGCCCTCGGCCGGGTGCGTATGTACCAGAACTGAAGCAGCAGTGATGCAGGTTCTGCCGATCAGTAAGACACGATGAGAAGAACTGTTGCACTTACGACTTAATGATAGATTGGGGAAACTTGTATTAGGTACAATCAGACCCTGCGTCACCAAGATCTCCCGTGAGCTTTGGTGGCTCTCCAGCACGGGGCAGGGGAGGTCGGGGAGGGAGCGTAGGTTGAGGGTGTGGACAACTAATCTGTTATACTGCAGGGAAATAGGACACTTTGTAAGGGACTGCCAAAATCCCACTAGGAAATCCTACAAATATTGTAGACAGCTGGACCATGCAGTCGAAGATTGCCCAATCTTAATAGCAAAAATGTAAGAAAAGCAGCCCACCCCTACGCAGAATGTGCAGAGAGTTAAAGTCGAGCTAAGGAACATAGACCCAAGTGTGAAAGTCATAACACGCAGTGGGATGGTCACCCAAGGATCAAGGGAAGAGGCTGCCAGGGATCCGCTAAACTGTCAAGGAGGGTTGAACATAAATAGGGGACAAGTGACCATGGCCTTAGCTTACCAGGACCTCGCTCAGAGTGTAGCAACTACTGCGCAGGTACCAACACACCCCAAGATAGATGAGGGGGTTGAGCCCTTTCTACAGGCATGTCTGAAGCTGATATGTAACCCAAAGGCTGTAGAGAACCTTCAGGCATTAATGAATAACTGTGCAGCGCGGCCTGATTCGACCTCCGGGACCAAGGATGTGCATAAAATATATAGGTATAAAAAACGCAATGGTAGAGAAATGCGGCTGACTGCGCAGATTGGTGCCTACGAGATGGATCAAGTTATTTTAGACCTCAGATCGGATGCGAACATGTTACCTAAGAAAACATGGCAGCGAATGGGAGAACCTAAATTGGAATGGTCCACCATCCAACTGCGCATGATCATCCCTATGGGAAGGCTGCCAAAAGTCATGGTAGATATCGTAGGAGTAAAGGTCGAAGTTGACTTTGAGGTAATATAAATCGTGGAAGATGCGGATCCCTACCCTGCACTCCTAGGGCTGGACTTGGCTATAGATATGGGGGGTGTCATCAACCTCAAAAAGTGCAGCATGGTATTTGAAAATAACAGTACACGAGTAATAGTACCACTGGATCCCGCGGAAGGTGCGCGGTATACAGAGCCAGTGCGCGATGAGGAGGAAGTAGATCACATTTACAAGTTGACTATGCAGGACGAGGACTAGATTAACCCCACGGCGGAAGGAGTGCTCTACTGGGAAAAAGACAGTGAATGCTTTTTCGACTCTGATGGGAAACTGGAGAATTGGCAAGGTCGGTTGCATGAGGTTTCAGCGCTATGATGTCTTCGGGTTACAAGGAACTTCCGTTGCATCTCCGCCGACGTAAGAGACCTGCCCTACTTTGGGGACTCAGGTGACATTAAGGAATTTTTTAGCGCATTCAAAGTAGAAGTTCCCAAGGGACGCAGGCTAGGGGCCCTTCGGCTAGCCCTGCGCGGCGCGCCTGCGCGTTGGTGGGATACGCATGGGAAGGTATTCGACAATTGGGAGGAATGTCAGGATAAGATGATCCTGCGATTTGAAGCCCTAGTTGGGAGACAGATCCAAAATTTTCTTGGGTTAGAAGACCCACGTAGATATTTGCTTCCATGGGAAACGCAATGGGGTGACGAAAACCCAAACGAACGGGTTCACCTGTTTATTCATGACCTAGGACTGCGTCCGGCTGCACGGTATCTAGATGTGGAGCAACATCAACGCACACGCCATTGGGAGAATTTGTGGGATGAGTTTCTGTGAACATTTAGGGTGGAAGATGGCACAGGGGTGCTTGACGTAGCTCTGTAGAACACGAATGCCTTAACTAAGGGAAGATCACACTTGGTCATCGCACCCGGATCAAGAGGAACGTCGGTACCACACACGGTTGAATATTGGGGCCTTAGCCCGACAGAAGGAACGACTGATCCCCGAACTATCCCAACTGCGGCACTAGACGGGATGCGTACGGTGACCAAGTTGCTGGAGTGGTACCTGAATCACATTACAACACACCTGACGTCGGCTTTAATTAGGGGTACGCGAGCAGCATGGGGGCGTCTTCCAAAATCAGTAAATCTGTGGGAAAGCCCTCAGGTGCGAATAATGACTGTCAGAACACTACACTCTGGTAAAAAGGGAACCTTACCGTTACGGAAAATAGGCGGCTAGCAATCAATGCGGCAATTTATGGTGAGTTGTTACCGGTTTCTTGATGGTAAGTTTCAAGATAGATTTACTCTACCATTGGATAGCCCCAGATATTATAAGGACAACAGGATAACTCCGCTCAAGGCTCCATATGGTCTTTATAATCTGCCTCTGTTATTCTACTGCTTGATTGTCTAAACCTTTAGCGTTTGGGTCATACCCCATCAACCCACTTCTGCTGTCTGTGCGTTTCCAAATTGGGAAGCTTATCCTTTTGTTACTATGGTAGCCCTTAACCTACCGAACGCTTCGGCACCTACCAGTCCAACGCCTACAGACATTGTGTTGAGAGGGTCTGGGGATGCCGAGATTGATAAGATGATTGCTCTCTGGCTCACTACAGGGAAAATTGACTTTGAACCCTGTGCAGAATGGCACCAAGGCTACACGACGGAGGTTCCCAACCTTTCCAACCCTGGGATGCTCGCAGGCCCCAGCTAGATGGCCTCGAAAGATGACACGAAGGATGATACGCAACTGCCGCAGCTTGCTATAAGAACTGACGCAGTCGAGTCGCAACTAGTCTTGCGCACGAAAGGGATGACTAAAAAGGATACTCCATCCGCCCGGGGGATGAAGCGGTATAGGGATACACTGCGACTTCTCTGCAGTTCCAGACTACTTGCCAGCGAAAGCCATATTTGTTCGCTACCTTGCACTATCTTGGTCGGTGACCACCTCTCGACAGCTACGGAACTACAAGTAGACCTGGCGCAGCTGCCCCGCGAGGCGTTACAAGATTTACACACTGTTGTGTTGCAAGAAATCCAACATCGCAACCGGACCGCGCAGCAGCAGCTCGAAACAGTGGTTCGCCAGCTCGACACAGAACTCCCTGATCAAATCCCGGCATCAGCTCCGTCCCAGGCTACCATAGAAGGCTTGGTTGCAGCACTCAAGGTGTCCCAAACTGAAGTCCAAACCCTTAAGACCCGAAGGGCCCTCTAATTCACTGCGTGTCAGCCCCAAGCACAACCTACCATACCCCCGGAGGTACAAACACAACGAGTTGCATTGATAATAGAAGCAATGAATGTTATTAAAGGATAGCTTACTCTGGGTACTTAGTTGCTCGAGGCAACCATGAAGCTCTGGACAGCGGTCCAGTTCAACCAGTTCAACCCGATGCTTCAACATGTCAAAGAAGACTTACGACAGAAGGAAGCTGCTTTTGATCATATCAAAGCTACCTTGCCCTCCCTCATCCCTACGCAGCATCTGGCACTCTTGAAAACTAGCAACGCCTTCTTAGACACGATTGTGGATCTCCGACGCGCCAATCATGTCATCAAAAAGCACTTGAAGCCATGGGGCGATGCCGCCTTCTAGATATCTCAGGGTGCTCGTGACGCCATCGCACGACTCAACCAGATATTGGAGCAGGTTACCACGGCTCCTGAAGGCCCTACCTCTTTGAAGCTTGTCGATATCACACAAAGTGTTGCTACCCAAAGTTAGGAAGTGTTACCTCCACTCATCGTCGCCTTCAATACCTTGCGTGTGCAGATAGAGACCACACCACCACAGTGACTCGAGACGAGTCACAAGATTGTGTTGGGGGACTGCTGGAATAGGGTCTCCTACGAGCTGCGAAACTGGTCCAATTTTATATTTTTTATTATATTTAGTCTAGCACAGGGGTTTTGGGGTGGGTCAAAGCCTCGAAAGCATTGTAATGGGTCAAAGGGTAAACCCGGGGTCCGAAAACCATGGTTTGCGGACCATAGGAAATTTTAAGCTAAATTATTATAAATAGAGGAACATTTTGAATTGTAAGGTAGGAAAAGGAAGAGCTATTGATGCAAATTGTGGTTTATTAAGTCTTTTTGGGTTTTTGGGAAGGACTCTTGCTGGCTGTGTGCGCGAAGATCCAGAGTCCCGCTGTGTGCGGACCCTGCTGTTGTGTGCGCAGGCTGGGACGTGTATTATAAGAGGGAGTTGATGAATTGATGAATACGAAAGGCTGTTTGAGAACTGAATCTATGTGTACTGTTTATGCGAATCATTGGTAATTGCTGTCTTATGCGTATTCTGTATTTAGTTGTGAAAGTTTGTGTTAGTGTTTTACTACATCTAGATCTGTTTTGTTCTATTTTATGCAATATTGAGGTATTGTCTTGAAAGTATATGATTATTGAGCACCATAGTATAATCAACCTTGCGCACGTGGATGCAAAAAGAGACCTATAAGTCCTGCTCGGGGAGATCTGGACATCTCGAGGCAGGACACAGCTCTGCTTGCCTTACCTATCCTTTCTCAGGGTGCGGAAACCTGGTTCCAGCACCCACCCATACTACTTCGGGTGAGACGTTGACCTGCGCAAGTAGGTCACTGCCGAAAGGGCCAGTAGTATAGGGGTTTGTTGGAAAACCTTGATCTCCGAACCTGGGTTAGGACCCCTCGAGCCAACAACACCTTAGATCCTAGGATATCAGACTAAAACTGACAAAAAAGAAAAGAATGTGCAAACAACTTTAAACAAACAGTTCAAGATGAAACCCTTCTAGCAAAAAAAACTAACACTATAAAGCACAATGACTGTAATATTCAAAAACTAAATGGTTAAAATGCATTTCAAAGTCTATGTGATCTCAACAAGAGTGTTTAGCATCAACGTAAGGATCCCAAAGAAACTTAAGTAGCATACTACTAAGTTAAAACTCGCAGACAATGTGTTCTTCCAACCCCGACATTCAATAAATAGTCATAACAAAAACATAATAAATTTATGGATTTCCAATTCTATATGTTGGAAACCACCAACAATTAATTGGCCTACTATTGTAGCTTAGCATTCATTGTTTACTAGTGATCTACATTTATTTCCTACCATTATTCAACATTTATTCTTTGTTATTGCTCAACATTCATTCCATATTATAGCTTTGGAATCATTCTTGTTATTTCTCAGCTACATCTGAATAATTATGACCTTCTCTACTTCAAAGTTGTTAAGTATATGACGCACTTGTCCCAACAATTTAATCAAATTATTCATAGTTCTCACAATATTAATCATAACTTGCATAATAATGTTTGTAGCCAAAAATTAAGGTAAACAAACAAATACATATGGTAAAGATGGGTTTTAGTATAATTTCATTTCATAGAGGTTCATGTGAAAAGCAACTCCTTAGGTATTATGTCTTTCTATATAAATTCAATCTTCTTACTGTCTAAGTGTGTATCCATTTCAACTTTTTAAGTATTATGCGTTAATGTCATATAATGTTGAATACAAACATACATTTTTTTGTATCATTATCTAATATATTTATTTCCTTGAAATAAATAAAGTAAAAATTTAAATAGTTAATATGTTCTTCTTCTCCCAGTGGCCACCTCCTTATTTGTTTCATGTTGGTTAGCACTCTCCATGACTTTGCGACCCCTGGGACCCCTCCTTGCTTGGTTTCCCTTGTCCTCGTGGCAATGTCTTAATCCTTTCTATTTTACACCATTGATCCCGCTTCACAACCTTGTATTCTTTCTTGCTTTGTTCCCCCATCCCAGCATGCCCTGAGAGCATATGCGGAGCTATAGAGGCTCTACAAATCGAGGTTTTGGCAATGTTAGGGCCCAATATAGAGCCTTCATTGTGACAAGGAGATTTCATGCCAACACTCTTGGCCCTATCTAGAGGGACAAATTGTGCCACTAGTACAACCATGGCAAACCATAGTGATTTCATAGATGCTGAGATTCTTGCCTTAGCTACTGAATGGCTCCTTGGCCCAAAAAACACCTGTGGTAAGAGAATCAATACCTCTATACAATAGAGCTTTACTGGCACATGAAAGCTTTCTTGAGCCAAGTGCTAATAGACATGATTCTTGCCTTAGCTACTAAATGGCTTCCTGACCCAAAACACACCTATGGTAGGAGAATCATACCTCTATACAATAGAGCTTTACTGGCACGTGAAAGCCTTCTTGAGCCAAATGCTAATAGGCATCCATGAAGCCCAGAGGGAGATCTCTATGCAACTCAATAACATTATTGCAAAGAATCGAGACATGGCTATGGAGCATTGTGATTTGGCCATGCGATTGGGAAGTTTCGATGCCATCCTCCTTAGAGGAAAATGCCCTGCTTCACTAGGAATACTTGTAGCTCTAATTGACATCTCCATGTCAACATGACTTTTCTATTAGATTCAGTTGGTCTATGAGATTTCCTTCAACAGTTTCTTTCCACGGTTTTTGTCGCTATAATCTATATGCAACACCATTACTTCTATCACAAGGATTAATACAATTTAAAATCTTGTTATTTTCTAGTCTATATATATATCCTACTGATCTATTATGAGTAATTTAATAATAATAATAATATTTCGCATAAGTAAAACTTGTCTCCTTGTAAACTAATAACAGATTATTTCTTTGGTATTTCAAATTATAAGGTTTAAATGCATTATTACAATCTGATCAATAAACAGAAATTAGCTGTGTTGACCCATAACTAGGCTTAAGCATACTTAGAGTATTTAATGTTTATCAGAACACAAATGTCACGAGGGTCGATGTTCATCTATGAATAAACAATGGTGTATCAGAGCAATTAAACACTTCGTTCATTTATACAACATTTGTCAGCACTATCTATTTAGAAATGGCTTTAAGAATTGAAAGCAAACTAGATTTATTATAAAATGAACGAAAGTTTGAAACAGATGCAGCAAATGTGTGATGCCGGCAAGTAGAAAATTACCTCTTCTACGATCTCTGGGATCTCTGTGCGAATAGCCCTCAAAATACTGTAGGGAACACTATCCGAGACAGATCAACTTAAGCATAGCTGCATTTATCAGAATAATGAGTCAAAACCTATTAGATCAATTAGAATCTGAAACATTTTCAGCCTCAGGGGGCAGTAGTTAAATTGGCAATGACGGTAAAAATAAAGTGTTGGTGGGAATTTTGTCATGCGAGTATTAGACCAAAGACTAGTCCAGTTGCCGATTCTTAATGGAGTCCCCTTTATATATCTATCACAGAGTTTTAAAAAAATTACCCAAGACCACCTATTCCTCCAAATACAACCGAAAAAAACACACTTTTAATGGAGGTACTAGACCAGACACCAGAGACCAGCCCAGTTGCCAATTATTCTAAGTAAAAAATAATCATATAAAGAAAAATCCAATGTTAATGGAGGAAGAATAGATAGAGTACCTTGCTTCAAGATTGAATAGCATTGATTATTCTTTCATAGTGATCTTGGACTTGGGATGGTCCATCTGAGTAATCTTGATCATATAAACAATCTTCCGTACTCCCCAGATCATTTTTGCTGGTGTCTGATTGCAGAAAATCCTCATTCTCCTCTTGAAATAAGTCCTTTATTTCAATCAAAGTAGGTTTTGGATTGGGAGTATTATATTTCAGTCCACTTGTAATTAGGTTGTCCCATGTATTAAACTGCTCCAGCTACTTCCTGAACTATAATGCTGGGGAAGGGAGAGGATGCTGGGAGAGAACATGTCTCTCATGGATTTGAACCTTCCGGTGTCATTCAAACATCCCCATCCATCCAACCATGACCAGACCAAATTCCTTCTTTTGGAGTTTAAGTATTTACTAGTCTGTGTATTCTTCCTGCTGGTAGGCCACATTTTAAAAAACAGTGACATTTATCTGTTGCATCTAAAAGAAGCAGAGTTTTCCTGTACTCAAAATCAGACTTCCAGACTCAACCCTGGTCTTGCACAATATCCTCTCTTTGAGCAAATCCTCGTTCTTCAGATATGAGTCATCTGGGTCTTGAAATAAGTTTTTTGATTCAGGCATAGTAGGATTGAGATGATCATTTTCCAATCCACTTGTAATTAGGTCTGTCCTAAACATTGAGCTGCTCTGGCTACTGTCTGAACTGAAATGCTGGGAGAGGGATGAAACTTCAGTGCAATAGTTGTTATTACTGTAGGTAAATCTTTGAGAATCCTGCAAAGGGTCATTGCAACATTGTTGAAAGGAGCATCTCAGGATTTCATGAAAGGACCAACATAAATTGAAAAATATGAAAAAATATTATATACCTCCTGAGATTGAACTGTAACTGTACATGATGGATCGTCAAGATCAACTTCCCAATCAAGCCATGGTAGTTTGGTGTCATCCAAATAAATTTGCTGACTGCTGTTTGAGCCCTCAGAATGTGGTGGATCGTCAAGATCAACTTCCCAAATAACCCATGGTAGATTCATTCCATCAAAATAAGTTTTCTGGTTTCTGACAAAATTCTTGTAATGCCCAATCTCTGAATGTGAGTTGGGGTTTTTAAATAGTTCTCTGTTCGGCATATTGTGCTCGTTATGGCTGCATGGAAGCTGGGTATTTGTGTGTGTCTTCCATTTGTTTGCACCGAGACGTGATTCGAATGAAAAGAGATATTTTTCTATGTAATTTCTGGCATTCTCCTCTAGATCCTTGGATATAAGCAATCTCTTCATAATATGTGTCTGTTTATGAGATTCAAATGAAGATACATAGCAATTTCTGATATTCCTCTTGAATGTTGAAAGTTTCTTTGCATGTGCCTGCTTATGTGATATATTAATCAGTTAGTCTGTGTAGTGCTAGGTTAGAACAAATTAGAAAAAACCACCAACAAAAAGCAACATCTATGAAAGCATATTTCTTGACCAAGATAGTAGTATTATGACTGCAAAATCTAATATCTCTTTTGTATTGCCTTGCAACATTTTCATAAGTGTCATCCCAAGAAATGCAGTAGTTCCACATCTTAGATGGTACAACAAAGCAGGAGAACGTGGAGATTCAAAGAAACACACCAAATCTCAAGCATTTTGCAAGCTGAGACAGCTAGTTTTCACAGTATGGATGAAAGAAGAGTGAGCGTGGGGGTAACGGTGACCTTGTGCATCTGTAGGAAAGGTGGGGCTGGACCATAAGTTTTACAACTACGTTTTGGCCTCAGAGTCATCCTTGCACGTCTTCAGAGCTTTTTGGCCCTCACCTACCCACGTCGGTATGGGTGGGCGTAGTGAAAGTGGAGTGAAATTGGGCAATAGTGAAAATGGGTTTGGTGGATGTTTAAGATGCCTAATCTCATCTTCACATTTATAAATTTAAGAGAAATTATTAGAAGAATTGTTTATTTTTTTTTAGTGAATGTGTTTTTCTTAAATTTTCGAAATTTATAAAAAAAATTGATAAAATTTCAAATCATTATTCATGAGACAAATTGCTTTTAAAAACCAGCTAGAACCATGAATAATATTCATAAGTTGAAACTTTGAATGGTCTCTTATTCATGTTTCATTGCCCATTCATGAATTAGGAAAAGAGATTTTATGGTCAAAACCATCTTAAAAACAATTAACCAAAGACATAAAACAATAAGAAACATGTAATAGAAACAATATCTAATAGATATTTATTAACCTTGTCTAAATTAGCCAAAGTTAGGTGTCACCAATGTTCATTTGAGGTATTATAATGGATCAATATTTCAAGCCATTAAAGAGGTTTCATCAGCTACAACAGTAATTCATATTCTTTTACTGAATTAGATTACATGAAAAGACATGTGTAACATGGATATATCCATGCAAACAAGTGTATGGATATGCATAGCCAAGAGATAACAATGCAAATGCATGTAAGCGTATGCATGGCATGAAGACAACCATGTATAGACATGCATGGAGTGGATATAGTCATTCAAAGACATGTATGGGCTTACATCGAATATCATGATAAAATACCATATGTTACCCAATACCATGGCTCATAAACCAAACAATGATTATATAGTGTTTTTCTAACTATTATATGAGCCATACAAGTTCAATCCAACACTCCCCCCTTTAAATATGACTTAGGGACTTAGGGTAAACCTCCATCAAAGTTCATTAACCCAAATATTTGGGAATACAACATGCCTTGCATCACCTAGGTCTATGTATAAGTTTTACTCTAGTTAGCCATCAAACAAGTGACATATTCTCATATTCTCATTTACTTGTGACAAAATCCAATTCCAAAATAGTTATGATTGTAATGTGGCAGCACGTGATGCTATATCAACATATTTCATTTCCATCATCTCTCATGTTCCAAATACAATTACATAGGCCAATTAAGTATTCATTACTATATTACCAATATGATCCAAGTGTTAAGAAATTAGGGCGTTTAATTCAATTTCTCTTCTTGATAATTACTTGTGAACTTGTTATGCTTTTTTTACTTAGATCTTATCTTCGTTAACTTATATATCTTTAATCAAGTCAATTATCAAAACACAAGAGACACAAAGTTTAGGCTCTTCAATCCAAGGCCAAAACCTCTCACTCTTTAAGAGGAAAACCTGCACCAATTCTTCTTATGGAGATTCGAATTGACGAATACCAAGACCATGGCCCTTGTCTTATTTTGTCACTCCGAGACCAAGACACATTCATCTTTCTTCCTTGATTCTTCGATCCTTCTTATTCTGAGATCTTCTATGGCATCAAGACATGTCCGCTATAGCAACATCTAAACACTAAGATGTATCCTCGAATTATGATCTCACCGAATTGCATCTCATACCTTAGCATTGAGCTACATCATGAAATATCATTGATCCACCAAGCATTGTTCCTAGTAGCAATACTTGACACCAAGCATCATTGTGCTTGCAAAACACCTAGACCTTAACAAATTGTGATATGAAGGTCTTACTGTAATCATCTGCATTTTTATGATGCCTTTCTATGGAGGTCCGAACTTACCATAATATTCTCATCACAGAAATTACAGAGGTATGCTGAGGAGGTTCAGTGCCTCCATCCGAACTGCAACACCCATCCAAAATCTCAGACATCAACGAAATCCTTTTGTTGTTATCTAGACCGAGGTCTATATCCTTGTTCGAGCTTACTTTTTGTGATCTAGCCTGAGAATTTCAGAGGAAATCCTAGATTGTCTTCTTGTTATAATGTGAGGTGCCTAGACACCTATTTATAGTAGTTCGTCCAAGATATTAACCCGAAATTTGCAAGTGAACCGTTGTGATTGATTTATGTGAGCCGACATGAATATATTGTGCATCTTGAGGCCAACATCAAGGAGATGAATTTGCTTGTCTTTTGGTGGACTGTCTAGACACTTCTAAGTGTAACACGACTTCATTTACATGACACTAATTATATTTATGACAAGATGACAAAATCCTAAAGACATCAAGAAGAATTATTTTACCTATAAATAAAATCCTTGCTCATGAAACCCATGAAGCAAGTAATACGATAAATACTTTTTATTTTTCCTTCATCTCTTCTTTACATAAAATCAGAATTGCATGTCATTATGAAGACTGAACCTATTTACACTTTTCGACACTCCCTCTTAACTAGGGAGGTATTCATAATGGTACTTGGTCATTCTCAATTTGAAGAATTTCATAAGAAGAATCCGATTGGTAATCCCATATGTATAGCATCATACCAACCAGCTTTGTCATAGTGCAAGGCCTTGACTAACAACTCCATCTCTCCACGAGACCATGATCTACAACGCTGGAGATACCAATGATGAGTAGACACCTTCATCATTGCCTCTCTTGGATCATACCCCACCTAGGTTCATATAGGATATGTCCATCAGGACTATTCTTACTGTTGGATTCCCAGTCCTTAAAGAATATCCATCCTTCCATGACTACTCTTTCCGTGGATGCCCTAATACATCCCAAAAGAGTATCGGATGCCAAATGATTACCCAATCCTCCATTCTGTCTTCCTAGGTAAAGACCAGAATGATGTGTCTATCTCTCCCTCTTAACTAGGGAGGACATAGTCCACAAAGGAATGTACTCATTCCTATACAAGGAATGTACCTAAGCTTCCTCTCGGCTTAGGAATTATCAAGTTTCTTCCATGTTATAAACTTATTACCAGACTCCCTCTTAATCAGAAACCTACAACAACAATGATGAAAACACCCAGCTACTCATGAAGAACTCATTTCTTTGATTTCATGAATTTCTTCATTGTTGAGGAGTTTTCATCTTTGAGATCTCTTCATAGGGCACAAATCATCCATCCCTTTCATCCAAGAGTCATGTATTCTATCAGAAATTGTCCCATCAATCTTCTCATCTCGTCTAGCTTCATGCCATGTTTCTTTTCTTTGAACCATACTTCTTCCAATGATATTTCATCTTGCCACATGGTTATCTTGTGGAAGACATATGCTTCCCTTAGGTAGCCATGCATAAGCTCATCAGATATTATTTATAAAATGAACTTTTAAATCAAAAGTTACCTTAGTGATGATATTTCATCATGACATATTTTTGTAGGTATCAACATCCTTCGTTTATAGATTGACACATATCCTAAATATATGTATTATCAAGGGTTTCCATATTTTCTAGACTTCCATCAAAGTTTCCATATCTTTCCGGGAGACTTCCTAGTCAATTCTTGTTGGTCTTTGTTGATTGCCTTTACCATGGTTGCATGTCTCGTGATCTCTTCCTTCCTTTCTTCAGACATTTAATTACCAGGAGCTTCCAATCAGAGTTCCTTGATTGTAGTCAACCACCTCATATTTTATATGAGGACATGTTATGTTGATTTCATCTAGTGTGAACCATGCCTTTCGGCAAACTTTTATTGGAGGATATTCCTTTTTCCTTCGATCATGCTTCTCAAGATAGAAGTAGTGATCCTTGTTACCTTCAACCATATGACATGACGTTATAATATTAAATACAAGCATACATACCTCATTTACCTTTAGTTCATTTTATCTTCTTTCAGTAGGTTCCTTGATTGAAGTGTCTTCAACCCCTTGATCTGCCCCATCTCTTATGTCATCATACCATCATTCCATGAACTCCAAAAGTTGGAGTTCCTGATGAAACACTTGCTTCATCTATCAGTTGGTGAACCCTTCGATGAGAATTCCATCAGATAATCTTGAGGATCTTGCATATCCTTATCTGGCAGATGTTTCCTTTTGATGTATGATGAGCCTTGTCCTGGATGACTTCCTTTCCTTCAATATCCAATGAGGTTCCCAAGAGCCATATCCTTCATATTTGGCTACAATGAATTTTGTTCCTTTTGTCCTTTATGATTTCCATGGTGATGTCACGAGCTCTTGTTTCTAATGCTTGCATGATGCAATAGTGCATCCTGTTATTTATCATAGTCATATCCTATAACAAAAGACTTAGGAGCTATGACAAGACCTTTTGTGAGGGACACTATCTTAATCATAGTAGATATCTCTTACTCCCTCTTTCCTTGGTCTTCTTCAACTTCCTCCATCCTTCCGATGATATGAGATTTCTTTCTCTAATGTCCATAACTTTTCCATAGCATTGAATTTTAGCTATGTTGTTCTGTCTTATCTGAGGACCATTCTTTCCTTTCTGCAAATGTTTGAGTTCTTTAACCTTCAACACTTTTGCCTATGACTTGTCCTTTTCTGTCTTGCATAGAAACCACAAGTTGTTGAATGAGGTAACTTTCTTGTCTCATGGGCATTTGTTACCTTGATGATTTTTCTTTTATCAGATCTCCCAAATCTCATAATTGAGATTTTATGAATATATCCTTTCAATTTTATGTAGATCAGATCTAAGTAGAATGACCTTCTTTACTGCATCTTCAAAGAATAGTTCTTCCAACTTGTCACATATCTCTTCGATATATCCAAACCAGATATATAGAGATGAGAGGACCTTTGACTGATTTCACAAAAATCTTTGGAGTCCTTTGATCTCTTTCCATGTATTTAGACAATACTTGACCTTTGATGACTTTTCCATAGATATGATCAATGACTTCACTATTTTTGAGGACTATTTTTATCCTCCTTTTTCATGCAAGGAATTATGATAACCCAACCAATTTATAGATCTCCTTGCAAACATGAAGTCATTTTATCAAATTTGATTATAGAATAAAAGATACTTACTTGATAGGTGAAGATGAAATCTTTAGTTTGATCACTTTGATAGAGGTTGAAGAAGATGTAATAGAGCTCTCCTTTTGGACAATATTCTTCCAAATGAAAACACCTTTCTTCGGTAAAGGAGATTGTTCCTTTTATGATGACAACATTTTTTGATCTAGCTCCTTTTGATGATAGCTTAGAGGATCCAAAAATTTTGTTGTCATGTCACATAAGACTTATTTCTAACACCAAGATCTTTCCTTGCTTGCTCCAACTTCATAGTGATCACCAAGGTAGTTGTTCTGAGATTTCCATCACTGAATAGCATCGATGAATATATGTGGAAAAACCAACATATAGCATCAAAACGTGTGACTGAGATGGAATGTTACAGAGGTAGTATTGTTATTCTTTTACGGTTGATTATACTGGACTTGCAGTAGCACATAACCAGACTATAGCATATCATCGAAATTATGTTTAATATTTTTACTATGATATGCAATAGGTATGTCGAGAGCATTGTTTTGATTCCACTGATTTGAAGTTACCGAAAAAAAAACCTCTGAAATTAGCTTGATATTTTTTGAGGATGATTTGAATTGTAGACTGTGATATTCAGACTATGATTGCCTCCTAAAGTCTTAGAGAATTAGATCTCTGAACTTATCCCTTCTGCAATGATCTTTGACTAACTTGTATGCTTTGATTCTAATCCTTTTGTGTCCCTTAGATTCCCTTCCTTAATTGTCACCTTAGCTCTCATACGATGTTAAGAAATTAGGGTGTTTAACTTAATTTCTCTTCTTGATAATTACTTGTGAACTTTATGCTTCTTTTAATTAGATATTATCTTTGTTAACTTATTATGTCTTTCATCAAGTCGGTTATCAAAACACAAGAGACACAAATTTTAGGCTCTTCAAGCCAGGGTCAAAACCTCTCACTCTTTGAGAAGAAAACCCGCACCAATTCTTCTTATAGATATTCCAATTGAAAAATACCAAAACCATGACCCTTGACTTATTTTGTCACTCCTAGACCAAGACACGGTCATCTTTCTTCCTTGATTCTTCGATCTTCCTTATTCTAAGATCTTTTATGGCATCAATACATGTCCATTGTAGCAGCATCTAAACACTAAGATGTATCCCTAAACTGTGATCTCACTGAATTGGATCTCATACCTTAACAACGTGCTGCATCATGAAATATCACTAATCCACCGAGCATTGTTCCTAGTAGCAATAATTCACATCGAGAATCATTGTGCTTGCAAAACACCGAGACCTTAAGAAACTTTGATATGGAGGTCTTATTGTAATCATCTGCATTTCAGTGGAGGTTCGAACTTATATGTGGCTCCATCCGAACTGCAACACCCATCCAAAATCTCATACATAAACAAACTCCTTTTGCTGTGATCTAGATCGAGGTTTGTACCCTTGTACGAGCTTACTTTTTGTGATCTAGCTCGAGAATTTCAGAGGAAATCTGAGACTATCTTCTTGTTGTAATGTGAGGTTCCTAGACACCTATTTATAGTAGTTTGTCCAAGCTATTAAGCCGGCATTTGCAAGTGAACCGTTGTGACTGATTTATGTGAGCTGATATGAATATATTGTGCATCTTGAGGCCAACATCAAGGAGATGATTTTTCTTGTCTTTTGGAGGACTGTCTAGACACTTCTTAGTGTAACATGACTTCATTTACATGACACTAATTATCTTTATGACAAGATGACAAAAACCTAAAGACATCAAGAAGAAGTCTTTGACCTATAAATAAAATCCTTGCTCATGAAACCCATGAAGCAAGTAATACAATAAATACATCTTATTTTTTCTTTGTCTCTTCTTTACATAAAATCATAATTACATGCCATTATGAAGACCAAACCTAGTTACACTTTTCAACAACAAGAAGCATCTACCAAATTCTTTACAATGAGATAAATAGCATAAAGAGAAACATGATATCAAAGAATGTTATTTGGACTCTCTACCAAGAGTGACTTAGGTGTTTCCTGGGTGGTGGATTAGAGCATTGTAGCATGGTGAATGGAACATGGAAGTTGAACATAAGCATAAGCACATTTAGTAGATGTACTCAATGAAATAGTGCTATGGTTGCAGCAAGGAGGGATGCCAATAAAGAAGTTGGTAGATGCTTATTGCAGATTTGTTCAGACATATAGTGTCAACATGAAGCATAAGCAAAAGTGCATTAATAAAGAAGTACTCGGTGAATGGATGTTTTGGCTCATTGTATTTGGATAAGGGAGGGATGTTTCTAAAGAAGTTGATAGATACTTCTTACATCATTTTCTCGAGTATACAGTGGTAAGATAAGTACTTGGTCGAGAAGCATTTAGTCTATGTAACTGCATTTGGGGCATTAGAGATTATGACAATGAAACAAGTTGATGTTACATAGCATCACATGCTCAGGTATTACAATCGTAATTAATTTGGAGTTTAATTTTATTACATGTAAATGTGCATGTGACTATAAGACATATTTAGGCATGCATACCTTTGATTGATGATTACCAATATAAGTCTAGATGTAGACATAGGTGATGGGGGTACAATCTTGTACTTTCGAATGCTAATTTTAATAAACTTTGAAGGGGAAAGTGTTTATTTAAAGTCAAGTTTAAAGGTTGGAATGTTGGGTTAATATTGACTCAGTCATAAAGTAGTTAAGAAACCTTGATTGAATCGTTGTTTTGTTTACTATTGGTGGTTTATGAGCCATGGTATTGGGTAATTGTCTTTGTATGTAATCTAATTCCACTAAAATAATTAGGTTTGTGATTTATAAATTCTATAATGGCTTGAGATACTCTATTGTATGATGCCTCAAGTGGTGGTGTTGGTCAAATTTAGCATGTTTGGGAAAGCTTAATATCTACTTATTAACCATGCTCAAATAGGTCAAGGCTATCTCTAGCCATTAAATAGACTTCATGTATTACAACATTGATTACTTTATTAAATACATGCATAGGGTGGGGATAGTCATGCAAACACATGTAAGGACAGTCATAGCTTTGAGATAGTCATGAAATAACATGCAACATGTAGTGCGTGGAGATAACCATTCAAAGACATGCATAGAGTGGAGATAGCCACATAAAAACATGAATGACATGGAGATATTCATGCAAAGACAAAGACATACATGAGCTTAAATCAAATACCATGGTCAATACCATGAGTTTTCTTGGTTGAGGGTTCCAAAGATAAATCTCTAATACTATGTGTGAATGTTATTATTATTATTATTATTTTATGAAGACTTTGTTTGTATTGCATGGGTGGAAGGGCAATAAGGAAGAAGTACTTGGTGAATGAGTGTTTTGGTTCACTATGTTTAGAGCAAGAAGGGATGTTGGCAAAGAAGTTTGTATAGGCTTCTTGCATCATTGGCTCTAAGATAAGTCCTTAATTGAGAAATAGTTGGTACATGTAATTGTATTTGGAGTGATGAAAAAAATTCACAATTCATAACATCAAGTGAGAATTACAATTTTAATTATTTTAGAATTGGATTTTATCACCCTTAACATGTATGCATGATGGTTCATATATATTAAGTCTAGAAGTAAATAATTTCTTTCTTTCTTTCTTTCTATTCATATTCCATGCTTGCTACTATAAGCAAATTTGTCCATGCTAATCTCTAATGGTAACTAAGGTCACTAGACTAATACATTCGAGAGATT
Source organism: Pinus albicaulis (assembly GCA_034641835.2). Classification (NCBI taxonomy): domain Eukaryota; kingdom Viridiplantae; phylum Streptophyta; class Pinopsida; order Pinales; family Pinaceae; genus Pinus; species Pinus albicaulis. The sequence continues at coordinate 367,796,829 of CM076584.1, read as the reverse complement.
TCCTTAATCCTTTGTTACATTAAAAACGATTTAATTATTTGTAAAATCTTTGATTGTCCACACTAAATCTGGATTAAAACCTTACCCATTTCGAGTTTGGAGGAATGGATATTGAAGATTTGAGCATTTTCTCAACCAAGTATTTTAGATTCTTGCAGTCTCTTTGTTTGACTGCCACCATTAACGAGAGCTTTTGAACCAGCTTTTTTAACTGCATGAATAGTTTGAACAGACAAACAAAAAACTTAGCACATTAAAACGTTTTAGATAAAATCATACCTAATTACATTAAATGTTTATTATAATGTGCAGAAGGACTAGCAGTTATGAATAATATCATACCTTCTCATGCTGAGATTTGTAGTCCCTGCGCATATCTGTCACCAGTTTGGTGAGTTCACCGTATATCAAATCCAACTTTCTGGCATCATCCCCTGTTTGCTTCTTCCAGTTGCATTTTCAAAATGTAATTCAATTTAGATGGTATTAAGAAAATGAAGTTAAAAATACAGTTTTGAAAATCAATAAAATCAATTAAAAAAGTTTTATAATTTAATTTGACTTTTTGTAAGTGATATTGTAAAAAAATTTAATGGGTTTGCAGAATTTAAATTTTGCAGCTTATTCAAATAAATTATAAAGATATTTAAAAAAAACAATATGTGTGACAAGAATATTTTATGTTAGTATGAATTTTTACATTGAAATATTTTTAAGAAAAAAATTATAATTTTTGAAAACAAAATTTGTATATTTAAAGAAATATTTTTAAGAAAAAAATTATAAGTTTTGAAAACAAAATTTGTATATTTAAATAACATGTTTAATGATTTTTATTAAAAATTAAGTGTGATAAATAAAATTTTAAAAGTAGAAATAAAATTAATACAGTTATATAGAATTTCTTATCAGTATCAATATACTTATTTTATAATATATTTTATTTTTTAAAATTAAAATAATCATAAAATTAGTTAAATTATAATTTTATTTTACATTATTACTAGTTTAAATTCATCTTCAATATGGATCTATCAAATATTGAGAGTTATGAATTTAATTTTGTACTATTGCATTCTATAATGGAGCTCTTTAAGCTTTTAAATAGATTTCATCATAACAAATACCACTCACAAATAGCATGGGCTATGCAAAACCACGGGTTTGTAAACCACTATCACTAAACTCATCAAATGGCTAACTCAAACTTATCTTAATAATTTGACTAAGTAGTCAATATAACATTGTATTACATATCATTTTACAACATCGTTGTCATATTGCCCTTCTTAGCTCTTTTATTAGTAGAAAACCTGAGGAAAGATTTGCACCTCGAGAGATTTGATCCCTCTCAACACTTGATAGATCTGAAGTTAAGATGGATCTACTTTGGCATTATATATATATAACATAAGAACAACATTGGAAAAACCCGGATGGGGTGGATGATCAAAATGGTAGTGCAGTTAGGGGGCACTAGTCACCCCACCAAATCCTAATACTCATAAAGGGGGTGGCGGCATGGCATGCTCCCACTGTCCAACAATCGTCTAGCATATATTATTTTACCATAACAGAGCTTGGTTTGTGCTTTGAGGTTTCTCATTGTTATTGTTCATCGATGGTGGTCTAGTGTTATGAGGGGCGAAGGGGTCGGCTGCATGGAGGCCCTACAAGTGTGCTAAAGAATGTCTGGAATAGAAATTTCATGTTATACTACCTAGTATGCATGTGCTATAGAGGAGGGCGGGGGCTTGCGAGTAAAAATTGGGATCGTAGTCTTATGCAAATTTGTAAGTCTCAGGAGTTGCTAAGAAAACATGACACTCTTCTCCCACTAGTGGCGGGCCTACATTGGCACTCCTCTCTTTGAATTCAATCGACCTAGAGGTAAGCAAGACCCTTTATTTAGTCTGGCTTTCTTGCTTTATTTGTGTGACATGTAGGTTCATTTTTCAAGCAGGGTCCTTAGAGTGGTTTTCTCTATTGTTTGCTTTATGTCGTATGTTCAGCTTATTGTCATCTGTTGTGGGGAATAATTTGTGGGTTAAGCTCAAAGTTTGTGGCCCATCTCGATCTAGGTTTCTCTTATAGTGTTTTCTTGTAAGTCTAATAAGAGGCGGGTTGTCAATCTAGTATTGATCGTGTAGGTGGCTTGGGGGCCAGCATTGTTGGTTATCTCTTTGGGTCTTGTGAACTTTTGTGGGAGATTTTCCTTGTGATCTGTTGGGTATTTTGCACTCTGCTTCTAGTATCCGTCTATGGCTTTTGACAAGGGGTAATGGTTGAAAGTCCTACTTCCTAGCCCTTGGCTTTTCTGGTTTTGGGTTTTTTCTTCCAGGCTCTTCTTGTTCTAGGCTACCCCACTCACATGCATTACTCTAGTGGGTTGGGCGCATCTTGCACTGGGTAATTCTTAGGGACCAGGGTTCCTATTTAATTATGGGGACGTGGAAATCTTCACTATTGGTACTCTCTGGTAAGTTTTGCAGTTTCAACTTCCATTGGGTTCTGGTCAATATTAGAATGCCACGTTAGTGTGGTTGTGCCTATAGGTGTGCACGGGAAAGGGGTCAGTCCAGTCGCCCTCTTCTTGAGACCTCAACTCCATCGGAGCCTGCTACTGACCAAGTACCTATTCCTCCCAGTATGTAAGAAGAAATTTGTTGTTTTTAGGTGTTCACACTGTGTTAGGCACTTTGGCTCATAATCTAACTTATTAAATGAAATGCTTACCATTCATAGGCAACATCACATGCCAATGGAGCAGCTCTCAAAGGAAAGGCATGATGACAGAAATGCACTCATTTTCTTCATGAACGACCTCTAATGAAATTAATGGCACATGCAGGATAGTTTGGCCTGTCTCTAATATAATCAATGGCACCTACAAGAAAGCTATCATTTTGATGGCCACTTGAGCCATATGGAAAAACATATGCATTGCGACTTTCAACCACCACCTCCCTTGTTTCTCAGTCCTAATGGTGATATGTTGTGTCTTAATTCTACTTGCCAACACATCTAATAAGAGTGAGGGTGTTAGGATTTTCTACTGGCCAACAAATCTAATAAGAGTTAGGGTGGTAGAATTTTGTCAATCAGTATAAACCTATGCAATTTTGGCTTATAAATGAAAAACCTAATAAGAGTGAGAGTGGTAGAATTTTCTACTGGCCAACAAACCTAATAAGAGTGAGGGTGGTAGAATTTTATCAATCAATATAAACCTATGTAATTTTGGCTTATAAATGAAAAACTTTCACTGGGAAAAGAAAAAAATGCCATTGACAATATCATGGGTTGTCAAAAAAATTGGAGCCAAATCCAGCCCAATATAGAAGAAAAAATACCATTAGCAATATCATGGGTTGTCAAAAACTGGAGCCAGATAGAGCCCAATATGGAAGAGATGTTGTAATGTTATGTTATGTTATGCAATGTTATGTTATGTAAACATTTTGATTCTATCAAAAATAAGATAAAATAAAAATAAAAAGAAAAAAGAAAAAGTTGCAATGTTATGTTTTGTAAAACTATTTTGACTAGAGTGATTTAAAATTATCATTTGTTTATAAACTCAAAAAATCTATAATTTTTAACATGATATTATTCTCTAATAAAAAACATGGTAATTTTATTTAATTTAACCTAAGTAAAAGCATAAAATTTCAATATACTTAATAGTGAGATTTAGCCTCTCTATAAGATTTTGTTGAAATGAATACCATGGTTTTTAGCATGATATTATTCTATGATGAAACGCATAATATTATTCTCTAATATAACCTAATTAGAAGCATAAAATTTCAATATGCTCTCAAACCAGAAGTTTAACCTCTGTATCAGATTTGCTGATTTGAATCCCATTTCCTGCTCAGCATATCGAGGGCCATTGTCCAGGTCCTTCTAGCTGTCGAAATCCAAAAGAAATCTATCAGAGATTGTTTCAAACTGAACTTCAGCAAGGGCTTTAAGATCGCCCAGACACTGCATCTCGTGCATGTAACATTCACTCACGGTCATCTTTGGTAAAAACAAAAGTGACCATGATGTCTTTAGAGATGAGCCGCTTGGAAAGCTGCAACAATGTATTGAGATGGCCCTGTGATGAAACAGATACCACCAGAACGTGAGGCATGCTCATGACCGACACCTCCAATGATACCATGTTCTCTGAGTTCCGCAAAGAATAATTTTAGACAACCTTTATGCTTATTATAATTTTGTTCCCACCATTTCTCGGCCTCTACTAGTTATTGCACAAATTGCATCAGGATCTTCAATTCATTAATGCACATAGACCATAATTATCACTATGTATATGGTTGGTTTGCAGGGATGGAATTTGATTGGTAAATTTCTCATGTGCTAATCAAACTGTTAACATCATTTTTTGAAATTGGAAAAATAGGTTGGGTGTTTTTATTTTGAAATTTTAATCTTACTGGTTTGTGTGTTGTGTCACCCATAATTTCAGTAGAACGAGTTTGTTTAAATAGTATTCAATAAAAGGTAATTTTTATATTTTAAATATAAAAAATATTTTAGTTAATTTTTATTTTATTTTATTTTATTTGGTAATGTGGGTATTGAGATGAATTCAGGCTAATGGGTATTGATATGAACTCACTCCAAATTTATGGTCTGAGAAACTTTTATTTAGTGACATTTAAGCAGTCAAAATCAATTGCCTCGGCTCCAATCTCGATCACACCAGCCCTTATCATGGCTGGATTTTTAAATTTTAATTTGAGTATGAGTTTGGTTTATTTTAAGATTATTTAAATCAATAGTTGTGATCAAATTTAAATTTTTATTTATTTAATTGTAAAAAAATCATAAATGATGATATTGGTAAAAAATTATTTTTCATTATTTACTTTCCAATTTATAAATAAATTTAAATAAAATTTTAAGATAATTAAGTTGTATAAATTTAAAATTGAAATTTGATATTTTTATATATTTTTATTAAAAATTTAATTAAAATTTATTAGAAAATATAGGTTAAAAAGACTAAAAATATAAAATATTTAGATTAGATTATAGAAGTCTAACTTACCGAGAAAAAATATTGGGGTTCTTAGTACTCTTGCAACCGGTGCTATGGATGAAATCACCTCTAAAAATTGCATCTTTTAAAGTTTTGTTTTTGAAAATAATGGGTATAGAAGAACTCAAGGCTTTTCTAAGAGTCTGGAAATTTCCAGATGAAATCACCTCTAAAAATTGCATCTTTTTAAAGTTTTGTTTTTGAAAATAATGAGTATAATAGAACTCAAAGCTTTTGTAAGAGTCTGTAAAGAATCAAGGGTTAAGACTGCTCGTGATGATCCTATCTCTAAATTCAACTTCCCTTTATCCATGGAACATTCTTAAAAATAATAGATTTTATGGTTAGTTCAGCCCCCTTAATACAATTAGAAATTCTCTTAAATTTGTTAAATACCCAGTAGACCCTAAATACATTAAAGGGATCTATTTCATCCTTTGCTCATGTGGGATTCTAACGTGCGGATGAAATCCAAGCACCATGTTTGGATTGAGGATTCCAAAGTGATTGCTAAGGTTGATCACTTTTACCATGGAAATCTTAGAGAGACTTAGAGAGGCTATTGAGATTGAGAAACATGCAATCAATCTCAACAAGAATGATGATTGGAAATTAAGTAAGACCTAAATTCTCTCTTCTTAATTTCACTGCTTGTTGCCTCTTTCTCCTCCTCCTTCTTTTAATAATATATATATGGTTTTTAATTTTTATGATTTCAATTTTTTTTTAATATTATTTTTATTGGGGTTTTTTTTAAATTGTTATAATACATATTAATACAATCAAAATCATGTTTAAGTTAAAACTACTACCAAGCTTAAAATCATTTGATCCCTCTTAGCACTTGATAAATCTGGAGTTAAGATGGATCTAGGTTGGCTTTAAATCATTTGAATTTTATTTTACAAAATCAAAATATTTACATAACAAAACATTACAACATCTTTTTTGTATTAGGTTGGAGAATGGACATAATAATAAAAAGGCAAAAAAAACATAACTAGTTTGGAAATTAATCTCAATCTTTAATATGTGAAAACTATTAAAAATATTTTAGAATATTCTATATAAATTAAATTCCTATTATCCATCTAATAAATTAATAAAAATATATAATAAATATTAATAATTTAGTGAAAATATAAAAAAATATTCCATACAAATTAAATTCTTTATCATTTATTTAATATTTATTGCCAATTAAATTAAAATACCAAACACCCTCTTCTAAAATAAATACACCAACATTAAGCTACTTCAAAATATACTAGCCAGGGCAGTGTAACGGATTTGAACACTTCAAAAAATATTAAGAAATATTACCTCTTTTATCAACGTCTTTATGTTTCCTACGGCCTCTCGGATCTCTGCGCGAATAGTGCTGGCAAGACTTTGATGATCAATGTCAGACACAGATGGCTGCATATCACAGAAGAATTGATCAAAAAGCCATTAAAGTAGTTTTTACAATCTTCCCATGTGTTCATGTGTTTAGTTTGGAGTTGTTTAGCTTATAAACAAAATAGTTTTTTTAATTGAATTTATTAAAATGTGGTAAGCAAGAATCTGATTTGTTATTGTTTAAAAAAAATTTGAGGCACTAGAATTATATAAATTAAATAATTTAAATTTAAATTTGTAAAAAATTGATGAGATTTTGATTAAAATTGATCAAAAAATATTTATTTATTTATTTATTTTTTTAAATTTTATTATAAAAATTACTATCTTTTCATGAGTTTAATTTGATTATAAATCCAATAATTAAATGTGAAAACGCTTAAATAAAAACTTTTTAAACCTACTCAATACAAACTAGAGCATGTCTCTATAAACTTGACCCTAAATGAATAGAATAGCAATCCACAATCCCAACCCCTGAATGAATAGAATAGCAATCCACAATCTCAGCCACTGGAGCTAAGAACCATTAACACAATCTTCACACTTTAAGAACCATTAACACAATCTTCACACTTTTAATAACCATTTTAATTAACCTTCAGGGAAAAACCCAATGTTAATTATCTTATGCAAACAAAGTACCTTGATTTGAGAGTGAACAGCGTTAATAATTCTTTCCTCCTCATATTGGGCTTGTGGGTGGTCTCCCTCAGAGTATTTAGAGCACTGCTGATAAACATCTTTGCTGGTGTTCGCTTGCAGTAAGTCCTCAATATTTAAATATGCATCATCTGGCTCTTGAAATAAGCACTTTGACTCAGTCATAGTAGGATTGAGAGTACCATATTTCAAGCAATCTGTGATCAGGCCTCTCCCATGTATTGAGCTTGTCTGTCTACTGTCTGGCCTGCAATGCTGAGGGAGGGCTATACTTCCATGGAAATCTTTGCTGCTGCTGTTGTTACTGTTCATAATTCTTTGAGAACCCTGCAAAGCACCCTTCTAACATTTCAACAGGGACCAACATTAGTTAAAACTTGTGAAGAAATATTATATACAATTCTACCTTCTCAGCTCGGACCACTTTACATGGTGGGTCCTCAACTGCAACTTCCCAATCAAGCCATGGTAGCTTGATGCCATCATAATGAATTTTCTCATCAACTGAATTCTTAGATTGCCCAAGGTCTGGGTCCTCAACTGCAACTTCCCAATCAAGCCATGTTAGCTTGATGCCATCATAATATGTTTTCTCATCAACTGAATTCTTAGATTGCCCGAGGTGTGGGTCTTCAACTGCAACTTCCCAGTCCTGTCATGGTAGCTTGATGTCATCATAATAAGTTTGCTGACCAGCTGAACTCTTTGAATGCCCGAGGTCTGATTCTATTGGGCAGTTAGAAATTTTACTACCATCCAGAATCTGTCCATAAACATTTAGAAACTAGTAACTATTTGAATGCAAATTTCTATAGTTGTTCATATTGGAGATAGACTTTTGGAACTGCACTGTCTAAGTAGTCTGAAAAACCCCACCATTCTGACAGACATTCTGCCCATCCTTAATAAAAACAAAAAACAAAAAACTTGGGAAACATCAAACATTTCGAACTACTTGCACAATTCAGCTCCAAAAGTCTACCTACAACTAGGAATTAATCAATATACAAAAGTTAAAACTATTCTAATCTTGAATTTTGATTTAAAAAATCTGAGAACTTTTACTCCAGCAAACTTACAGATTTTGAGTTTGAAGTAATGCATGGTGAACTGTGAAGTATATTCTCAACGCTGTTTTTAAGATCCTGGCATTGTCTTTCTTGAACAGCCACCTTTAACCACATCTTTTGAACCAGTTTTTCTGACTGCGAAGTGGTAAAAGAATAGAAAAAAAAAAAGAAGTCTTCCAGATTATTACAATGTTTTATGGCTTATGAAGTGTAAACTAGTTGATTTGTATAATGAAAAAAATCTTTCAGATTATTAAACTGTTTTATGGCCTATAAAGTGTAAATTAGTTGATTTACATAGAGCTTAGTTTTCTCTTGGTTTTAGATTCAAAGTTGAGGGGGGTTTTAAATTGAAGGTTATAGATTCAAAGTTGAGGAGGTTAAAGACAGAATGGGATTTGAAAAAATCAAAACTATCTCAGTATGAGTAATGATCATTCTTCTTCCATCCAAAAAGCAGATTAATTCCTGGGCTTAGCTTAAAAAAAAAAATTACATGAACTGGTCTGGATGGATGGTTGTTCGTACCTGCTCAAGCTGAGCTGCATAGCCTATACGCATATCTGTAACCAGTTTGAGTATGTCATCATATCTTAAATCCAACTTATTGGAATCATCCACTGTAAACTTTGAGGGTACATTTTCAAGAGCCTGACATTAATGTAAATTTCAGAGATTACTATTAGGAGTCTTAACGTAAGAAAACCAAATTCCACACAGCCGACTAATATAGGCAAATATAATTTTTTACCATGGAAAATGAAAACGGGATTGTTTCAAGAAATATTTATTTCTACCAAGTAACTCGAATCTCACTTCTTTCCAAATACCAACGTTGCCAACAAAGATGACAAAAACAAAGAAAACGAATACCATTAACTAAAACAAAGTGACACTCATTTTAATGAACTACTTGGAAACAATGCCAAAAATAAGTGAAAATCTACTAACAAAGGCAACTGTCTCATTAACAGCTTGTCAGAATCATGAACATGACATAGTAAAGAAAATGGAAAATAATAGAAGGATTTCATCTGCGTGCCAAAATCACGCACACAAAAGAGAAATATTCCATTAATTGACACAATAAGATAAGTGCAATGAAAAGCGATCAGCCTAACTGATTTGTCCATTTTCCAAACCAAAGGATGAGAAAATAAGATAGGTGCAATGAAGAGCAACAAGCCAGATGCAATGAAAAGCAACCAGCCTAAATGATTTGTCCATTTTCCAAACCAAAGTAATTTTTAATTTGATCTCAGCGATTTAGTGTTTATATATATAGGCTATTCACAAGAATAAAAAAGAGTTATATATATATATATATATATATATATATATATATATGGCTATTCGCAGGAATAAAAAAGAGTTATATAGTCAATATAGATAACCAATACAAACTCAGCTTTTAATGGAGCATTATATCAATGAAAATTGAACTTAGATAGGGAGGTAATAATTAAACTCTCACAGCTACCTAAGATACATTCAATAGATTATTCAGTGTTTTGTAATAATTATAAAATTTGTAATTTTTTCACTTTGTTTTTTTGGTATGTGTTATTGTTATGTGTTATGGTTTGTGTTTTTCTTAAGAGGTTGTAAGTTAAAATCTAAAAGAGATAAAGTATGTATACCTTAATAGATTTTAGTAGTCAAATAGTTTAGAGATCTCTTATCCTACAAAAAAAAATCTCATACACCAATTTGAATTTAAAATTTAGTATAGTACTTTTCTTTTATAGAAAATCAACAATGATCTAATTATCATATTATCATTATAAATTCTATTTGTTTTCCAAAATAAAAATTTAAATGTAAAGACAATTACTCTCAAACAAAAAGTAGTTAACAGATTTTTACAACTTTGATGTAGAGAACTAGACCTTAAAGAAATTTAATTAAAATAACTTGCTTACAAACACTCAACTACTACACATGTACCTAATCCCATGTACCATTCATTAAAAAGGTACACGGGAATGGAATTAAGCTTGGATACTCTAGAAGATTCACTTAGTGAACTTGTAACATAGTAGATATTAAAGAATACTCCTCATTTTAGTAGATATTTAAAATCACATCTAAAATTAGTTTTGTTGGACCCCTTCCAATACATACAATTTTTAAAATCTCTATTTTATGAGATACCTTATATATCCATTTTTTCCATGGCATTTTTAATACCCTTTTTATTTCTATCTCTAGATGAATAATTACTAATATAATAGTATATTTTTAATATTGTTTATCTATACATTCACCATGTAGATGTCCTTTATCATTATACATTATTATTTAAAGGGCATCCATTATTAGACTTAGCAGTCAAATCCTTAGGCGGAGGCGGGTCCCTTGTCCCACAAATAAGGGGTCTCATACACCAATTTGGTGTCTAGCTTGGCTGTCACCTTAAATTGGATGATAATAATAATACTAATAATAATAATAATATATCTTCAATATTATTATAAAATGTGATACATCACCTTACTTTATAATACAAATCAAACATAAATATATTTAATTAAATTACATTTAATTATAACTAATATCATTAATCATGTGCTTATATTTTGAAAGACTTATATATTAATGATATTAAAAAAATAAAAATTCAAATCCAAGATTCTGTTTTAAGAGGTTATGAGATGTTTGATTATAAACATAAGGTTCTTCTTAAAAATTATACAAAACTATAAATTCACAACTAATCTTGTAATAATATTTTAAATAATAATTAAATAAATCTTTAATTACGTTGTAAGGCGTCCTTCTTTGAAAAAAGCTCTCCCAAACTGCCAGGTGTATTATTATGAACCATTGATTTTGATGTTAGACGATTGAAATAGTGTCTACCTTAGGATTAAATACTGTTATTATTCATCAGTTACAGAGGAAAACCATTTTAAAAATAATCGATTTCATCCTCGCTTGGTTATAATGTGTGGAGGTGGAGAGTACACCATGTCTCATCCTCTAAAATTAAGCTATTATCAACCAGACAGATAGTTGGATCATGGATTTGTTTTAAATGGGAATTGATGTGTAGTTCCATGTCATTGATTTGACCTCAATTTTCCATGGCGTCGGTCTTTAATGCTTTGCTCTGCTCTCCTAATCCAACTTTTAATTTTATGGCAAATTTCATTCCAATTGTAGGTTCCTGAATCCAAGATGATCCAAAATTAATGTTTTTCCTCAGGCGTCACCTCTTTAGGTATGATGTACATATTTTATATACTCGGGGGCCCTTTGGAAACTCGTCATCTCTTCCTCTTACTCCGCGACTGGTTCAATGGTTTCGTTGTCTGAGTTTGGAAAGTATGAACATGGCCGCCTCTGAGGGTCATGCTCTTAAGAGCGAGATGGAACACGGGAAACAGTCCGTCGAAAACCTCTTCAAGTTTTAATAGGCATGGTGGAAATCTCAACTGAAAAGCTGAAGCTTGTGGAAAGTGAGAAGGAAGCAAGGTTTAACCTATTTTGGAGATGTGATACAAATGTTTGCAGTTGAGAATAGATAAAAAAATGGAAAGCATGGAAACATAATTGTTTACGCTAAAAATGCATGCCAGTGGGGATGCTCTGACTGCAGGTAATCTTGAACTCAAGTGTGAGAACTCAGAACAAGGAAGCGGTGTCCAGGGACTGAAGCTGGTGTCTTTGCAATTGGTGAAGGTTCGTCTTGTGGCAAAATAATGAAATATGGATCTAATTTTTTTTGGCGTAGTAACAGATATGAGACCATGGGGGTGCTTGCCAGTTATAACAGCAGAGAACTCTTATCTTTTGGACGGTTTGCGATAACAGATAATGGTCGCATCTTTGTTCTGTATCTCTGATGGAGATGGGCTTATGTGCAGATGTGTGTCAGTGAATTCAAATAGTAATATAGTTAATTATTAATTGATTTATAAATTAATAACTTTTTATTTTTTGTGGGTTCAGTATTATTATTATTATTTTTAATTTCATGTGAAGATAATCGTTAAATATGTATTTTAAAATGAAAATAATTCTATTATTTTAAGAACTTAATTTATTTTTTTGGTAAAGATTATAATTACACATTGAGGTTTATGTTGGATTATTTAAATGATGTAATTAGTTTTTTTTTGGTTGAAATTTTTGAAAAATGAAAAATGTATGATTACTCAAGAGGGAAAATGATGAAATTATTTATGTGTTTATCAAGAGATTTTGCAAGTTATATCATTAAATACCTAAGTTATACCATATATGAGTTGTTATTCTTTGTGGTTTTGATGTAATCTCTTTTTACCCATTAAAAGTCTGCTTTTTGGTACTTAGATACTTATGGTTCTTAGAGAATAAATGGTTATACTAATCAAACAACTCGTTTTCTAAGCTTCTTGAATGATGATATTTCATCTTAGGACCAAAGAACTTATACTTATCTAAAAAAGATATTAACATATGTAGTTGTAACCAAATTATGTAACTGAATAGCCCAATCGTGTTGTTCACTCTCTGTATTTGAGCATTTCCTCTATACTACTCTTTCCTATGTTACTGCTTTACAACATTTCCTTTGCAACATATGGTGCAATTTCTAGTTACAAGGTCTAAGCAATGATTGGTTGCTTTATACATCTTTTATAAATTAAATGGTTGGTAAATGTGGATAAACATCAATCCATAATAAGTATCAAATCACTTACTTCATAATACATCTCAGGTTGTTAAAATTAAAATGATAATAATAATATGATCATAAAACTAACTAAATTACAACTATTATTATTATTATTATTACAAGAATTAATATATAATTAAATATATATACATTTGAAAAAGCATGAAAAATTATTTTTATCCATGAATATTTGTCTCCACTTTTCCATGGAGATTCTTAATTTGTACACTGACTTTGCTTTATCAATACCACCTGCCCAAATAAACATAACTCATTTTATATGACACTTGTTTATATCATTTTTTTTAATTAATCAATTTTATTAATAGAGAAAAAAAAGTATTGCTACTATGGGGATAAATCTCAACCTTTGATTTGTGTATACTACTAAGGATATTCTAAAATATTTCATGAGGTTAAATCTCTACCATCCACTTAATAATTATTGATAATTAAATTAAAATTATGGAAGCCCAATTCCAAAATAGACATGCATATCCTCATAATTAAACATAATTTATAATATTAAACAAGCTTATTAAACATAACACATTAACTCAATATTAATTATTAATTCAAGATAGTGTGTGGTAGACCCTAAAACAATAAATAAGTATAAACCATGGGAAAAACTAGGGACATTTCTCCCCACACTTAACGTGTTTTGACCTCCCTTCCTAAGCAAGTGAAAAGAATCTCATTGACCCATGGACATAAAATATGGTTTTACCTTTTCCCCTCCATTTATTATGTTAAAACTTAGCAAGTTACTGTGCTAAAATGACTTATAGTCATAGATGATTTCAAACTTAATTAAAAATATATTAAACACGACTTATAATCTTAAACATACCAAAACATTAACATGTTAATTATCAGGCCAAGATAGTGTGTGGTAGACCCTAAAACAATAAATAAGTATAAACCATGGGCAAAACTAGGGTGGTTTCGCCCACACTTAAAGTGGTTTGACCTCCCTTCCAAAGTGGGAAAAATGAATTTGATTATCCTATGCACATAAAAGATGGTTTTACATGGTTTTACCTTTTCGCCCTCGTTATTTGTGTTAAAACTCCTAAGATGTCGTGTAAAAATAGCTTATGGCCATAGATCATAGTTATCATCCATGTATATGTGGCTCCACTATGGCAACTTGTCCATTGAATCTCATGCTTGAGTATGTACCCGTGACAACAATAAAAAATTTCTTTTAGTAAACTACTGGTAAAACCCCTCACATCCGTTTGGAACTTTGAGGAGGGGGCGCAATAGATTTGATTCGTTGATTAGTGATGATTGGTTTGGGCTTGCTTCCTCGCCCCTTCCCTGCTAAACATCAACCTGGGGGTTCGCACCACATATACACAGTTAAATCTAGTTCTATTGTGGATCAATGGTGATCTAACACTCTGACTTGCACTTTTTTATTTTCATTGATTTGCTTGTTGTATTCTGATGTTTTAAATTTTTAATTAAAGTGTCAATAGATTTCATTATTAACTCCCCACCACACCCAAAGGAGGCAACTCAATTGGTGATCGTTGTGTTATGAAGTATTGTGTAAATTGTAAGATTCAAGGTTCAAAGCTACGCCGCATGTACTTTAATTTCATAGCTTTGTCGTTGTGTTATGAAGTATTATGTAGATTGTAAGATTCAAGGTTCAAGTCTACAGCACATGTACTTTAATTGCATAGCTTTGTGAACACAACGAGGACAATTGAGCCATGGTATTCCAATTGGAAGACCAGTGAACCCACGGGGCATGGAATTTTAATTGGAAGACTAGTGAACCCTATGCCAAAAAAATTCACCCCACCCGCCCCCACCAAAAAAGAAAAAGAAAACAAATTTCATATATTGCTATGTATAATAAAGAAATATTTCTACCCTTAAATACGATTCAATATATTATTTTTCATTTTCCCTCTTTTCTTAACCTCCTATAAACATATGTGTTAATATATTATTCATCTAGTAGAGGCAATGATAGGAAAAGATGTTGATATAACATATATTATTTGTAAATAAGAAGATTTGTTTAATTTTTGGAATATTTGATATTTTAGTTACATAAAATTGAAAATTAAAATATTTTATTTTTATAAATTAAAATAAATTTATCATGATTATGAATTTATTAAATAAAAAATAATGAAAATTTCTAAATGCATAAAGAATTAAAATTCAAATGAATCTTTAAAATGAATTTATGACACTTTGTATGTGTATATCTTAATTAATATTAGTAAAAAAAAAAATACAAATTTTAATATTTATAATATTTTGATTTATAAGAACATTTCACATTTCTTTTATAGATATGGACTCTTACTTCATTTATTTTCTAAATATTCTATTGAATCAATTAAATTAATTATACCACTGTCACATCAACATAACATTGCAAAAATGCTTTCATGGTTTACTTTTTAATATAATGGTATTGCAATGTGCATCATTTTCATATATTAGTGATATTGTGATTGTTTACATTTTGCAACAATGCATCTCATTGCACTCCACATTGCAGGTTTGCAACTTATTATAGTTTCACAATCAAAATATCGTTCTCAATGAAGACTCTCAATCATTTTTTTTTGTCGTAAATCCACAATAAAAGGTTATAATATTTGATGTGTTGATATTACAATCTTCATGAAATTCATAACCTTCTTGTTTCAATTAGTTAGAAACTTGGAATGAAGACTTATGGCATAAGTGTGCATGATTGTGAGTGAGAATATAGATAATAAATAAAACCCAAATCAAATTAGTAATATTTAGAAATATACTTAAATGAAGTTTATTATTTCAAGGTGTGTAGATTCTCAAAGAGGCTTACAAGCTCCACAAAGAAAACTAATAGGTCTTTTTGTAAAAATGGGGATAATCTTCATAAATAAAGCTTGTAGGTGCTATAAGGAAGGCTTTAAGGCATGGGAAAGAATCTATTAGTTAACTCACTTTATACATTTCTTTGTGGCTATGAGATTGGTTAATAGGGCGGAGTTGAATAAGTCTTGTGAAAGCCTCCCAACATAGATGCTTGTTGTAAACCAAAAGCTTAAACAAATTTGAGATGGGTTAATAAGGTGGAGTTGAATAAGTCTTGTGGAAACCTCCCAACATCACTGCTTGTTGTAAACCAAAAGCTTAAACAATTTTGTAAATAATGTTGAGAGTTATTAATAACCATTTAAGGTTAGAGGAAGCATGTCAATGTTGTTTTAATGTTAGGGGAACCTATCAACAATGGTGATAGGCTTAAGGAATCCTAATGTGGCAGCGGAGAGGACTGAAAAAGCCTATTAAGGAAATCCAACTAATATGAGTTAGTCGAATGGGGGTTGGTTGATATAAAATTTACACTAATCTAAGTTCTATCATGTACACTATAAAAGTTATTATATATACTCAATTATACACTTAAAATATTATGCCTAAACATTAATGAATAATTTAATGAAAAAGATTGAAATGAATTCATTTAATCAAAATCTATTCCAAAGAAAAAATAAAAATATTATATCATAATTATATAATATTATATAAATTATGTCAAATAATTAAATGCAATAGTATAACTTGTTGATTAGAAAATTGAAAGATGAATTGCACAGACCGCGTGAAATAATAGATTTGTATATGATTCCTTTTTTAAGAAATACAAATATAATATTTCAATTGTGGTATATTATTAATTTCAAATTATTAAATAAATAAATGTGAGAAAAAAAAATTATACACATTATAAATAATATATTTATTCATATTTCATCATTATTTAGAGGTTTTAATATATTAATGCATCATGTTTAAGTCAATATTCAAATTATTAATGATAAAATGATTCGATTTCAAAATTTTCAAGTAAATAGAAATTCTATGAAAATATCAATTTATATCTTATGTAGATATAAAACTAGCAAATGCAAAGAGATATATAAATGTTTATGAAATGATAATTTAAAATTAGTTATTTAAAATAGAAAATTATATTATTTAAAAATAATAATAATAATAAATTGTTTATTTAATTTTACATTAATTTTATTTTAAATATAATTAATTACATATTTTATATTTTAATTATTTTAAAATCAAAATTTTGTAATTTATTAATTAATAATATAATTTAAAAAAATATAAATAATAAATCAATCATTAAAATACAATTAGTATAGAACAAAGAAGATAAAGTTGTATATTATATAATTAGTCTAGATCCATCTTAGCTCCAATCTAGTAAGGGATCAAACTTTTTTTCACTTTAAAAAATGTTTACATATCAAGATATTTGATCCCTCAAGAGTTAAGATGGATCTAGGTTGGTTTAATTTCCCCCTTTTAAATAGGCTATCTTCCACATGAATATCATTGATCAATACAGGTCAATACCATGGGCCATTTTTATTTTTATTTTTATTTTATTTTTACAAGGTTATTTTTATTTTATTTGGAGTGAGTTAAAATGCTTACATTACATTATATTAATATTTTTATTTATTTTTTCAATTTTATTTATTTTTATTTTTATGTAATTTGATTGATTCAAAATGTTAAACATTACATTACCGAGTTGAGCCACTTGTCCACTGAATCTCATGCTTGAGTATGTGCCTGTGACAACAAAAAAAATTGTTTTCAGCAAACTACTAGTAAAGCCCCCCACATCAGTTTGGAACTTTGGGGAGGGGGCACAATAGATTTGATTCACTGATTAGTGATGAGTAGTTTGGGCTTGGATCCTCACCCCTTCCTTGCTAAACATCGACCTGGGGGTTCGCACCACACATACACAGTTAAATGTAGTGCTCTTGCAAATCAATGGTGATCCAACGCTCTGACTTGCACTTATTTATTTTCATTGATTTGCTTGTTGTATTCCAATGTTTTAAATTTTTTATTTAAGTATTGATAGATTTCAATATTAACTCCCCACCACACCCAGAGGAGGCAACTCAATTGGTGATCATTGTGTTATGAAGTATTATGTAAATTGTAAGATTCAATGTTCAAATCTACGACACATGTACTTTAATTTCATAGCTTTGTCGTTGTGTTATGAAGTATTATGTAAATTGTAAGATTCAAGGTTCAAATATACACCACATGTACTTTAATTTCATAGCTTTGTGAACACGGTGAGGACAATCAGGCCATGGTACTCCAATTGGAAGACCAGCGAACCCACGGGGCATGGGATTCCAATTGGAAGACTAGTGAACCCTGTGCCAAAAAAATCCTCCCCCCTCCCCCCCGAAAAAAAAACAAATTGCATATATTGCTATGTATAATAAAGAAATATTTCTACCCTTAAATATGATGCAATATATTGTTTTTCATTTTTCCTCTTTTCTTAACCTCCTGTATAAACATATGCGTTAATATATTGTTCAACTAGTAGAGACAATGATGGGAAAAGATGTTGATATAACCTATGTTATTTGTAAATAAGAAGGTTTCTTTAATTTTTGGAATATTTGATATTTTAGTGACATAAAATTGAAAAGTAAAATATTTCATTTTTATAAATTAAAATATATTTATGATGATTATGAATTTATTAAATATAAAAATAATAATAATAATAATAATGCAAATTTCTCAATATTACAAAAATGCAAAAATATTACAAATTTTAATATTTTTAATATTTTGATTTATAAGAACATTGCACATTTCTTTCATTGATATGAACCATTACTTTCATTTATTTTCTAAATATTCTATTGAATTAATTAAATTAAATTAATTATGCCACTGTCACATCAACATAACATTGCAAAAATGTTTCCATTGTTCACCTTTTAATATAATGGTATTGCAATGTGCATCATTTTCATATATTGGTGATATTGTGATCGTTTACATTTTGTAACAATGTATTTCATTGCATTCCACATTGCGGGTTTGCAACTTATTGGAGTTTCACAATCAAAATATCGCTCACAATGAAGACTCCCAATCATTTTCGTCTCGTAAATCCACAATAAAAGGTTATAATATTTGATGTGTTGATATCACAATCTTCATGAAATTCATAACCTTCTTGTTTTAATTAGTTAGAAACTTGCAACTTATGGTATGAGTGTGCATGATTGTGAGTGAGAATATCGATAATAAATACAACTCAAATCAAATTAGTCATATTTAGAAATATACTTAAATGAAGTTTATCATTTCATACAAGGTGTGTAGATTCTCAAAGAAGCTTATAAGCTCCACAAAGAAAACTAATAGTTTTTTTTTTTTTTTTTTTTTTAAGAAATTGAAATAATCTTCATAAATAAAACTTGTAGGTGTTATAAGGAAGGCTTTAGGGCATGGAAAAGAATTTATTAGTTAACTCATTGTATACATTACTTTGTGTCTATGAGATTGGTTAATAGGGTGGAGTTGAATAAGTCTTGTGAAAGCCTCCCAACATAGATACTTGTTGTAAACCAAAAGCTTAAGAAAATTTGAGATGGATTAATAAGGTGGAGTTGAATAAGTCTTGTGGAAACCTCCCAACATCACTACTTGTTGTAAATCAAAAGCTAAAACAAATTTGTAAATAATGTTTGGAGTTATTAATAACCATTTAAGGTTAGAGGAAGCATGTCAATGTTGTTTTAATGTTAGGGGAACCTATCAACAATGGTGATAGGCTTAAGGAAACTTAATATGGTTGTGGAGAGGATTGAAAAAGCCTATTAAGGAAATCCAACTAATATGAGTTAGTCGAAAAAAAGTTGATTGGTGTAAAATCTACATTAATCTAATCTCTATCATGTAAATTATAAAAATTATTATATATATTCAATTATACACTGAAAATATTGTGCTTAAACCTTAATGAATAACTTAATGACAAAGGTTGAAATAGATCCATTCAATATATATATATATAAATTATGTCAAATCATTAAATGCAAAAGTATAACTGGTTGATTAGAAAATTGAAAGATGAATTGCACAAACCACGTGAAATAATAGATTTGTATATGATTCTTTTTTAAGAGATACAAATATAATATTTCAATGGTTGTATATTATTAATTTCAAATTATTAAATAGATAAAATATAAATAAATAAATTTTAGAAAAAAAAATTATACACATTATAAATAATAAATTTATTCATACTTCATCATTATTTAGAGGTGTTAATATATTAATGCATCATGTTTAAGTCCTAGATTAAATATTCAAATTTCAAAATTTTCAAGTAAATAGAAATTCCTATGAAAATATCAATTTATATCTTATGGAGATATAAGACTAGCAAATGCAAAGAGATATATAAACGGTTATGAAATGATAATTTAAAATTAGTTATTTAAAATAGAAAACTATAGTATTTAATAATAATAATAATAATAATAAATTGTTTATTTAATTTTATATCAATTTTATTTTAAATATAACTAATTATATATTTTATATTTTAATTATTTTAAAATTAAAATTTTTGTAACTTATTAATTAGTAATATAATTTAACAAATGTATAAATAACAAATTAATTTTTAAAATATAATTAGTATAGAACAAAGAGAACAAAGTTGTATATTATATATTTAGCCTAGATCCATCTTAACTCCAATTTAGTAAGGGATCAAATCTTTTTTCACTTTAAAAGATGTTTACATATTAAGATATTTGATCCCTCAAGAGTTAAGATGAATCTAGGTTGGTTTAATTTCCCCCTTTTAAATAGGCTATATTCCACATGAATATAGGTTGGTTTAATTTCCCCCTTTTAAATAGGCTATATTCCACATGAATATCATTGATCAATACAGGACAATACCATGGGCCATTTTTATTTTTATTTTTATTTTATTTTTACAAGGTTATTTTTATTTTATTTCGAGTGAGTTAAAATGCTTACATTACATTATATTAATATTTTTATTTTTATTTTAAATTTTACTTATTTTTATTTTTATGTAATTTGATTGAGTCAAAATGTTAAACATCACATTACCGATTTGAGCCACTTGTCCACTGAATCTCATGCTTGAGTATGTGCCCGTGACAACAACAATTTTTTTTTATTTAGCAAACTATTGGTAAACCCCCCCACATCAGTTTGGAACTTTGGGGAGGGAGCGCAATAGATTTGATTCGCTGATTAGTGATGATTGGTTTGGGCTTTGATCCTCACCCCTTCCCTGCTAAACATCAACTTGGGGGTTCGCACCACCCATACACAATGAAATCTAGTGCTCTTGCAGATCAATGGTGATCCAACACTCTGACTTGCACTTGTTTATTTTCATTGATTTGCTTGTTGTATTCTGATTTTTTAAATTTTTTATTGAAGTATCGATAGATTTCAATATTAACTCCCCACCACACCCAGAGGAGGCAACTCAATTGGTGATCATTGTGTTATGAAGTATTATGTAAATTGTAAGATTCAATGTTCAAATCTACACCACATGTACTTTAATTTCATAGTTTTGTCGTTGTGTTATGAAGTATTATGTAAATTGTAAGATTCAAGGTTCAAATATACACCACATGTAATTTAATTTCATAGCTTTATGAACACGGTGAGGACAATCAGGCCATGGTATTCCAATTGGAAGACCAGTGAACCCACGGGGCATGGGATTCCAATTGGAAGACTAGTGAACCCTGTGCCAACCCCCCCCCTCCCAAGAAACAAATTGCATATATTACTATGTATAATAAAGAAATCTTTCTACCCTTAAATATGATGCAATATATTGTTCTTTATTTTTCCTTTTTTCTTAACCTCCTATATAAACATATGTGTGAATATATTTTTCAATTAGTAGAGGCAATGATGGGAAAAGACGTTGATATAACCTATATTATTTGTAAATAAAAAGATTTCTTTAATTTTTGGAATATTTGATATTTTAGTGACATAAAATTGAAAAGTAAAATATTTTATTTTATAGATTAAAATATATTTATGATGATTATGAATTTATTAAATATAAAAAAATAATAATAATGCAAATTTCTCAATACATAAAGAATTGAAATTAAAATGAATTTATGACACTTTGTATGTGTATATCTTAATTAATATTAGTAAAAAAAAAATATTACAAATTTTAATATTTATAATATTTTTATTTATAAGAACATTGCGGATTTCTTTCATTGATATGAACTCTTACTTTCATTTATTTTCTAAATATTCTATTGAATGAATTAAATTAAATTAATTATACCACTGTCACATCAACATAACATTGCAAAAATGCTTCCATTGTTCACCTTTTAATATAATGGTATTGAAATGTGCATCATTTTCATATATTAGTGATATTGTGATCGTTTACATTTTGTAACAATTCATTTCATTGCACTCCACATTGTAGGTTTGCAACTTATTGGAATTTCACAATCAAAATATCGCTCACAATGAAGACTCCCAATCATTTTTGTGTCGTAAATCCACAATAAAAGGTTATAATATTTGATGTGTTAATATTACAATCTTCATGAAATTCATAACCTTCTTGTTTCAATTAGTTAGAAACTTGCAACTTATGGCATGAGTGTGCAGGATTGTGAGTGAGAATATTGATAATAAATACAACTCAAATCAAATTAGTAATATTTATAAATATACTTAAATGAAGTTTATGGTTCATACAAGGTGTGTAGATTCTCAAAGAGAGTGGGCTTACAAGCTTCACATAGAAAACTAATAGGTATTTTTGTAGAAATGGGTATAATCTCCATAAATAAAACTTGTAGATGTAGAAATTATATGCACTAAGCATGCATATGTCCTAGATCCAACTGATCTCACACTATTTAACTTTATGCAAGATACTGAATCTATTCCACTTGTTAATCTTTTGCGGAAAATTTAATTGCACACACATGTGAAGCATAAACAAAAATATTCAATCTCACATAACATAGTTTTTAACCGGGAAAGCCTGAAGCTAAAAACCCCAACTATATATTATGTAACATGGAGATCATATGACATTCTCATACAAACATACAAAACTTATCACAAGCTCTTAGTACAGTACAATCGTCATACACTATACATGCCTAATCTTGCAAATCCATGCACCGATCTTTGCCACCTACTAGCCTGCCTCCACTGCGCAATCTCTACTGAAGAATAGCTCTGAATGAATTCAAATTAATCTTGGATTGACTGCACAATCCTCATTGGCATCTCCATTGTGTGTTGGATGCAATCAATGCATCACTAATAGTCACAACAGATAGTCTATCTTTCCCTTTCACCTATCTCTCCACTGGGTCTCCACTGAAACTGCCATGCACTATAGTTAGCTGATGTTTTTTTCAGTTGATTAATGAGTTATTATTTGTGAACTAATTAACTAATTAATTCACTCCACTCTCACTAGTGTATCATTCAGTTAGACTAGATACAACTAGCTCAATTGAGTCTAACTAAGTTAAACTAAATACAACTCCATAACTACTTCTTCCAACTGTGTCATAACTCTGCCACTTGAGTTCTAACTGAGTCCTCCATGCATTAGCTCCAGTAAACCCTTAGGAATAGCGTAATTCCTTCTGTCAGCTGATGTGCCACATCTATGCACTGAACTGAAGTGCTCCAAGAGAATAAGGTGTTGTTTAGAGTCTGATTATTATTAAGAGATAATAATAATCGACATGCATCTATTTTTAGATTGACTATCTATAAATAGACTTTTCCCAATATTCTAAAAACAGAATTTCATCTATTTTTCTGACTTGACCAACCATCGACAAATAGCATCCTGCAACTCATAGAATGATCGACATGTCTAAAAATAGACTTGCGGCAAAATAACCCTGCTTGGGGCCCACTTAGTGAAGTCGACTCTTTTCACTAAGCTCATCATCTTGTTGAATTTCAACACTCCCTCTCAACAAGATAGGGATTATCCTTCACCTCGATCCTGCCTCTATGGTATTTAAATTTTCTCCTGGTGAGCGCCTTCGTCAGAATATCTACATCTTGATCCTCCGTGGGAATGTATTGAAGCAACACGATCTTCTGCTGCACACAATCTCTGATATGATGATACCAGATATCAATATGTTTAGATATATCATGAAACACATGATTAACCAAGAGTTTAATGCAACTCTGATTATCACAATGAATCATCATGGGATCTAAATGTGAACCGAACAAACCAACCAGAATCTTCCTCATCCAGATAGCCTCACATGAAGCTAAACTTGCTGCCATGTATTCTGCTTCCACTGAACTAAGTGCCACGGATCTTTGTTTCCTGCTGTACCAAGAAATTGCCGTAGATCCGATACTAAAAATCCCTCTTGATGTGCTCTTTCTGTTTGTTGGGCTTCGTGCCCAATCTGAATCCGTGAAGCCATGCAACTTCACCTCATCCGTTTGTTTGTACCATAAACCATACTCAAATGTGCCCCTGAGATATCTCAGGACATGCTTGCCTGCCTTCCAAAAGAGCTTGGTAGGCTTAACCATCGCTTGTGAAAGCTGGTTCACCGCATAGCATATGTTCGGTCTTGTATTGACTAAATACATGAGCGAACCCACCAACTGTCGATAAACAGTGGCATCCACTACCTTTGCCGATGTAGCATCTTCTTTCTTCCAATTTCCTGGAAGAGGAGTGTCGATAGGCTTGCAGTCTTGCATGTGAAACTTCTCCATTATCTCCTGGGCATACTTGCCTTGAGACACAAACAGTTCACCTTCCCGCTGCCATATTTCCAATCCAAGGAAATAATGAAGGAGGCCCAAATCCTTCATCTCAAACTCCTTTACAAGATCTTCCTTGCATGAGTGTATCAACTGCTCATCACCCGTTAGTATTAAATCATCAACATAAATAACAATGATTAAAAGCTTACCCTCCACCACAATTTGGTACGGGTTTGCATCTGCCTCACTCTTGGTGAATCCAAGTCTAGTGAAATAGCCGTCGATCCGTGTGTACCAAGCACGTGGTGCTTGCTTGAGCCCATACAACGCTCTTTTGAGCACACATGCGTGACTCGCTATTGAAGATCTCAAATCCTTCGAGCTGCTCAATGTACACCTCTTCCTCAATGATCCCATTAAGGAACGTAGTCTTCACATCCATATGATGAATGTGCCAACCCATCTACGTTGAGAGAGAAAGGATGGTTTGTATGGAAGAAAATTGTGCGACAAGTGCAAAGGTTTCTTCATATTCAATCCCCTCTATCTGTGAGAAGCCCCAGGAAAAAAATCTTGCCTTATACTTCTTGACGCTCCCATCAGCAGCTTGCTTTACCTTGTAGATCCATCTTGATCCTACAACTGATTTTCCCACCGGCCTTGGAACAATCTCCCAAGCACTGTTTCTGAAAATGGAGTCATACTCCTCCACCATGGCATCTACCCATGTGGGCTCCTGCACTGCTTCTTCGAAAGAAGATGGCTCTGTCATGATACACTTGCTCATAAGAGCCATGTATCCAGTAAATCGGTCAGGTGATTGTCTCTGTCTGCACTGTGATGTAGGGACTCCGACATTCTGTGCCGCATCAAGCTTCAGTCTCTCAGCTTCTGTGGTACGCTTTTTGCCTTGTTTGATGTTTGGTTCTGCATGAGTGGACTCCTCCACTCCATGAATCTCCTCCCATGGCTAATCCGCATCCAAAGGCTCATCTTTGGGAACAAGAAGTTCCTCCTCCGCATGCAAGTGTAGCTCCCTCTCAAGTGACAACTTCATGTCTTTCACCTCATTGAAATTTATATCCCGTCGCACAACAGTCATCCAAATGTATGGAAAATACACACAATAGTTATGGGGTGTTTCTGTGTACCCCACATATATCCCAACTTCTGCAGTCGGCTCGAGTTTCTTCCTGTCGTCCCTCGTCACATGAATGTAAACAAGTGAGCCAAAAATCTTCAAATGAGAAATATCAGGCTTCTTACCAGTAAAAGCTTCTTCGGGTGTACTCATGCCAAGTACTCTATGAGGACAATGGTTTTGCACATAAACCGCAGTGTTGCATGCTTCTGCCCACAAGTGCATCGATAGGCCCTGGTCATGCAACATCGCTCGTGCAACACCCACGATCGTTCTATTCTTTCTCTCCGCGACCCCATTCTGTTGTGAGTTATGAGGCGCTATGAGTTCTCTTCAAATTCCTTCTTTGCTACAGAAGTCTTTGAATTCACCCGAGATGAATTCACCACCATTATCGCTCCATAAAGCTTTCACCTGCCTCCCTGACTCCTTCTCCACCAATGCCTTGAACTCACAGAACTTTGAGAACGTTTCACTCTTCTTCTGCATGAAGAAGATCCAACATCTATGAGAATATTCATCAAAAAATATTACATAAGACCTGTGTTTTGCTATTGAAGAAACCGAGAATGGTCCACACACGTCTTTGTGAATTCTCTCCATGATCATAGAAGCACAGTTCTCCTTCTCATAAAAGGTGGTCTTCACAAACTTACCCATTGTAAATCATTTACATTGATCTAACTGCACAAAAGTACCCTTGGGAAGTCCAATAGAAATTTGCTGCAAAATCTTCAAAGCGCCATGGTGAAGATGGCTCAATCTCCTGTGCCATAATTCGCCCTCATCCTGGCTCACCACTTCTTCTGCTTTGCCCACCATTGTAGCACAGCCATCTACCTCCGGCTTGTAGAGATTCTTAATTCGAACCCATATCTTCTTGGTTTGACCCGTTGTTTTATGTCGAAGGAAGGCTTTTCCCTCACTAAAAACAACATCATAACCCTTGTCTTCCAGCATTGTGACTGAGACCAAGCTCTTCTTTAGACCTGGAACATACATAAAATTATTCAACAAGAATATATTACCGAACTCCCTCTCAAAGGTGATGGTCCCAATTCCAATCACACTATACCGACCATTGTTTCCCATCTCTATATGCATATGGAGGTCCTTCTCCTCCAAGTCACTAAACAACTCTTTGTCTCTCGTCATATGGAACGACACACCACTGTTAAGATACCACACCGATCCCATGCAGCTTGAAACCAAGCATACGATTAAGTAAATATCCAGCTCAAATTGCGAGGCTAAGGCCTCTCCAGCTGTAGATCCAACAGCCTACTTATTCTTCTTCTTCTGTGGACAGTTAGTGGCGAAATGTCCATGCTTGTGACAGTGAAAACACTTCACTTTGGACAAATCCTGCTTCTTGCCTTTCGCACGGATTGAGAAGGATTTTCTTCCCCTTCCTTTCCTTGCTTCCAGCGGCCAAGCGCAATTCTCTTCATCTTCATTCTTTGATGAAGATCCATCCTGGTACCCCACCTTATCTCCTCCTACACAAGATCAGGCCAAATTCGCTCCCATCCCGGTGATTTCTCTGTCGGTAGCCCAGTCTTCCTAGCTATGCCAACTCTTCGAAAGCCCAAGGAGAGCCAAGCTCACCAAGTCTTCTTCATCAACAGTAATCCCCACACTTCCCAGCTCATCCTTGCAGTGGACAAACTTCGTGAGGTGTTTTGGAATACTGTCGCCTTTCTCCATTCTTATTTTACCGAGCTTGTCTTTAAGCGCCAACTTCCTCTGGTCATACTGCTTTGGAACAAATCTGTCAAAGCCTACATTAAGAATGGATTGGATTTCCTGTGAAGCCTAGACACAATGTGGTCCTTCACACCTTCCAACATAATCCTCCTCATCTTTGCAGTCTTCTTTTGCCATGCATCAAGTAATGTAGCATCGCTAGATCCCGGCTTAGGAACATCGCTATCAATGAACTCCTTCAGCCCATTATCCTCCAGCACTGCCTCCATCCTGTCCTTCCATGCTATGTAATTTGAGCTCCCATCAAGGGCATACTCCAATCTCAACCCGTTGAAAGACATTTCAATGTATACTCGATTTCTGCACCAAGAATCTTCTGTAGCAAATTCGAATTGTCCACCAGCACAAACTCACTTCACAATTGCAATCTTCTATCAACAATGCTACGATACCATGTAGAAATTATATGCCCTAAGCATGCATATGTCCAAGATCCACCTGATCTCACACTATTTAAATTTATGCAAGATACTGAATCTATTCCACTTGTTAATCTTTTGCGAAAAATTTAATTGCACACACATGTGAAGCATAAACAAAAATATTCAATCGCACATAACACAGTTTTTAACTAGGAAAGCCTGAAGCTGAAAACCCCAACTATATATTATGTAACATGGAGATCATATGACAATCTCATACAAACATACAAAGCTTATCACAAGCTCTTATTACAGTACAATCGTCATACACTATACAGGCCTAATCTTGCAAATCCATGCACCGATCTTTGCCACTTGCTAGCCTGACTCCACTGCGCAATCTCTGCTGAAGAATAGCTCTGAATGAATTCGAATTACTCTTGGATTGACTGCGCAATCCTCATTGGCATCTCCATTGTGTGTTGGATGCAATCAATGCATCACTAATAGTCACAACAGATAGTCTATCTTGCCCTTTCACCTATCTCTCCACTGGTCTCCACTGAAACTGCCATGCATTGTAGTTAACTGCTGTATTGTTCAGTTGATTAATGAGTTATTATTTGTGAATTAATTAACTAATTAATTCACTCCACTCTCACTAGTGTATCAATTAGTTAGACTAGATATAACTAGCTCAACTGAGTCTAACTGAGTTAAACTAAATACAACTCCATAACTACTTCTTCCAACTGTGTCATAACTCTGCCACTTGAGTTGTAACTAAGTCCTCCATGCAATAGCTCCAGTAAACCCTTAGGAATAGCGTAATTCCTTCTGTCAGCTGCTATGCCACATCTGTGCACTGAACTGAAGTGCTCCAAGAGAATAAGTTGCTATTTAGAGTCTGATTATTATTAAGAGCTAATAATAATCGACATGCATCTATTTTTAGATTGACGATCTATAAATAGACTTCGACCAATATTCTAAAAATAGAATTTCATCTATTTTTCCAACTTGATCAACCATCCAAAAATAGCATCCTACAACTTCTGAAATATGATCGACATGTCTAAAAATAGACTTGCGCCAAAAATAGCTTGCGGGCCCACTTAGTGAAGGCGACTCTTTTCACTAAGCTCATCATCTTGTTGAATCTCAACAATAGATGCTATAAGGAAGGCTTTAGGGCATGGGAAAGAATCTATTAGTTAACTTACTTTATACATTACTTTCTATCTATAAAATTGGTTAATAGAGCGGAGTTGAATAAGTCTTGTGAAATCCTCGCAACATTAATGCTTGTTGTAAACCAAAAGCTTAAACAAAATTGAGATGGGTTAATAAGGTGGAGTTGAATAAGTCTTGTGGAAACCTCCCAACATAGCTGCTTGTTGTAAACCAAAAGTTTAAACAAATTTGTAAATACTCTTTGGGGTTATTAATAGCAATTTAAGGTTAAAGGAAGCATGTCAATTTAAGGTTAAAGGAAGCATGTCAATGTTGTTTTAACGTTAGGGGAACCTATCAACAATGGTGATAGGCTTAAGAAAACCTAATGTGGATGCGGAGAGGATTGAAAAAGCCTATTGAAGAAATCCAACTAATATGAGTTAGTCAAAATAATATGAGTTAGTCAAAGAATTGGTTGGGGTAAAATCTACAGTAATCTAGGCTCTATCATGTAAGCTATAAAAAATTATTATATAAACTCAATTATACACTAAAAAATATATCATGATTATATAATATTATATAAATTATGTCAAATCATTAAATGCAAAAATATAACTTGCTGATTAGAAAATTGAAAGATGAATTTCACAAACCTCGTGAAATAATAGATTTGTATATGATTTTTTTTAATAGATACAAATATAATATTTCAATGATTGTATATTATTAATCTCAAATCATTAAATATATTTATTTGAGAAAAAAAAATTATAAATAATAAATTTATTCATACTTCATCATTATTTATAGGCATTAATATATTAATGCATCATGTTTAAGTGCTAGAGTAAATATTCAAATTGTAAATGATAAAAAGATTTGATTTGAAAATTTTCAAGTAAATAAAAATTACTACGAAAATATCAATTTATATCATATGGAGATATAAAACTAGCAAATGCAAAGAGATATATATAAAAGGTTATGAAATGATAATTTAAAATTAGTTATTTAAAATAGAAAATTATATTATTTAATAATAATAAATGGTTTACTTAATTTTATATCAATTTTATTTTAAATATAAGTAATTATATATTTTATATTATGATTATTTTAAAACAAAATCTTTATAGCTTATTAATTAGTAATATAATTTAAAAATGTATAACTAACAAATAAATTTTTAAAATATGATTATGGTGATTGAAATGTATTAGAAGCCTGAATATATTAAGACTCATTACCATTTATTATATAGTAAGTATAGAACAAAGAGGATAAAGTTGTATATTATATAATTAACTTAAATCTATCTTAACTTCAGATCTAGCAAGGGCTAAGAGGGATCAAATCTCTTTTCACTTTAAAAGATGTTTACATATCAATATATTTGATCCCTTGAGAATTAAGATGGATCTAGGTTGGTTTAATTCCCCCCCTTTAAATAGGCTATGTTCCACATAAATATCATTGATCAATACAAGTCAATACCATGGGCCATTTTTATTTTTATTTTATTTTTATAAGGTTTTATTTTATTTTATTTTGAGTGAGTTAAAATGCTTACATTACATTATATTAATCTTTTTATTTATTTTTTCAATTTTATTTATTTTTATTTTTATGTAATTTGATTAAGTCAAAATGTTAAACATTACATTACCGAGTTGTCTTTAGTGCGATATTTTGGAAGCTTTTCTGGTGGATTTGGTCTAATTTCTCTAAAAGCCCACAGGAATTCATTGAAATCACAAGCCTGATGCGTAACCCCTGCAAAATCGAAGTTCCCTAGGAGTTTTTCAGGGTGTTGAATCCATATATACAATAAAAAAACCAGTTTAAATGGCACAAATCAAGATTTCACCTCAAAATTTTCCATCTGATTCTGACACTGGAAACTCTAAAAAGTCACACTAAAGACAATTCCTTACATTACAACATCTCTATCGAGCTGGAGAAAGCGTAATTAAAAACAATATTGCAAATTTTTTCATAAAAATATAAATAAGAATCAATTTTAAAAATTCACTAGAATTTTATATCAATATTAATTATGTAAGTTTCTTAATTAAATATTTTTATAAAACATAAGTAAAAATATAGAAAATAAAATAAAATAAAATAACTCACCACAAAAATATTACTTAAAATATTACACTGCATTGATATTTAAAATTTTAATAACTTACTTACATTGTCATCAATAAGGCAAACATATTGGCCACTTTACACATCCATGAATTGAAATAATATAAACATACTATTAATGTGGCACGTGGAACTCATTTAAAGGAAATAAAGAAGAAAGAAAGAAAATAGTTTAACATCGAGGAGGTTAAAGTTAGAATATAAGACATATTTCTTCACCGTCTGATTCATGTATTTATCCATTTTCCTATGAAGCCTCACAATAAACGCTCTCATCTTCTCGAAAAACTTCTCACTGAAGAAATTATACTAAGATCTAGTTGCTAGAATCTCTGCATAACTTTCCATGTTGTCTTTGAAGACCTGTCATTCTAAAATGAACTGCTTTTATGTTTCCACTTTTCTAGAAGAGAAAATAATACATACTCTTTCTTCCCATACTTATTTTGACCTTTTCCAATGCCCTATTTCACAACGAAGTCGATGAGGATTAATTTTTAACTAAGCAATAAGAATTTTGGATCTCCAATAAATATTTGCCTCTATGTATTCTTTTTGTTTATAATTATGAGTGGGATTAAGCTCTTCAATATAGTATTTTTTATTTCTCCATAGCTCCTAATTATCCCAAGTACGCTAGTGGAACTTATTCATAACAAAATCTTTTATCACTTTACTGTATTTGGGATACATGTTCAAGTAAATACCTCATTTACTAAACCATTTGTTATTTTGTTGCATCCAAGTATTCTTTCTTTTGCACAATATGTCAGTAAGATAACCTTAGGTCCTCTACCCTCTTCCATTTGCTTAATATTTTTAAAATACCTTATGACTCACACCATAGCAATTGCTTCAATAGGAGTAGCCCATGTTTCACTTAACAAGATAACATAATGAACTTCGCTTTTAACTTTGACTTTTTTTGTATTCAAGCGCTTCTGAATTTTCTTAATTTGTTTCCACTGCATCTCAGATGTACCGCTGGCATATAGTTCACAACCATGAAGAATCACCAGAATCACTAAAATCTAAAAAAGAGTTTAAGTGGTTTTCCATTCCTATAACTCTCCCTCTCTACACCTATTTTGAAAAGCATAAAATGTTTTCCAACCCCCCAAATTTATTTTCTTTCTACAGTCATCCCAGCTTAGATTTATGTTGAAGTCAATTCTAAGGTATTTGTGATCCACAACTTCTTCCAGAGTGTTGCCTTCAAACTAGAAATTATGTTAGTTATGTTTTCTTTTGTTAGATAAAACCACTACTTTGGTTTTGCTAATATTGACTGCATCCCCACCCTTCTACAAAAATGATCAAGGGAAAGTAAGTGCTCTTTCAAACCAAGAGCATATTTAGCAATCAAAATAAGTTCATTAGCATACAAAAATAAGTTCTCTTGTGAAATAAACGAAATGAAATATTAAAAGCAATTTAAAATTTGACCATGTCAAACCAATTTTGGGTGATTTTCTTTTTGAGGTTCAAAGATAATAAATAATTATATAAGTAATCAAGGTGATATGAAAATGAAAATAAAATAAAATAAAACAACAGTGAAAAATAAAAATTCAATAGTTAGGAATAGGTAAAGTCTAACTTATAGACGAAATGACGTTTTTCAGAGCATCTTTTCTGGATAATTTTAACTAAAATCTTCATATATTTTTAAATACTTGAGTTTAAATTGTTTAATCTATAGAATTTGATTGCCCCAGGGGTTTCTCGGGGTATTGAATCCATTTACGCATTCAAAAAAGTATGTTAAGCAACAAAAAATCACAATCTTGCGTGAATTTATATTATTGGATTCCAGTGACAAAGGTTATTTTGTATATAGTTAGACTACATAGTTAGGAATATTGTTCAATTGTAAAAGGTTATAAGTTTAAATTGGGAGGGGTATAATATGTACACCTCCATAAATTTTAATAGCCTAATCTTTTTGCATGGAGAAGGGTCTCTTGGCTCACAAACAAGGGGGTCTCCTACGCCAATTTGGTGTTTGTCTTGTGAAAACTTGAGTTGGCCTAATGGTTGAGAACATGTGTTTCCTCCTTGGAAGTCATAGGTTCAAAAAAAAGTAGGGTAAGAATTTGTACATGTTGATTGACTAATATTGGTCTGTTGTGATTAGGCTCTAGGGGTAGGTGTTGCCTTGGTGTGGTACCCCCACCATTGCTAAATGACAAGTTTTTTTTTTTTTTTTTGACAAAATCGGTTGCTAATTGTATTTCAAAAAAATAAAGGGAGCTGGAGCTCCGTGATTACAAGAAGTTATACTTGATATGCAGTAAAGAGTGCAGCCACAGCTATGGATTACATGCCTTTTGATTCTAGTATTCGAGAGATACAAAAATACTGAGAAGTTGTAGATGCAGATAAACTGGGAAAGAAGAAGTGTGATTTAAAAGACATGATGAGAAGAAGAGGGGAGCTAATATATATTTATGTGGCTGATTTGCTGCGTTGTATAATTCTCTGGATTCTCTTAATTCGCTGCATTCCTTATGTTGTTGGAGCTGGTGCTGGGAGTGGTGCATTTTTCTATCATGTATTTCAGGATTTCGACCAACTCTTTGGCATGGGCGCACTTGTTCGAAAGATTATCAAAATGGGCCTGAAGAGAAGAGACCCTTGAAAGGAAGAAATTGACATCAGTCTGGTGTCTGTCCTCAAGAGCTTTAACATTGTTCTTCAGCTTGGCATCAATGGTCTTCTGATGGGCACGGATTTGCTCGAGCTCTGCCTGCAAATCCGCACAATGGAAGAAATTTTCACTTTGGGCCATTCTGGGCAGAGCGAACCAGTGTCTATAGATCCGAAGAAGAGGATGAGAAGAGCCAAGCTACAAACAAAAATTGAGGTTGTGACAAAAAGGAAGAATGCGCAGAATGAGGAGGGCACTAGGGAGCCTTGACAAATGGATAGGGAGGAGGAGGAAATAAGGGGGAGGGCGCAGAGGATGAGCGTGAGGGCTCATCAAACCAACAAGGAGCCTGAGAGCAGAGATCTGGAGGGGCGCTAAGAACCTTGACAGGGGAGCAGAGCAAGTGTAAAGCGATAGACGAGGGAGAGAAGAATAAATAGAATCGAGCAGGAGGGAGGGCATCAAGCTTGGAGAGGCCCAAGGCAAATGAGTCACGGGGATGGAGTGATAAGGGGTACTGTAGGCATAATCAAAGTCAGAATAGACTGAGAGGGATATCACATAAAATCTAAATGCATAGAAGGTCATGATTAGGGAGGAGGGGCAAGGTACATTGTATCATTGCACAGCAAATGACCCAGAGATCGAGCGCAGGCACGATTAGCCAGGAGATCTGCTTCTCTATTGTGAGATCTGAGAATGTGAAATAATGTGATTCCTTTCAAATATTTCAGGAGAATATGACATATGCTGAGGATTTGATCAAGGGCTACGGTTTTTGCAGGCCGATTGTGAATCATAGACTGAATAACAATTGCAGAGTTGCCCAGAATGATGGCGTTGGCGATTTTGAGATTCTTTAGTTGAATTATTCCTTGGTAAAGAGCAAGGGCTTTGGCTCTGTTGTTGGATAGAGCCAAGGCTCCATTCATAGGATAATATCATCTCCCCGATTTCGCTTCGAATGCTACCCCTTGCTCCAGCGATTCCCAGATTGGATTTCGAGGCCATGTCGAAAAATAGAGTGGATCTGCCACTGTCCTTGATCCATTTCATGAAAGCGCTCTCCCTGAGACGAATTTTCCAAGTATCAGAGAAATGAGTTATGATGGAGGGATTATTCCTATTTCTTCTGGACAAGAGATCGCGGAGAAAGATTTTTTCCTCCACACACAAATCGTTGGAATCGATTCTGTGATTGCTTTTTGCAGAAATGATTTCTAGAACTAGACTCCAAGTTTTGTTGCTGAGTTTTCTGTGAGATGGCTCTTTGCCTCTGAAGATCTTGTTATTCCGGGAGAGCCATATGTTCCATAGGACAACATGTGGAAGGGTGTTCCATACCCTCCATGTGAGTTTATTCTTCTTGTTTTTCTAAGGCAAACTATTTTTCCATTGAAGAAGGAGCTCTGCTACCGAGCTCAGATGATTACTATCGGGCTTAAAGTGAGTTGTGAGGTTGGTCCAGCAGTGGATGGCGAAGGGGCACCAGATAAAGAGATGAGGTATTGTCTCTTCTGCGTTTTGACAGTTGGGGAAGATAGAAGGACCTATGACTCCTCTTTTTTTGAGATTGTCAGCAGTAAGGATTTTGCCTTTCAATAGGGTCCAAATGAAGAATTTAATCTTTGGAATGGCTTCTGATTGCCAGGTAGTCTTCCAGACTGGCCAGATTGGTGTTGAATACTGTTCTTTGCAAAGATACTGATATGCAGACTTGATTTTGAAGGCTTTTCCTGTAGGGTCCCAGCGGAATCCATCAGTGGCATTTTGCTTGATAGGAGCTAGACCATGAAGATGAGTTTGTAGATTTTTGAGTTCTTCTTATAGGATGGGAGGGATAATAGGTAATTACCATCTGATCCACATTTTATTCTGTGTGTCCCATTTCGAAAACTAACTCAGGAACTTAAGACCCATGTTGTCGAAGTGGCGAAGAATATTCTGAGTGCCTGGCCTTTCTATGATGGGACTTCTCCCCATAATTCGATCCATACCAATATTTATAGACTTTCCTCCTTTAGGAACTTTTGAGAGGTTTTGAGCTAGAAGGGGAATTGATTTTTTACATGAAGATCAGATTTTGGTGCATGGTCTATTGGGGATTTCATGTTGCAGGAGGTGTTGTCTAGGAAAATTTAGATATTTAACTTCCAACACTTTTTTCCACCAAGTCTGGTTCCCATTGATTAATCTCTAGACTATCTTGCCTCCAAAGGTTTTATTCATGAGTTTCGGGGAGCGAACTCATATGCCTCCATGCTCCTGATCTTGAATAACATGATTCCATTTGACTAGATTGTATTTTTTTTTGTCTTGCTTTCCTCCTTACCATAGGAAATTTCTGATGATTGCCTCAATTTTAAGATGAACGCTGGCCGGGGCTTGAAGAAGAGTAAATTGATAAAGAGGGAGGGAGGATAA
The DNA here is from genome assembly GCA_034641835.2 of Pinus albicaulis. Taxonomy (NCBI): domain Eukaryota; kingdom Viridiplantae; phylum Streptophyta; class Pinopsida; order Pinales; family Pinaceae; genus Pinus; species Pinus albicaulis. The sequence continues at coordinate 367,760,656 of CM076584.1, read as the reverse complement.
CCCAGATTTGAGGAGGGTGAGCCAACCTACGTGGTTGAGCCAAGAGGAGCCCCATTGATTCACTTTCCTCTTCATTTTGTCGATAGTCATGTTCTAGACCTCAGCCTTCAAAAAATTGACACTAACTAGCATGCCTAAGTAGCTAAAGTGATCCCAGTTTAGCTTGTAAGGAACCCCAAAAATACTGGCAATGCTGTGTAGTGTCTGTCTAGAGACATTCCAGCCATAGACACAGCTTTTCATGTATTTGATCAAGTCTCCAGAAAAGAGTATAAATCTGTCTAATACATTTTTGAACCACTGTGCAATAATTTTGGATGCTCCTCCCATCAATAATGTATCATCAGCAAATTGGGAGTGGTTCATGTTTCGAACTCCATTGCCATATTTTATGCCTGTTATGAGACCCACCCGTCTCATATGATCAAGAGATCTACTGAAGGATTCAGCCATAAGAATGAACAAGTAGGGGAAGAGGGGGCAGCCTTGTCGGAGCCCTCTTGAGGATTGGAATAAAGGAACTGGTCTTCCATTGATAAGGGGAGATATCCAAGGCCCGGAGATGCAGGACTTGATTAAATCGAGAAAGCTTTGATTGAATCCTAGTTTTTGCAAAAAAAATAGGAGGAAAGAGTGCCTTACCCTGTCGAAGGCATTGGCGAGTTCAAGCTTAAGGATGAAGCCTTTTTCATTACGAGATATGCTGGAGTGGATGGCTTCCTGGACGAGGAGGATAGAGTCGGAGATTTTTCTTTGAGATATGAATCCACCTTGATTCTCCGAGATGAGATTGTTTATGTGGGGTTTGAGGTGAGTGGCCAGGATTTTAGTGATGATATTATAAGAGGCATTACAGAGGGAGATGGGTCTGAATCTAGAGAAAGAGGATGGCCTATTTTCTTTTGGAATGAGGGCAAGGAATGTAGAGTTTGTATATCCACCATTTTTTATTTTATTTTTCCTGGTGTTCCCATTGTATCATTTTCATGAGATATTTTTTGATGAGGCACCAGTAAGCTCTGTAAAAAGATATTGGGAACCCGTCAGGCCCCGGGGCTTTATCCTGATGCATGGACTAGATAGCTTTTTCAACCTCTTCTTCAGTTATGTCTTGGTTGATTGAGTTTTTGATCTCATCAGAGATGAGGGGCGGGAGGTATGTTGAAGATTGCAACAAGAAACAATGAAGGAGGCATCCTGAAACATCATCCTTGATCCTAGTTGGAAAATAATCACCTAAACTAGGTGGGGCCCACACAGGCTATTTTTAGGTGTATGTCTATTTTTAGACATGGTGATAATATTCTATAAGTTGCGGGATGCTATTTTTAGATGGTTAGTAAAATGTGAAAAATAGATGAGATTTTATTTTTAGACATATTGGGCGGAGTCTATTTTTAGATTGCCAGTCTAAAAATAGATATGTCGAATATTATTAGCTCTTAATAATATTTGGACTCTAAACATTATCTTATTCTATTGGAGCGCTTCAGTTAAGTGCACAGATGTGGCACAGCATCTGACAGAAGGAATTACGCTATTCCTGAGGGTTTACTGGAGCTATTGCATGGAGGACTTCAGTTAGAACTCATGTGATAGAGTTTGGTGGAGTTGTATTTAGTTTAACTTAGTTAGACTCAGTTGAGCTAGTTGTATCTAGTCTAACTGATTGATACACTAGTGAGAGTGGTGTGAATTAATTAGTTAATTAATTCACTAAATAATAATTCATTAATAAACTAAAGAATACATCAGTTAACTACAGTGCATGGTAGTTTCAGTGGAGACGAGTGGAGAGATAAGTGAAAGAGAGAGCGTGACTATCAGTTGTGACTATAGTGTTGCATTGTTTGCACCACACATTCATTAGAGATGCCAATGAGGATTGCGTGAGCAAGGCTAGAGCAATTCGAGTTCATTTAGATCCATTCTTCAGCAAGGATTGCGTAGTAGAGGCAGGCTAGCAGGTGGCAGAAATCGGTGCATGGATTTGCAAGATTGGGCCTGATTAGTGTGTAGCGATTGGATTGTACTGAGAGCTTGTGATAAGCTTTGTATGAGGAGTGTTACATGATCTCTATGACATGTATTATATACATATAGTTGGGGTTCTTAGCTTCAGGCTCTCCTGTTAAACAACTATGTTAATGTGTGTGAATTTTTATTGTTTCATGTGTGCATTGCAATTGATTTAATTTCTGCATGTGATGATCAATGGTGGAATAGATTCTATATTGTGCATGAAGTTAAAATAGTGTGTGATAAGGAGAGTTTGGATATATACATGTTTAATGTATATAATTTATACATGGTATCGGAGCAGTTGATCATTGGAGCAGATTGCAATTATTGAAGCGGTTGAGTTTTGTGCTGGTGGAATTCGAATTTGCTGTAGTGTTTTCTTGGTGTCGAAATTGAGCATTCATTGCAATGTCTTTCAAAGAATTGCGATTGGATTATACCCTTGATGGGAGCTCAAATTATATTGCATGGAAGGATAGGATGGAGGTGGTGTTGGATGATAATGGGTTGAAGGAGTTCATCGATAGCGACGTTCCTAAGCCGGGTTCTAGCGATGCAGCCACACTTGACACATGGCAAAGGAAGGTAGCAAAGTGTCGAAGGATTCTATTGGAAGGTGTGAAGGACCACATTGTGTCCAGCCTTCATGGTAAAGCCACTCCATTCTTAATGTGGAAGGCTTTGACAGACTTGTTCCAAAGCAGAAGTGACCAGAGGAAGTTGGCACTTAAAGACAAGCTCAGAAAAATAAAAATGGAGAAGAATGACACTATTCCGGTATACTTGACAAAGTTTGTCCATTGCAACGATGAGCTTGGGAGTGTAGGAGTCAGTGTGGATGAAGAAGACTTGGTGAGCTTGGCTCTCCTTGGGCTTCCGAAGAGCTGGCATAGCTACGAAGACTCTATCAATGGACAGGAGAAACTGCCAGGATAGGAGCGAATTTGGTCGGATCTTGTGCAAGAGGAGATAAGGCGGAGTACCAGGGATGGCTCTTCATCAAAGAATGATGATGAAGAGGATTGTGTTTTGGCTGCCAAAGCAAGGAAAGGGAAGAGGAAGAAAAATCCTTCTCAAACCAGTGCGGATGGCAAAGAGCGTGACATGTCCAAAGTGAAGTGTTTTCACTGTCACGAACATGGGAATTTCGCCACAAATTGTCCACAGAAGAAGAAGAACAAGCAGGATGCTGGAGCTGCAGCTGGTGAGGCTCTTGCCTCACAATTTGAGCTTTACTTCTCATTGATCGCATGCATGGTGTCTAGTGCATTGGGATCGGGGTGGTACTTTGATAGTGGTGCTTCCTTTCACATGACGGGAGATGTGAATATTTTCAGTGACTTGGTGGAGAAAGATCTCCAGTTGCATGTTGAGTTGGGCGAAAATGGGTGATACAATGCGACCGACATTGGTACCATTACCTTTCAGAGGGAGTCAGGTAAACTCATTATTTTACAAGATGTAGTGCATGTTCTAGGTTTAAAGAAGAATTTAATCTCAATCGCAATGTTAGAGGATAAAGGGTATGATGTTGTCTTTAGTGAAGGAAAAGTTTTCCTTTGGTACAAAGCAAAAGGACAAGTCAAGAAGGTTTGGATTCGAGCGAAGAATCTCTACAGACTTGAAGTAGATGGGATTTATACGCAGCTTCCTACTGTTGGGAAGTGTGAGAAAGCCATGCAATTGAAGCTTGAGAGGGAGCAGGATTTGCATGCAGGTAAGAGTGAACCTAGGGATGTGGAGCAGTCACAAGATGAGGATCATGGAGTGGGAGCAACCACTCATGCAGAGAAATTTCGTGCCAGATGGGCAGAGGGAGTGAATGCAGCTATACCACCAGGTGAGAGGTGGGGTGACATGCATGAGTAATTCCAAGAGGAGATTTCTGGGCAGGATTCATTGAGATGGTGTGGATCTCATGAATTGAACCTGGCTATGAGGAGCCCACAGAGTAACAATAGCATGATCAGTTGGATTGATGCAGGCAGATCAAAGTGACAGTGTTGGATACTGGAGCGTGGTTCAGAGTTGACAGCAAGTGCAGAGTGCATGTGTGCATATTTCAACAGCGCAGTGGTTTCTGAAGACATGTGCAGTAATTAAGCAGAATTCGAAGACTTTGATGACATATGCATTATAATGATTGAGTTGTTTGGAGCCTTTCAGTTTCGGAAGTGTTTCAGCAAGAGTTGCAGAGCAGATTCATGGAGTTGCAGGGCGCTTGCAAAGGTTGCAGGGCGAATGCATGGAGTTGCATGTCGCATGCAAAGACAGTCCTTTCTTATTGAGAGGGAGTGTTGAATATTGCAACAAGAAACAGTGAAGGAGGCATCCTGAAACATCATCCTTGATCCTAGTTGGAAAATAATCACCTAAACTAGGTGGGGCCCACACAGGCTATTTTTAGGTGTATGTCTATTTTTAGACATGGTGAGCATATTCTATAAGTTGCGGGATGCTATTTGTAGATGGTTAGTCAAATGTGAAAAATAGATGAGATTCTATTTTTAGACATATTGGGTGGAGTCTATTTTTAGATTGCCAGTCTAAAAATAGATATGTCGAATATTATTAGTTCTTAATAATATTTGGACTCTAAACATTATCTTATTCTCTTGGAGCGCTTCAGTTAAGTGCATAGATGTGGCACAGCATATGACAGAAGGAATTACACTATTCCTGAAGGTTTACTGGAGCTATTGCATGGAGGGTTTCAGTTGGAACTCATGTGACAGAGTTTGGTGGAGTTGGAAAAGTAGTTGGTGGAGTTGTATTTAGTTTAACTCAGTTAGACTCAATTGAGCTAGTTGTATCTATTCTAACTGACTGATACACTAGTGAGAGTGGTGTGAATTAATTATTTATTTAATTCACTAAATAATAACTCATTAATCAACTGAACAATACATCAATTAACTACAGTTCGCGGCAGTTTCAGTGGAGACCAGTGGAGAGATAGGTGAAAGAGCAAGTGTGACTATCAGTTGTGACTATAGTGTTGCATTGTTTGCACCACACATTCATTGGAGATTCCAATAAGGATTGCGTGAGCAAGGCTGGAGCAATTCGAGTTCATTTAGAGCCATTCTTCAGCAGGGATTGCGCAGTAGAGGCAGGCTAGCAAGTGGCAGAAATCAGTGCATGGATTTGCAAGATCGGGCCTGATTAGTGTGTAGCGATTGGATTGTACTGAGATCTTGTGATAAGCTTTGTATGAGGATTGTTACATGATATCTATGACATATATTATATACAGATAGTTGGGGTTTTTAGCTTCAAGCTTTCCCGTTAAACAACTGTGTTAGTGTGTGTGAATTTTTATTGTTTCATGTGTGCATTGCAATTGATTTAATTTCCGCATGTGATGATCAATGGTGGAATAGATTCTGTATTGTGCATGAAGTTAAAATAGTGTGTGATCAGGAGAGTCCGGATATATACATGTTTAATGTATATAATTTCTACAAGGTATTGGAGCAGATCCGAATAATCCTCAGCCAAATTGTTCTCTGTAAGGAGCTCTTTAAAATGCAAAGTTGCAGCTCACTTTATCACTTCTGGATTAGTTTGTATGGTGCATGTTTCATCTTTGATGGAAGAGATGTTGTTTTTGGCTTTGTGCACTGTGGTTTGCTTGTGGAAGAAGGAAATGTTCTTATCTCTTGCTTTAAGCCATAAATTCCTAGATTTGAGGCGCCAATTCTCCTCCTCTTTCCTGTTTATATTGTGAAGCTTCCAGTAGAGGTCCTTTTCCTGAGTTAGGATGTCGTGGCTGGTGCCTTGAGAATCGATAATGTTGTGGAATTTCTTCAGCTTGGATTTGATTTCTACTTTGATCTTGTCTGGTTCTTGATAATGCATTTTCAACCACTCTTTTAATGGTTGTTTAGTCCTTTTTAATTTGGACACCCATATGAAGATTGGAAACCCTTCAACATGAAGGAGCCACACATTTTGAACTAGCTGCTTGACATCCTGGATGTCGTTCCATAAGGGGTTGAACCGGAAGGGGATGGGCCTAAGAGGGCATTGATCAGCCAGAGATAGCGTAATGGGATAATGGTCTGATGCAGAGAAAGAGAGAACATTTTCTGAAGCAGAGGAGAAATGAGAAAGGAGGGAGAAAGCTATTAGAATCTTGTCCAGCCTTTCCATAATATTGTCTTTTCCTATTCTCCGGTTGGTCCAGGTGTATCTGCGGTTCTTTGGAGTGATGTCCACTAGTTCCTGTTCTTGGATTATATCTTCAAGCTGTCTTCTAAATGGGTCATCCCCAAAACAACCTCCTCTTTTCTCGTTAACATGCAAAATTAGATTTAAGTCACCTCCCATTATGATATTATTGTTTTCTTCATTATTCATATCGTCCTTTAGAGAATTCCATCATACCTCTTTTTCTCTGTAATGATTTGGACTGTAGACATTGTACACAATGATTCTTTGCTTGGTTGTGATGTTCTCTAAATTTATTTTAAGCCAATTTTGATTTGTTGTGGTGTTTTTATGTTGCTAAGTGCTGTTAGCTCTCCAGAGGCACCTCTAGATTCCATCAGAGTGCCCTCATATTGCTTCTCTCTGTCGATTATTTTCCTCATATCAGATTCTCCCTGTTTGGTTTCTTGAAGAAGTACAAATTCAGTATTTTCTTGATTTATAAGATCCCTGAGAGCTTTAGTTTTAGAGGGGTGCCCTAAACCCCTGCTATTCCATGATAGGACTTTCATCATTGCATGAATTCGATTTGAGGAGGTGCTCTTCCTCCCTGTTCATTTTGTGTTATGTCTCTATTATTCTGCCCCAATATGTAGTTCTTAATAGGATTCTGGATTCCAAATGCAATGTCTTTCTAAGCGTTTTCATTCCGTTGCTGTTTTGTTGATTTTCTGCTAGGACCTTGCTTCTTATGAGTTTCCAATGAGGCTCCATGCTCCTTGGTCGAGTTTCTGGTGATCCGGATGGAGGCCGAGTCTAGGGAAGGTGTGATGAGGTCTTGAATGGGGGTTGAGGTGAGGGGAGGGTCCAGAGGAGGGGGAGGATTGGAAGGAGGGGGATCATTTCAGGGGGAGAAATGATTGAGAAGGGGTTGGATTGCAGGTTTGATGAGGGGGCTGCTGAGGTAGAGGGAAGATTGGAAGGATCTTTTTCGAAGGAGGGAGGAGGGTGATGGATGGGTTGAGAAGAATCCTGAGGATTAGGTTTTGATGCAGGATTAGGTTTCTTTTTTTTTATGGTCTCCAAAGGCTGATATGATTCTTGACTATCGATATCAATATTTTTTGAACAACGATTAGAGAAATGGCCATATTCATGACATACCTTACACTTGAACGAGATCTACTCGTAGTCGATCTGTTGGATGTGCTTCCAGTCATCCACTTTGAGTTTGATGGCTTCTGGGAGGCCTTTGCCCAAGTCAACTTCAACACAAATTCTGGCACAGGCGAGCATGTTCTCTTTAGGTTCGCTCCTGTCAATAAAAGTGTCGATCGCGTTCCCAATAGCCTTGACCGAATCGTCCCCCCAACAATGCAGGGGGAGCTGATGGAGACGCACCCAAACAGGGACAACATTCGACACATCGAGTTCGAGATCGAAGTCTAGAGTCCATTTGTTAAGATAAGGACCCCTTGAATCCATGAAATAGGGCCCATTTCTGAAGATCAGGTCTATTTCTTCTTTAGATTCGAAGTGGAAGGTAAAATACCCCTTTTCGCAGAACTTGATGGCAATTTTCCCAGCGATCTTGTCAGACCAATTTCGTTCAATCCATCTCTGAACCGTCTTCGGAGATGGCCAGAGCCCAGTGAACTGGTCTATTAAGCCCTTCTCTGCCAAGGAAAGGGCTGCCATGTGTGGAAGCAAGGGAGGAAGAACAAATTCTTGCAAGCCATCCAATTTTTTCACGAATCTTGAAACGGCGGGACGAGGCGTAGGAGGGCCCAGAGAACTGATAAGGTCAACGAAGGCGCGGGCCTGAGTCATGGCTGCAGACACCCCCGGGAGAGCCTCCGGGGAGCCCATGCTAAAGGACACGGTCGGCCAGGGCCCCAACAATGGTCAAAGAGCATATTATGACAGAGAATGAGAGCGCAGTTGTGTAGGGGCAGGAGCGCAGGGCAGGAGGCCCAGCGCAAAGGCGCAGAGGCAACGCGCAGAGAATCCTAGGTCATCTCACCAAGGACGAGCTCCAGAGCACGATTGCTAAATGACAATTTTTTGATAATATTGACTTATAAGCTATGAATACTAGCTTGACCCAGTTTTTCTTAATAAAAAATAAAGTATAAATAAAATAGAATAAAATAATTGATATCTAATTTAATCATAATCTTAAAAATTAAATTGTTATTATTTTATACATAAAAATAATTTATTTAATATATATATATATATATATATATATATATATATATATATATATATAATAAATTAAATATTTCTAATTTGTAAATTCCAAGTAGAAATTAAATATTTTTAATACTAAATCTATATAACTCTAACTTAAACAAACTCACATATAAAATATTTAAAATAATATTTTATTAAAAAAATTGAAATATATATATATATATATATATATATATATATATATATATATATATATATATATACTCACGGGGTGTAAAATATATGGTGATGGGGTGTATCGTTAAGTCACTTCATGATGTGAAGGTCACTCATTCATAATGGGTTATTTTTTTCATTTGTTTTTCGTGGCTTTTAGCACACAATTTTCACCTTTAAATGTTGTGGCATAAGGTGGGTTTTCCCTAGTTTTGTAATTTTGGTTAAGAAACTATGGGTGTATATAATGTTAGAAAATTATATATTATAGAGCAATGGAACACATAAAATATGCAGAAACACAAACATAGAAAATGTATAAACAAGAGAGGCACAAATATATGTGGTTCACCCAACTTGGGGTACGTCCATGGAAACAGCCAGTCCTTCCTTCATATTATCCAGCAAAATGAAGATAGACAACCTAAAACAGATTCGTTGTAATATCATCTTCTCTCTCACACAGACCCCTTTGCTATTTCTCCTTCAGAATATACACACCATACATAGACGCAATACAATACCCTCATACAACAGAGGGGTTTCCTTCTAAGGAAAAAAAAACCTAAAGTAAATACAACTTCTACCCTCATATCATTCACCTAATGAACGACCCATATTGACCACGAAATTACAATATTTTACATATGTATTTAGCTGTGGGGGCACTACCCCCGAAACCTCCTGCCAGAGGGGGATCCATAAGGTTGCCTTCGCCCCCTTGGACCCCCTTGACGACGATCAAATGCCAGGTGGTGTTGCTGCCCTGTTAATAAAAAGGGTCCAATGTGGCGATACATCTAAATAAGGAAGATAATCAAGCTCCACACCCAACATATAATCCATGGTAAATGGTTTGCAATTTATGGATGCCATTGGATATATATGTTGAAAATTTTTTCTAGTATTCCCATTTTGGGTTTCTGAGATAAAGTATATGTGTTAGTGTGTGTGTTTTTCATTGCATATTTTCTATTTTATTAAGAATCTATTTACAATGATTAATTGCATAGGGTTAAAACCTACATTTTGTATCACAAAAGTTTTGGCTTCACAGGGACAATTTTGTGGCTAAGGGTTTTTTCTCGAGGATGTGATAGATCTTGTTACAATAGGAGACCTACAGAATGGATTCTTTTAATGAAAGGAAATGACAAGTAGTTCAAAAGATAAATACCAAAAAATTTAATGGGTAGGGTTTTGAGCTATGGAAGCTCAAAATGGAAGATATTTTAGTGGACAAAGATCAATGGATCATTGTGGATCTAGGTATTGAACCAACAGGGATGTCAACAAAATATTGTATTAAGTTGAATTGAAAGGAAAAGAGCATGACACAATTATGTCTCTTAGATTTATTACTATTGAGTGTTTCATAGAAGCTACAATAGAGGCATTATGGAACAATTCAAATATTTTGTATCAATTTAAGTCCTTGGTGAGTAAATTGCTCTTACGGAAAAATTTGTATAACATGAAGATGAACGATGGAGACTCGATGATAAAGCATCTAAATGCCTTCAATATTGTGGTAAGTTGTTTTTTATATGTTTATATTAATATTTAAAATGAAGATAAGTGTATCAATTTGTTTTGTTATTTACTAAATTCATGGGATAGCTTGGTTGTTTCCATAAGCATTAATTCAACTATTATAAGTTTTGACAATATAGTCTCTATTAGAAAAAATAGAAGATAGATCAGATATCGATTACACACAAAACCAAACACATTATGTTCTTTATTGATCACGACAATTACGTATATATAGGACATAAATCTTTGACTTCCACACTTCTAGATCATGACTACAACACATACATAGGAAACAACAACTTCTAGATTAATGCTTATGAACTCTCAATCATAACTCATGACAACACATGGAAGAATTAATTCCAATACCACCATTAATGCTCACATGGAAAACATTTAAAACACATATTACAACAAAAATAATAATCTATGTCTGATTGGTCTTCATCAACACTCACATCCACTCTGGAATATCGCAAACACTACTCTTTCACCACCACATCTTTGAGTTGTCACTTGACCTCCATTTAAAATGTAACAACATCTGACCATTTTTGATGAACATTGAAATATCAACAATATTGACACCTCGGCTCATCGGGGCTTCCACAATAAAAGTCGTCAAGTAATGAACCATGCTATGTACCAACCACCATCTGTCGAATATTTCACTTTCGGTTATCCATTAGTTGCTAGGATGGAGGTATGGATATTGAATGTGTTCAAAGTTGATCAAACATCATGACCTTACTAACACACAAGAATTGATGTTTTAGACAACAAGGTTTCTAGTTTAAGAACCACCGACCCTTTTTATAACCAGAATTTAAAGAAATAGAAAACTACTTCAACTCACACCAAAAATTAATTCCACACTCCATAAAATATTTTTCACCACTCACAAAAAATTTTTAAACAAAAATATTTAACTAATTTTAACAAAACAACCTCATAAATTTATTTCCCTATAAAAAAAAACTTTAATCGCTTATATCTCCTTTAATCCATATGCACTTTACTCTTCAGAAAACACAAGATTATATATTGGCTTCCTTTAAATAAAATAAAACCTTTGAAGTCAATGAATGAATCGTGAAGAGAATAAGTGGTGAATAAAATATTTAACTATTTCATTCAAACTCACGCCCACTGCAATGAATATTTTATGTGGAGGCACATTTTTCATGCCACTCATGTGTTTAGCAAAACTGCAAACAATGCACGCACAACCTTGATCTTTTAAAAAAAATTGAAAATCAATGATCTGCAGCATTTAATGCAACTGGCAGTGATGATCCACGTCCTTGTGTGATGTAGGTTTGTGCACTTAGGGCTTTGACCTTCACAACATCAACCGACAACAATAGTTTGGAGATGAAGATTTAAAAGGCTCTTCAAAGTGAACAAAAAAACCACTATGACAAAACTAGGTGTGCGATCTTTAAAAACTCAGATCTAGATCATGTCTCAGAAATCTCAGCCTTCTTATGCACCAGATTCAATGTTGCACGTAGCTTTTTCTAGGCTAAGGATAGGAAAAAAAATGTTGTAAACAGATTCACCAAATGGAAATGAATAGATTTTTAAATCAAAAAGACATGCACAACACTCCAACATAAATAACACAAGAATTTCAGAATAAATAAATATGATTTCACACATTATCCAAATCTATTTACAAAGAAATAAAACTCAAAGCTCTCTCACATTTTTCTGTCCTTCCCCTGAGGGATTCATGCCATAACATTCTCTCATACCATGTCAGAAAAAATATGAGAGAGATCAGATATTGATTACACACATCACCAAACACATTGTGTTCTTTCTTGATCACAACAATTACACATATATATAGGACATAAATCTTTGACTTCCACACTTCTAGATCATGACTACAACTGATACATAGGAAAAAAAAACTTCTAGATTGACATTTTGGAACTCTGAATGATAACTCATGACAACACATGGAAGAATTACTCCATGTAGTATCATCCTTGTTATAAGAGGAAAGGATATGGGAAAAAGTTAAAAGTTAAAAAATAGATACTTTGTTTGTAAGACGAATATCCCATAATATAAATAGAACTAATTCCTAAAGTTGAAGATCTAAATCCCTAGGAAAATTCATAAAGGTATGTTGGAGATGTGAAAAATAAATTCATGACATGAAAGACTATCAATCAAAAATTAGAAGGTGAAGGGATTTGATGATGTTGCTTTTACATAAGTAAAAACCACCTTAAAAGAAGGAGGTGATGTGTACTTGGCTTCTTCAAGTAGATCATGATGTGTGGTTGGTCAAATCAGGGGAATTCTTTCATATGACTCCTCATAGGGAGTGCATTTATGAGTTTGAAAGATATGATGGTGGTGATGTTTTTCTAGGAGAGGACTCGACAACCAAAATAATAGGACAAGGAAAATTCAAGTTGGAGATCATGGGTGGAGGGTGTTGGAAATACTAAGAGGAGGGTGATTCAATATTTATCTTCAATTAGTTCAGTATAAATTCTCAGAGCATTATATTCACATTATCTTAAATTAACATTACATTAGTAAACACCATTCAATAATGCACAATTATCAAGACAATAGACAACATATTTTTAGTTGGAAACCCTTTCGGGAGGAAAACCATTAAATGCTTCTTGATATTTGTCTTCAATAAAATTTACATCCATAGGAAGCTCCAACTTCCAAATTTTCAGCATCAACTGAAGGAGGCTACAATCTTAAGGATCCTCCAATGCCCTAGTTTACCAACTCCAACTAGAAGGATGCTCCAACGCCCTGTGCAGACTCCAACCTGCCCTAGCACCACCCTACGGCCTTGAAGTGTTCTCAGGACCCAAACTTAAGGAGACTCCAATCTCCTACCTTGCACCACCCTGCCACCCTACTCAGCAAGTTTCCACTTGCCCTGGAGTCTCCAACCTTCACTTACCACAGTGGACAATGTTTCACAATTTTCAGACTAGATCCATTTGTGCTCAATAACAATACAAAAACAAATTGCATTACAATATTTGCTCAAAAAAATATGCTTCTGCTTAATCTGCACATTAAACCCCAGCTTCAATCAAATCTTCTTTTATTCATTATCAACTATCCACATACGCAAATAACACTACTCAATATTTTTTGTTAAACCCTAAGTATTGTTGTGACCCTAACATTGATCAAGCATGAGTATAGTTTTCAAATGTGCTTTCCTCTATGCATACACATTCTAATCACAAACATGAAAGTTCGAAACCCTAGATGAAATATTTTTTTCCATATACATTAGTTGACAAACTCTAGTTGTGTATCATAGCTACAAAAGTCTGCATTGTCTCTACTCAAGTTTACAATTTCACATTAGCAACAAAAACCTCTGCTTTCAACATGATTCCTTAACGTATCTTCAATTTTTATCAATGTAGAAATTATATGCACTAAGAATGCATATGTCCAAGATCCACCTGATCTCACACTATTTAACTTTATGCAAGATACTGAATCTATTCCACTTGTTAATCTTTTGCGGAAAAATTAATTGCACACACATGTGAAGCATAAACAAAAATATTCAATCACACATAACACAGTTTTTAACCGGGAAAGCTTGAAGCTGAAAACCCCAACTATATATTATGTAACATGGAGATCATATGAAAATCTCATACAAACATACAAAGCTTATCACAAGCTCTCAATACAGTACAATCGTCATACACTAATCAGGCCTAATCTTGCAAATCCATGCACCGATCTTTGCCACCTGCTAGCCTGCCTCCACTGCGCAATCTCTGTTGAATAATAGCTCTGAATGAATTCAAATTACTCCATCCTTGACTGTGCAATCCTCATTGGCATCTCCACTGAGTGTGTGATGCAATCAATGCATCACTATAGTCACAACAAATAGTCTATCTTGCCCTTTCACCTATCTCTTCACTGGTCTCCACTGAAACTACCATGCACTGTAGTTAACTGTTGTATTGTTCAGTTGATTATTGAGTTATTATTTGTGAATTAATTAACTAATTAATTCACTCCACTCTCACTAGTGTATCAATTATTTAGACTAGATACAACCAGCTCAACTGAGTCTAACTGAGTTAAACTGAATACAACTCCATGACTACTTCTTCCAACTGTGTCATAACTCTACCACTTGAGTTCTAACTGAGTGCTCCATGCAATAGCTCCAATAAACCCTTAGGAATAGCGTAATTCCTTCTGTCAGCTGTTTGTCACATCTGTGCACTGAACTGAAGTGCTCCAAGAGAATAAGTTGTTGTTTAGAGTCCAATTATTATTAAGAGCTAATAATAATCGACATGCATCTATTTTTAGATTGACGATCTATAAATAGACTTCGACCAATATTTTAAAAATAGAATTTCATCTATTTTTCCAACTTGATCAACCATCCAAAAATAGCATCTTGCAACTTCTGAAATATGATCGACATGTCTAAAAATAGACTTGCGCCAAAAATAGCCTGCGGGCCCACTTAGTGAAGGCGACTCTTTTCACCAAGCTCATCATCTTGTTGAATCTCAACACTCCCTCTCAGAAAGATAAGGATTATCCTTCACCCCGATCCTGCCTCTATGGTATCCGAATTGCTCCTGGTGAGCGCCTTCGTCATAATATCTTCATCCTGATCCTCCGTGGGAATGTACTGAAGAAACATGATCTTCCGCTGCACACAATCTCTGATATGATGATACTGGATGTCAATATGTTTAGATCTATCATGAAAAACAGGATTAACCGAGAGTTTAATGCAACTCTAATTATCACAATGAATCACCATGGGATCTAAATGTGAACCGAACAAACCAACCAGAATCTTCCTCATCCAGATAGCCTCACATGCAGTTAAACTTGCTGCCATGTATTCTGCTTCTGCTGAAATGAGTGCCACAGATATTTGTTTCCTGCTGTACCAAGAAACTGTCATAGATACAATACTAAAAATCCCTCTTGATGTGCTCTTTCTATCTGTTGGGCTTCCTACCCAATCTACATCTGTGAAGCCATGCAAATTCACCTCATCCATCTGTCTGTATCATAAACCATACTCAGATGTGCCCCTGAGATATCTCAGGACATGCTTTCCTGCCTTCCAAAAGAGCTTGGTAGGCTTAACCATCGCTTGTGAAAGCTGTTTCACCGCATAGCATATGTCCGGTCTTGTATTGACTAAATACATGAGCGAACCCACCAACTGTCGATAAACAGTGGCATCCACTACCTCTACTGATGTAGCATCCTCTTTCTTCCAATTTCCTAGAAGAGGAGTGTCGATAGGCTTGCAGCCTTGCATGTGAAATTTCTCCAGTATCTCCCGAGCATACTTGCCTTGAGACAAAAATAGTTAACCTTCCCGTTGCCATATTTCCAATCCAAGGAAATAATGAAGGAGGCCCAAATCCTTCATCTCAAACTCCTTTTCAAGATCAGCCTTGCATGAGTGTATCAACTTCTCATCACCTGTTAGTATTAAATCATCAACATAAAGTACAATGATTAAAATCTTACCCTCCACCACAATCTGGTATAGGTTTGCATCTGCCTCACTCTTGGTGAAGCCAAGTCCAGTGAAATAACTGTCGATTGGAGTGTACCAAGCACGGGGTGCTTGTTTCAACCCATACAACGCTCTTTTTGAGCTTTGCACACATGCGACTCGCTGTTGAAGATCTCAAATCCTTCAGGCTGCTCAATGTACACCTCTTCCTCAATGATCCCATTAAGGAACGTAGTCTTCACATCCATCTGATGAATGTGCCAACCCATCTGCGCTCAGAGAGCAAGGATGGTCTGTATGGAAGAATACCGTGCGATAGGTGCAAAGGTTTCTTCATAGTCAATCCCCTCGATCTGTGAGAAGCCCCAAGCAAAAATCTTGCCTTAAACTTCTCAACACTCCCATCAGCAGCTTGCTTTACCTTGTAGATCCATCTTGATCCTACAACTGATTTTCCCATCGGCCTTAGAAAAATCTCCCAAGCACTTTTTCTGACAATGGAGTCATACTCCTCCACCATGGCATCTACCCGTGTGGGCTCATGTACTGCTTCTCCAAAATAATATGGCTCTATCACAATACACTTGCTCATAAGAGCCATGTATCCAGTATATCAGTCAGGTGACTGTCTCTGCCTTATACGTTGTGATGTAGGGACTCCTACATCCTGTGCCGCATCCACCTTCAGTCTCTCAGCTTTTGTGGTACGCTTTCTAGCTTGTCTAATGTGTGGTTCTGCATGAGTGGACTCATCCACTCCATGAGTCTCCTCCTGTGGCTGATCCACATCTAGAGGCTAATCTTTGGGAACAAGAAGTTCCTCCTTCGCATGCAATTGTAGCTCCCTCTCAAGCGACAACTTCATGTCTTTCACCTCATTGAATTTTATATCCTGTCGCATAACAGTCATCCGACTGTTTGGCAAATACACATGATAGTTATGGGGTTTTTCTGTGTACCCCACAAATATCCCAACTTCTGTAGTCGGCTCCAGCTTCTTCCTGGCGTCCTTCGTCACATGAATGTAAATAGGTGAGCCAAAAGTATTCAAATGAGAAATATTAGGCTTCTTACCAGTAAAATATTCCTCGGGTGTACTCATGCCAAGTACTCTATGAGCACAACGGTTTTGCACATAAACCGAAGTGTTGCATGCTTCCGCCCACAAGTGCATCGATAGGCCCTGGTCATGCAGCATCGCTCGTGTAGCACCCACGATCGTTATGTTCTTTCTCTCCGCGACCCCATTCTGCTGTGGGTTATGAGGCGCTGTGAGTTCTCTTCAAATTCCTTCTTTGCTACAGAAGTCTTTGAATTCACTCGAGATGTATTCGCCACCATTATCGCTCCGTAGAGTTTTCACCTGCTTCCCCGACTCCTTCTCCACCAATGCCTTGAACTCACAGAACTTTGAGAACGTTCACTCTTCTTCTGCATGAAGAAGATCCAACATCTACGAGAAAATTCATCAACAAATATCACATAATACATGTGTTTTGTTGTTGAAGCAATCGAGAATGGTCCACACATGTCTGTGTGAATTCTCTCCAGGATCACCGAAGCACGGTTCTCCTTCTCATGAAAGGTGGTCTTCACAAACTTACCCATTGTACATCCTTTGCACTGATCTGACTACGCAAGAGTACCCTTGGGAAGTCTAGTAGAAATTTTATGCAAAATCTTCAAATTCCCATGGTGAAGATGGCCCAATCTCCTATGCCATAATTCGCCCTCATCGCGGCTCACCACTTCTTCTGCTTTGCCCACCATTACAGCGCAGCCATCTACCTCCAGCTTGTAGAGATTCTTAATTCAAACCCCTATCTTCTTGGTTTGACTTGTTGTTTTATGTCGAAGGAAGGCTTTTCCCTCACTAAAAACAACATCATAACCTCTGTCTTCCAGCATTGCGACCGAGACCAAGTTCTTCTTCAGACCTGGAACATGCATGACATTCTTCAACAAGAATGGATTACGATACTCCCTCTCAAAGGTAATGGTCTCAATGCTAGTCTCATTGTACTGACCATCATCGCCCATCTCTATATGCATCTGGAGGTCCTTCTCCTCCAAGTCACTAAACAACTCTTTGTCTCCCGTCATATGGGAAGACGCACCACTGTCAAGATACCACACTGATCCCATGCAGTTGGAAACCAAGCATGTGATCAAGGAAAAATCTAGCTCAAATTTCGAGGCTAAAGCCTCTCCAGCTGCAGATCCAGTAGCCTGCTTATTTTTCTTCTTCTGTGGACAATTAGTGGCGAAATGTCCATGCTTGTGACAATGAAAACACTTCACTTTGGACAAGTCCTACTTCTTGCCATTCACACCGGATTTAGAAGGATTTTTCTTCCCCTTCCCTTTCCTTGCTTTGGCAGCCAAAGCGAAATTCTCTTCATCTTCATTCTTCGATGAAGATCCATCCCTGGTACCCCGCCTTATCTCCTATTGCACAAGATCTGACCAAAGTCGCTCCCATCCTGGCAGTTTCTCCTATCCATTGACAGAGTCTTCGTAGCTATGCCAACTCTTCAAAAGCCCAAGGAGAGCCAAGATCACCAAGTCTTCTTCATCAACAGTAACCCCCACACTTCCCAGTTCATCCTTGCAGTGGACAAACTTCGTGAGGTATTTTGGAATACTGTTGCCTTTCTCCATTTTTATTTTTCCGAGCTTGTCTTTAAGCGCCAACTTCCTCTGGTCACTTCTGCTTTGGAACAAATCTGTCAAAGCCTTCCACATTAAGAATGGAGTGGCTTTCCCGTGAAGGCTGGACACAATATGGTCCTTCACACCTTCCAACATAATCCTCCTCGTCTTTGAAGTCTTCTTTTTCCATGCATCAAGTAATGCAGCATCGCTAGATCCCGGCTTAGGAACATCGCTATTGATGAACTCCTTCCACCCATTATCCTCCAGAACTGCCTCCATCCTGTCCTTCCATGCTATGTAATTCGAGCTCCCATCAAGGGCATACTCCAATCTTAACCCGTTGAAAGACATTTCAATGTATACTCGATTTCTGCACCAAGAATATTCTGTAGGAAATTCAAATTATCCACCAGCACAAACTCACTTCACAATTGAAATCTTCAATCAACAATGCTCCGATACCATGTAGAAATTATATGCACTAAGCATGCATATGTCCAAGATCCACCTGATCTCACACTATTTAACTTTATGCAAGATACTGAATCTATTCCACTTGTTAATCTTTTGCGGAAAAATTAATTGCACACACATGTGAAGCATAAACAAAAATATTCAATCACACATAACACAATTTTTAACCGGGAAAACCTGAAGCTGAAAACCCAAACTATATATTATGTAACATGGATATCATATGAAAATCTCATACAAACATACAAATCTTATCACAAGCTCTCAATACAGTACAATCATCATACACTAATCAGGCCTAATCTTGCAAATCCATGCACCGATATTTGCCACCTGCTAGCCTGACTCCACTGCACAATCTCTGCTGAAGAATAGCTCTGAATGAATTCGAATTACTCCATCCTTGACTGCACAATCCTCATTGGCATCTCCACTGAGTGTGTGATGCAATCATTGCATCACTATAGTCACAACAGATAGTCTATCTTGCCCTTTCACCTATCTCTTCACTGGTCTCCACTGAAACTGCCATGCACTATAGTTAGCTGCTGTATTGTTAAGTTGATTAATGAGTTATTATTTGTGAATCAATTAACTAATTAATTCACTCCACTCTCACTAGTGTATCAATCAGTTAGACTAGATACAACTAGCTCAACTGAGTCTAACTGAGTTAAACTGAATACAACTCCATAACTACTTCTTCCAACTATTTCATAACTCTGCCACTTGAGTTCTAACTGAGTCCTCCATGCAATAGCTCCAGTAAACTCTTAGGAATAGCGTAATTCCTTCTGTCAGCTGCTGTGTCACATCTATGCACTGAACTGAAGTGCTCCAAGAGAATAAGTTGATGTTTAGAGTCCAATTATTATTAAGAGATAATAATAATCGACATGCATATATTTTTAGATTGACGATCTATAAATAGACTTCGCCTAATATTTTAAAAATAGAATTTCATCTATTTTTCCAACTTGATCAACCATCCACAAATAGCATCCTGTAACTTCTGAAATATGATCAACATGTCTAAAAATAGACTTGCGCCAAAAATAGCCTGCTGGCCCACTTAGTGAAGGCGACTCTTTTCACTAAGCTCATCATCTTGTTGAATCTCAACAATTAATGTAGGTCTTCTGAAAATTATGCATAATGGGTACATGGTGACTGCAGAATTTAATTCTGCAACCAATGAGGGTATACACTTGAAATTTGAGTAAACATATAATGAGATAAGCCAAAAATACAATTAAAGGATTTTGATTTGTTTACATATTATGTATGTGAAAATTTCATGGGCACTCTTAGGCTAAAATTTCTTCTAATTTGATTTTTCTAGCCACTAATAAGTTGCCACATCATCGTATTTTGGGAATTTTAACCAAAAGATGGGGGCATCAACTTTAATTTGACATATATCTCAAACCGTGAGGAGTCTCAAAGTGTGCCATGTACCATTAGAATTGACCCGACGAGGATCATCATATGACAGTGATCCTAACTTCAAAATCCCTCATCTTTTTGGCCATTTTTTTCTTCAAATGTGTGGATTCTAGGAATTTCCTTCCTCTTTGTCGCTTGCAGCATCCAATCAATGAACTCAATAAAAATATTAAGAGCGTTCAAGACTGACGTTGCCATAAATGAGAACACCATTCAAAATAAGGAATAGAACACTCCCTGGTGTTTTTCACATCCTAGGATTGGATAGAAATTTTATTTTTTTAAGGAAGATAAGCAATGCAGATGTAAAAATAATGTTTTAAAAGTAAAACTACAATATGGTTCTAAGAGAAGTGGTATTGCTAAGAGGAGTTCAGATTAGGACTATATCTAAGCTACTACGAAGTATTGTGAGTCATGGGTGCAACAATTCTATTGTTTATGAGAGTGGAGTAGAAGAATAAGAAAAATCCTACAATCTCTGGAGAAAAGACTATGTTGTGGTATGAAATACGGGGACATATTGCAGATAAGGGCCTTCAATTACTTCATGGTAATGGCATGGTAGAAGTTATGTCTAATTTCTCTCTAAATTTTTGCTTATGTGAACATTTTTTTATATGGAAAGAAAAATCAAGATAGATTCTCCTCTATTTCTACAAGGTTAGAGAGAATATTATAGTTGGTACATACTGATGTGTTTGGACCCATGTCGGCTCCATTATTGGGTAAATATGTGTACTATGACTCATTTATATATGACCTCTTGAGGAATGCATGGATTTATTTTACCGGGAAAAAAAACTACACCCTTTGAAAAATTCAAAGGTTTTAATATTATTGTGGGAAATAAAAAAAAGAATAAAATTAAGGTGTTAAGGACATATGATGGTGGATAATTCTCTGGGAATAAATTTGAATAATTATGTAAGAAGTGTGGTATCTCAAGGCATAATAATAGTTCATACACATCTCAATAGTCTAATGGAGGTGTAGAAAGGATGAATGGGACGTTGATGGAGAAAGCAAGGAGCATGGCTAGTGGTGTCGGGTTAGGACAGGAATTGTGGATAGAGGTAGTGGATATCGCATGTTACCAAGTAAATAGATCACTCTCATCTATGATAAGACTCCACATGGGATATGGAGAAATAAGAAATATTCTCTTAAATATATAACGGTGTTTGTTTGTGATGCTTATGTGCATGTTCCAAAGAAGAATAGGAGTAACCTAGATAAGAAAGCTAAAAAGTATCTTTTTTGGATGTAAATATGGTCTGAAAGGTTATAAGATTTGGAACCAAAAAACTAAGAAGGTAGTGTATAGTTGAGATGTAGTATTTAGAGAAGTCAAAGATGCAGTCAAACATAAATGAGAATGAACCAAAAAATATAGAGTTTGAATTGAAGAATGATGAATCAAACTCTACAAAAGAGTAGAAATCGGAAGAAGAAGAACCACATAGTCTGGTATTGAGGAGATCGGTCAAGGTAGTCAGAAAGGTACACCTGATTTGTATTCAAAATTTTCTTTGTTTATTACTAATGATGATCCTAGAAATGTTAGGGACATAATGGACTTAGAGAATGGAAAACTTTGGGAAAAGGACATTTTTGAAGAAATGGCAGCCTTAAAAAAAAATGAGGCTTGGGATTTAGTGGAGTTTCCAACTGGAATAAGTACCATTAGAAGAAATGGGTATTTAAGAATAAGTTGAACACAAAAGGCAGAGTGATTAATATAAAAATCAATTAATAACAAAAGGTTATTCCCAAGTAGAAGGAATTGAATTTGGTGATATTTTTTCTCATGTTTCCATGTTAACTTCTATTAGATTTCTTTTATTTTTGTTCCAACACCTGCAAGCCCAATAATTTTGATCTTCATCTTCTCACTTGAATCAGAACTCGAGTCATGTTGCACTTATGTAACATTTTTATGCTTCCCTTTATTCCCTGATCTCTTATGCTTCAGATTAGGATGTAATTTTCAGCAGTGCTCCTCATCATGCCCATCTTTCTTGCAATGAGAATAAGAGGGATTTTCTTCCTTTTTATTTGTTGTGGTTTCCCTTTGTGTATGGTCATATTTTCATGCTTTCCCCTATTTTCAAGTTGAATTTCTTTCACACTTTCTTCATCTATATTAGTGGGATCAAACAACAACAATGAGTGACGTGGATAATTGTGTAAAGCACAAATGTATTTCATCAAAGTTCTAGTGAGTCTAAAGGAATATTCAATGCTAATTATTACTTCCTAAAATATTTTATAAAACTTTGAACACTTTGACCTTTACCCTGTCTCAAATGTTTCCACTCCATCATGGCCTTTTTCCTATAACCAAATGGGTCAAATTGTCTTCTTAATGCAGATGTAAATTCAGACCATGATGAGAGGTGTTTACCATTATGTTGACTACCTTTCTAAATTTTTCTCTCCCACCATACAAGAGTCGTGCCTCTAAGTTGAAGACAAGTCAAATGAATATTCACCTTTTCCTCTTTGATTTGTTGTATACACTAGTAAAATTTAATCTTTCTAATCCAAATTTTTAGCATCTCTACATTAGATCCTCCATTAAACATGGGAAAATAAAATTTCACATCTAACTTTAAAAATGGCTTTTCAATAAAAAAAATTGCATCTGACTATTTGAATGATGAGAATGAGGGGAAGAGGAAGAGCTTGAACTTGAATATGGAAATTCAAGAGGTTCTCCTCCACCTCCTTGGTGTACTAATGCATTATCATTTGCTAGAGCTCCCTCTTTCTTCCCCTCTTTTTCCATTCTACTTTCATATTCTACAAACAAATTTTCCACCTAATCTGCTATTTGGTTGAAGGCATTGTGGAAATCCTACCCATTCTCTATGTGCATTTCATTATCCTCCTTTTTCTTTCTTTGATTTTCATGTCCAATCTTAGGGTTAAAATACTTAAGTTATGCTTCACCCTCTTTGATTTTGGCCCAAGTAAGCATCCACACTCACAATTCACATCAAAGAATATCGCTCTAAGACCAACATGATGCAGTATATTTTCTTCAGTGTTGTTAAAAAAAATTGCTTAAAGAGCGTGAAAACACCATAAATGCAACATCCATGAAGAAGAAACACAAAACGAAGGAAACATAAAAAATGCACCAAGATTTGTTAACGGAGTTCACTCACAGTGTGTGAGCTACGTCTTCAGGCCCAACTACAAAGTAGAGAGGCCTCTATATTATCTCAGCAAAATAATGGAAAATACATGGAAATAGCCCACATCTAGGGATGGCCCAAAAATTTGTTGCTCGGATCCCAATTATGACTGCACCAGTAGATTCTTTACAAAATTTCGAGAAAATTGAGTATAAACTTGACCAAGTTCTGGACTATCACATCCTCCTCAAATTTCATGCCACAAAAGATCAAAATATGCTTGAAATATTCCCTTGGAATATTATCTAGAATATTCTTGAGAATATGCCACAAAATATACCTCCTTGATTTGTGTGCCCTCCTGGGCATGGGTCCCCTCTTGTCCTACATGTTGAATCCCCATAGCCCCTTCGTTCTATCGTGTTCGAATGGGCATGGGTTAGATAATATGCCACGACAGATTTTACCATGTGGTCATGTTGACATATATTAATAACCACATGCGATTGTTTCAACCATATGATATAACTGGTATGGATCCAAAAACCCTTTGCGCGTTGGTTTATTTTAAAGATAACGACATACCGATTATACCAAATATAACACTCCATTAAACCATAACCCATCCATGTTATAACCATATTATGTATATGTTTTGTCATTTTCATTGGTTACGAGAGATCCATTTAAACGATATCATTCCATATGCTATATGCACCTAGTCAAAACTCCCACCATGGTCTCGTTTGCATTGATCGGTTATGGGACTGTTGTCGATATTATGTATGTGGCGAAGCCACCATATTTGGCGAGCTTCCCCCGCCTCCCCCCTTTTCCACCATCGACATTCTTTGAAGCTTTTAATTGGAAACTTTTGCCACCCTTGACACACCGAGCTCGTGGCTCGTTGGTTGTGGTGTTGGCGACTTTACTCGGAGGTCGTGGGTTCAAAACCTATTAACCCCAAACTTATTCCTACTTTGGTCCAACTACTCCACGTAAGGTTGCTACCTCTTATTCCTACTTTGGTCCAACTACTCCACGTAAGGTTGCTACCTGGTGGGCCTCTATTGTTCCACTTGGAACCCAATGATTAATCCATTTAATTTCATGTGTGTTTCTCATTGCACGTCTTAAGATTGTATCATGCCAAATTTTCCTGCATCTACCACATAACCTTCATGCGACTTGTTGACTGGGATTCCACATGGAAACCCTGGTGGGCCTTCATGCGACTTGTTGACTGGGATTCCACATGGAAACCCTGGTGGGCCTCTATTGTTCCACATGGAACCCAATGATTAATCCATTTAATTTCATGTGTGTTTCTCATTGCACGTCTTAAGATTCTATCATGCCAAATTTTCCTGCATCTACCACATAACCTTCATGCGACTTGTTCACTGGGATTCCACATGGAAACCTTTGGGAGTGCCAAATTCTGCAAATTAATTTTTTATGTTTGTGCCAAATTTCATATGAGCATATCTTCCCCATACGAACCCGGATTAAGGTGTCATTCGTGCCATTGAAATCGTCATGACAAGATCTATGACTTAGTGTCAGTTTTGCTAAGATTTGAGAAGTTTGAATTTTGGGCCCTTTTGGATCCTCCTACATCATTCTCTAAATTTGACATGAGGGATTTTCATGCCACAAATTTCATTTTGGGCATGGAAATTAAAAGAGATTAAGTAAATAGTAAATTTTGGTTAAATTAAAGGAAATATGTCAAGACAATTTTGCAAAGTTTTAATATGTATGAATGTAAACCAGTAAAGGTATCTATTCTTGTAGGTGTAAATTTATCTAGAGAACAATGTTCCAAGACACAAGAAGAGGAAGAGGACACGCCTTGTGTCTCATATTCAAATGTAGTTGGAATTTTTATGTATTCAATGGTATGTACTAGATCGGACATTAAAAATGTAGTAGGAGTGTTGAGTAGGTATATGTAAAAACCATGGAAGGAGCATTAGACAACATTAAAGAGGGTTTTCAAGCATTTGCGTAGTACTACTAGTTATGGATTGAGATTAGACATAGTGTTGGATATACATGGATTTGTTGATGCAGATTGGGTTGAAGACCTATATTACATAAGATCTATAAATGTGTATGTGTTTAACCTATTTGGGGAGAAAGAAGTTAGATGATCAAGATAAAATCTATAGTGGCACTCTCAACTACAAAAGTTAAATATATGGTAGTCACTCATGCAAGCAAGAAAACAATATGGTTACAGAGATTGTGCTCAGGTATTGGGATTGTATAGCAAGCCGTGAGGATAGATTGTGACACATAGAGTGTAATCCTCCTAGGAAGAACCCAACATATCATAAATATAGCATATTGATGTTGAGTATGACTTCAAAAAAGATATTATTGAAGAAAATACATTGTTTTTGGTGAAGGTCGACACTTTAAACAATGTTGAAAATTCATTAACAAAATTTATGAGGACAGAGAAGTTCTCTTGGTGTAGAGAAAAAATGCATCTTTTTACCCTAGATTGTTAATAATGTATTCTTTCATGTGCAAAGAAAACAACAAGTGGGAGAATGTTGGGTATGTGTTATATTCTTTACATGAAAACCTCCACATGTTACATGTTATGCAAGGTGCATTGGGGGGGAGGGGGTCATAGGGACGTTGCAAGAGGGGTTCATAAGGGGTGAAAGCCCCTCTTGCTCGAGGGGTTCACAAGGGGAAAAATCCCCCTACACGGGGGTTTGGAGGAAATACCCTGGAATATGTGTGTGTGTGTGGTTTTTTGTGTCCATTTTTTGTGATGTTTAGCACATGATTTTCGCCTTTAGTAGTTTTGTAATGTATGATGGTTTTTCTCATGGTTTTGTAGTTTTGGTTAAGAAAATATGGTCATATTCTAATCCATGGTAAAAGGATTGGAATTTTATGGATGTCATGGGATATTTATATATATTGAAAGATAATTTTTTTTTTACCAGTTTGGGTTTCAAGGATAAAATCTTTGTGTTGATATGTTTTTTTTCCATTGCATATTTATATTTTGTTAATAATTTTTTTGCAATAAATAATTGTACAGGGTTAAAAAATACACATTGAAGATAATTCATGGAAAAATTTATCTCAAAAAGAAAAATGACCAAAGATATATTCCTAACGAGACCCTTCTAAACCCACTTCTCCATATTACCACTAAATTCTAGTATGTTAAGTTTCTAATTGTCTATTTATTATAATTATATATTTATTAGAGTTGTTATAATTTTTATTTGTTGTGCTCCCTGATGGGGATGGGAAATAAAGAGGATGACGTTCCTGAAGGAATGCATGGGAATCCATGCTGAGAATGTGGCTTCATGTAGGCAGGTTGGCCTCATGGCCCTCCCATAAAGCCTTGAGTACAAGAGACAATTATTTCCTGTGTGAGAAGCTTCACATTGTCTTCATGGGGGGTGGTGAGTGTTTAAACATTATGAAGGGTGGTGGGGATATTCGATGGGCCTGTTGTGGTTGTTCTATAGTCTGTGGTTTGGGTGTTATGGGAAGAGGAGGTAATTACAAAGGTTCTCGGGGCCAGTCGAGGGGTTGGCATCGCCATAGGAGTTTTGGCCCCAACATTTGGGTGTGGGTTGCTCTCAATTGCCGAATTGAGCACTGTCAGTGTGAGTTTGCAAGGGAAGCAGGGTTTGTTTGTCTGGTTGGGGTGACTTTTTATCGCCTCTATTTTGTTTTTTGGGGTTTCAATCTAGGCTGGGTGGGAATTTACCTTTGTTGGAATGGGAAAATTGAGTTGTTCCTCTCCGGTCTAACTAGTTCCTCAACTGTTGGGTAGTTCCATCGGCATGTCAATCTTGGGCTTTGGTACGTTGAACTTGTGAGAGGTTTCTTCAGGCGCGGTGATTATCACTGGTTCGTGGTGACTGTCAATTGTGTGAGTTGTGGGAGTGAGGTGGTTTAGTTAGGGTTGGCGATTTCACCTTCTGTGTGGGTTGCTCGGGGGGTATTGGGAAAGTGGTATTTGGTTCACTCCAGTGGTGTCGGGTATCAAATTATGCGACATGTTCCTTGCTTGGGTCATTCTTCCGCTCACGTGTTGCCTTTTTCATGTGCGTCCAAGCCCTGGTCTTGGCTTGAGTTGGTGAGTGGCAGTGCTAGCGTGCGTCAAGAAGGTTTGAGCACAAATAGGTTGAGTCACGTGGCTTCGGGGGGCAGAGCTGGTGGTTGGTTGGGGTATTCTGGATGTCCAGGGTCAACCGCTTGAGATGTTAGGCATGGGGTTTCAACTATGGGTCATGGTAGCCTCACTTCGTCTACTCCTTAGCATGGGGGTTCGGCTCGTCATCGTGGTTCAGGGCGTCATGTGTCGACGCGTCAGGGTGGTTGCGGTCATTGTCAAGTCTGTTGTGAAGAGCCCTTTCGAGATATGATTCAGTAAATTCTTGAGCATCTCGACACATTGGAGTGGGTTCGACAGGAGGAGCATATTGAATTTATTACTACTCTGAACAAAATTCGTTACTTTTAGTGTCACGTCCAGGAGTGTGTCGTGGTGGTCTAGCGCGGCCATAATTATCTATCAGAGAAGGTTGAGAAGTTGAAGGCCTGGATGGCCCAATTCAAGGAGCACGTCCAATACTCCTTTCGCCCTTCGTCGCAACCTGGAACAGGCCCAGACAACCCGGCCTCCATCACTTCTGACGACTAGCATGGATACAGGTGTTTTATATGTTTTATCTGTTTACTAGTGCCTATGACCTTTGCAGTTGTGGACTGTGTCTCTCTTTGTTTTTTTGTTTCATTTTCATATGATTTCGGTGGTAGTCAACAAACCTAGTCAGCGTGGGACTACCTGTGTTTTTCCTTGGATGTATTTTCTTTTAAATCTATGAATAGAAATTTGACTTACAAAAAAGATTGATTTATTATATATATGATATAATTTTACAATAGCTTGAATAAATTCTATATATTATAAAAAGATAATTAATATTTATATTTTTATCATGAAAAATTTTGTATAAATAATTGATTTTTCTAAATCATCAATCATATTTAATTTCATATTAAATAAATTTATTGATTTAACTTTTTTGTGATCTTTTAATTAAATTTATTATTTTAATATACATATTGAAAACCTTTATATAATAATTCTAATATTTACCTATTAAAAAATATTCAAAAAAAAATCTTAATCAAATACCACATTATAATTAAAACACAAGACAGGGCAGTTCCCTCTTCCTGAATGGAATATGAGACACGGGAAGAGGAACACTTGGCTCACCAGAAGATGGACAAAATCAACTTAAGTTGTGTATGCCCAAAAAGAAGGTAAAATTGTGGGCTAATAAAAAGAAGCGAGTTAATATCCAATATCTCATTGTGATTGAACAACAAGCAAAAATATTAGAGGACCCCAGCTCTCCTGCATACTTCTCTTAGATGAAAAAAAAGGCAATACTTCAACTAGAAATATGAAGGTCAAAAATTATTCTCTGTCACGTTGAATAATTACAACAAAAGAGAATAATTCTATTGGTGGAAGTTGGATATAAGAACAGTCGATTTTTTCACAACCAGATGTCCTCCATACGGCAAAAAAAATCAAAATTTGGAGTATAAAATCGGAATCGAGTGAAGCTTTGACCAATCAATCGAACATTGAAGAGGAGGATAGAAGCTATTTCAACAATCTATATTTCTCTCAGGCTCATGTTCCTTTGTGTAAACAAATTGAAGTGTGTGACGTGTTCCCCTTTTGGCTTTGAACCCTTCACATTTCTCCTACTCTTGACGCGGCATTTTCTCAACAAAGCACTGGTATTTTGGAAATCTCAGATGGGAATTTGGCTCCAGATCCATTCCACAAATTTCCTTATATTTACTTGTAGGTATGAATGGTCCTCACCTACTATATTTTAATCTCATCATCTTCTTAAATAACATGGGATTTTTTGTGATCGTAGATTTAGTTATTGCTCCCCTCTCCTCTTCTTTTCATACCCACTAGAAAGATGAATTATAGCTTGATATTCCTGACACAATGAATCCAGAATGGAAATTTTACATTTCCAATCTAAAACTTGCTAGGATAGTCCTATCTCCCAAAAATGACAGGTTTTTATGGTATGGGGAATCAATGCAGGGGAGAATAATTGTAAAGGAAGCATACAATCTTGTCTCAAATGCCCCCTAGATAGATGAGGGTTCAATCTTAGATGTTCTGAGCCTAGAAATGGAATTTCCCTTTGATAATCAAATGTTTTTCATGTCTTGTTGCTCACAATCGCATCCTCACCTTGGAAATATTGTGTAACTTCAGGGTTTTCATGGCCCTGGTCGTTGTAGTCATTGCCTCTCCTTTAGAGAAGATTTTCACCTCTTTTTTATCTGCCCCTTTTCCTCTTTAGTGTGGAATGGGGTGCTGTGTATGATAAAATATCCAGCTAATTGGGAGGGTCTGGATATCACCTATTTCCTTGGTCGATGGAAACTAGACCACAAAGCTAGTCGTACTCTGGATTTCTTTATCATTTGGGGTATCTGGAAGTCTAGAAATACCTTCATTTTTTAACATGTTTTTCCTAAAATTTGGAGAACCTATTGTAGCATCCTCTCCTACTATTTTGAATTTATGGTTCCTTTGACATCCAATCATCTTTTCCCTTCTCCTCCTAAGGACCTTTGGTCTATTATACTGTGGGGTTTTTCGATGGGGCTTCTTATTTTGACTCTTATGGATGCGGCATGGTCATCCACATCAGCCCTGAGTGCTTTTACAGATTCTATTGGTATTGTGGCTTGGGCACCAAAACTCGGGCCAAACTTCTTGCACTTTGGGCGATCCTTCACTGTGCTTTTTGGCTTGATCTCAAGGCCCTCTTTGTTTTTTGACTCCAAATCAGTCATTGAATGGGAAAACAACATGGGATCCTTAAATTATGTTGCTCTTGAATACTAGAAGAATCACATCAAAGTTCTTTCTACGATTTTCCATCATTTATCTATTCATCACATCAAAAGAACTCAAAACAGTTAATTCGACCGACTATCAAAACAGGTTTGAAGCTCTGTTCCGGATCAGATTATTTTCAACCAATTCAACCTCTGGATGTTGACAGAGGAAGGTATCATTCCTATTTAAAATGAACAATCCACTAGCTAGGATAGTCTTCTTCCCCTGTTCCTTTATTTTTTGTGGGTTATGTCCCTCTGTAGTATTCTTAAGTGCTAATTTTTGTAGTTTCTAAGTCTCATGTTCATATCTTTATAGCACCACGAAAAAGAAGAATTGTAAGATTTAAGAGCAACCCATGTACCAGTTTTCTTCTAACCTCCAAGAGGTATGGGATTGTGTAAGATTCCAAACAGTGAAAATTTCGATAGATCTAGAACATGTTAGTGTTCTGATTTAAAAATACTTTTCATCAAAAGCAAGAACACAAACATATCTAGAAATGCAGCCCTTTTATTTATATTATTAACTGAAAACAAAGATACATGCTTTGCAGTGGCGTGCTCGGCTGCTCATTAAAACATAAAACCAATACTAAAGCACAATCGTGGACCCTGGATGAATCCACCAGACAAATTCACCGCGGGGTTTTCATCCTGGGATCAATGTTAGAACTGGTCAGGGCAAGTTCTCAACCCAAAAACAATAATATAGATAAAACCGGAATGATCCTAAATGCCTAGCTTCTATCCCTTTTTATAGGCTTGATGGACCTTATTTCATTATTTTCCTTGAAAACCAACAACAAATACCATGGGCTGATACCATGGGAAAATACCACGGTAATACCATGGACCAATTCCATCCACTTTGACCGGATGAACAAAAGGAATATTACAAATCCTCCCACCCAAAGATTGATTGTCCTCGAGCGATCCACTTCTATCCACAACAGAAGAATTTGTACATTGATACCAAGATCCCATACAACCTGATGTATTGTTACATCATTCCATGTTGAATAGTCTTGAATGGATCCTTCGATACCTGGATCTCAAACAATCCTCTGACCAATCCTTCCCTCAATAGATTTACCTAGATCCCAAACAATCCTTTGGCCAATCCTGCCCCCAATGGATTCTCCTAGATCCCAATGCCACCTAAATCCTTGGACCTATGGGTTATGGTACCATTTCAACCCTCCATCGTTGCCTCACCAAATGGCCCAAGCTGTAATTTTCTCTTGGCTATGGGTATCCTCCAAAGAATCAATCCATCAATAGGATACCAACTCATAATTTGTTCGATGCTCGATTCATGTTGCTCTATTTGGTTACCCAACATGATGAATTTGGAGAACTCTACCCTGCTCTTCTCAATGTATAAAGGTGGGTTGTTGGTGTTACAAGCCTTATCTATATATTCCTGTAGAGCGCTACTATGGAACTCCCAATTGTACTCCTCATGCGGCCTTGTGAGGGACTTGAGTTGTTCCTCAATACTAGACAGCTTGGTCGATGATTTGGCACATTTCCCTATGAGTTCCTCAATTTTTTTTTCTCCTGTAAGATAGTTTCTCGGGTTGTCCAGATTATTTGCTTCAACAACATAAGATCTATCTTGAAATGCATGATCCTCTCTCGAAAGTCTTTCACTGGAAATTCTAGTGCACTGCGGAATGTCTCTATATTTGACTGCACCGAATGCCCCACGACCACTACTTCAACTTGAACCTTTGATTGGCCCTTTAGAAATGACTCATCCTACATACTATATTTTTCATGCTGCCCTGCATGATCATGCTCATCATATCGATTTATTACGGCTAGCTCCTCATTTGATTCTCCTTGAGTGTATTCTTCTTGGACCTCTTTACATATGAGGATAAGTTGTCCATCCTCTTTGGTTGTCCAACATGGATGTATTGGTGGACTGCTGTTTATACCTGATTAACCATACTCTTTATGGATGTCCTCCAGTGTATTTATAGACTCAACTACCACATCATCAAGAGGAATTACCTCCTTCTTTTCGTCATGTATTTTGTCAAGTTGAGTGATCAACTTGTCCTGCAAGTTTCTCTGAAAAGCATGGTGTTTCTGCTCACCATTGGTACTTGACTGCTCAAATCCTTCATACGTCCTCTCCAGAAAACCAGTGAACCCATCTATGGATGAATCCCCATGATCTGAAGAGGTATCTAATTTTTCCATACTTGTCGCCTCCTTATCATCT
Organism: Pinus albicaulis; assembly: GCA_034641835.2. Classification (NCBI taxonomy): domain Eukaryota; kingdom Viridiplantae; phylum Streptophyta; class Pinopsida; order Pinales; family Pinaceae; genus Pinus; species Pinus albicaulis. The sequence continues at coordinate 367,728,108 of CM076584.1, read as the reverse complement.
GGACATGAATGGTCCAGTGCCCAAACTCCCTTGCATACAAAGAATAAGCCTTTCCTCCTTAGTTCATTCTTGCCGTCTCCACAAATCTTTGTTAGTTCCTCCTTGGTTAACTACTTTCTAAGTAGTTTGATGCTATGTTTGATCAACCCCTCAGCTAGTTCATAAGCAGCAGGTGATACAGTTAGCTCCTTCCTCCAAATGGCCAACAATTTGGATCTCAATTGTTCGCAAATGGCCCTATCTTCTCCTAAGATCGAAGACATGATATTTTTCATGTTTGTTTTGATGAAGTTTGGATGAGACGTTGTAATTCCAGTGCAAAAGTATTGGAGCATTTGAAGGATTAAGTCATCACACTCTATATCCAACATAAGTATACCAAATCTAAATTTCGTCATGTGTTCCAAAATTGTGCGCTTCTGAAAAAAAGTCATAAGGGTGGTGTTGTCCAACCCTTGGAGTGCTTCTACAATTACCCGAAAAGTCCTCCTCCTGATGTCATCATTGTAGGGCAGTAGCAGTGTTGTTAAGGCTATGATGCAAGAGGCGACTGTGAGTCTAACCTTTTCACAATAATGCTCTAAGAACCTAGGTTGTATCAAAGCAAGCATGGATGGTTTCAAGGCCCAACTGGACCCTTCCAAGTCTGATTGCTCTATCAAGCTCAAAGCGATATTTAATGTGTCTAGCTGTAGGAGGACATATTCTAACTTTGTACCCTGCAATTTGGATCCAAGTTCAAAGAGACACTTGCTTTTTACATCTTCCTTTCGGATATATTTTAACTGCTGAAGGATAACATGGACCTTTCGAGAGAAAGGCTTGTTATTCTGCTCTAGATTTTGATATATATATTGTTGCCATATGTGATCCACAGAAATGTTATAGCCTAAAGAATAGAGTGATGTATCATTAGGCTGATTCTTGTGGTGTTTCTAAAAGTAAAATGATGACATTGTGGTCTGGCATCAATGGATCTCAATAATTTTTCTTCTCTCATCGGCTTTCTTCAATAAAACTGATTTACACCCTTTTGAGAACTCGGCTTGAATGTTCAGCCTCCATAAGGAAATCGATCACTTTTCTATTTTGAATAGAAGTGTTAATACTATGCACCATATGGCTACTTGATGTATGCCTTATTGACCAATGGAAACCCATATGATCGGTCAATACGATTTCTGTCAACTTGTGATAATTTTGTCTCCCAATGAATGGCTTCAACTAAGAAAAATATAGGAGATAAATAACAACTCTAATTCTTGATTGATGCCTTCAAACTCAGTGGTCAATTAATATCATGGTTGTTTATATACCAACCAATGGACCGATTGTAAACATTTAATAGAGGGGTCACCCTATGTTGAGAATGCCGCAGACCTGTTAAAGGAAGGCGTGGTAATCTAACTATCATCATAGATCCTTCATTTACCAAGATAATTGCAGACACGTCCTTAACCAATTCAGTAGAGCTCGGTCTTGGCAAAAAGCAAACTGTAGTAGCATGCACAATAAACGAGAGAGAAACTTGTCCCTTAATCCACCCAGAAGTGGAAAATGTTGCGCAACCCCTTGTAATCAAGAGATGCGGATCTACTCGGAACAATAAGTGGTTTCACTCTCGGATCCTCTACGGCTTTGCTGGATATGGCTCATAACCCGAACTCTACCACCTAATATTTATGCCACATATTATTCGTGATCTCTGGCCTACGGTGCTGTCATGGTAGCTTACCCCCTTTGGATCCTTGCAACTGCAGCCACAAAGATCGTTTCGACGTTGTTGGTCTCTCTGCGGCTTGGTCAACTTTTTACACTGAGATTCTCACCCACCTATGCCCTTTATCTGTCAACACACTAAGAGCTACCCACTGGACCCTCGATTAACCGCACAGTGATGTGTGGTTTCTTGTCCCGATTTGGTGTGGTTGTGCAGCGCGCCCATGCTGTGAATGAATCAACCTTTCTACATGCTCCTGCGCTCTCGCTTTTGATGGGATGACCTGTACAGTGATTTGTCTTGACCACAAACAATAGCTTCCTGCCCCTTTGTTGGTGCTCACGAAACGACCTCCAATAACCGCTTTCCCTCATTAGCGGCCCTCCACTTCCACGGTAAATTTATTAATCACCCAAGGAACAACAATATAATGGTCAGCGCTTGATTTATATGCGGCCTTTACAAATTTCGGAAATGATACCTCCCCCTGCAACAAGATGATGAGCGCTCCGCAAGTTTCCATGGCTTTCTTCCCTTTCTTTTCTAAAACCTTAGATACACCATGGTTGGAACGACCTCCCTAGTACCTATTTTTCCTGCGCCTTAGTTTCGACAGGAGTACACTATTCAATAATGGTTGGCTGAGAAATAATGACGAAGTTTTTTTGAGAATACAGACGCATTGAAAAATTCATCCACTTTAAGTTATATCATGTACCATACCAATCAGTCTCCCCATCGTGCATTGGTCAGAAATGGGTCCGCCGGCTTCCAAAGAAAAATGCTCATTCTGAGCATGTGAATTAACTTACTCCCTGGACAGATATATAGAGGAAGTGTGTCATCCAGAAGCACACCCTTACACCGCCAATGTATGGCCTTTGAATGGCCTTTCCCCTGTTGCACGGTGTTACTCGTCCCAAACAACCAAATATGTGGCTCTTAGATTAGAACTCAACGATACACATAAAGCCAACAGAACTTACCCCTCATCACGTTGAGGGACATACAGAAAATAGATCTAGCTACAACGATGACTATGAAAATGACATTCAGTCTCCCTTCAATACCCGTGGAGCCGCTGAGATAGAGTGCAGCCTTGGTTGGCTTTGGCCGAGCCTTCCTCACTCGACCCTTTCTCCTGACTGAAAATGTTTCCACAAACAAGGGAAAGGCAAGAAAGGGAAATTGACTCTCGATCCAGCCACTATTCGTCGAACAAGTCTCAATTCGGATCCTCTGTCATTCAGATAGCCCTGGTCGCCCCATGTTCCAATTAATAATTTGGCCCTGGTAACTGTAGAAATAATAATCAGAGTGGACTCTCAAACACCAAAATAAAATTTTAAAAATGATAAGTGAGTTAGGGTAGCTATAGAGAGCCACCGAAACTGCTGAAATTCTAGATATGGTGACTATGGAGGATCACTGAATACTAGTTCTTCTGAAACCCTTGATTTATAACAAAATCAATTTGCAATAAAACCCTCAGGCTGGCAGGGAAACCAGCTCTAATACCACTGTAAGATTCCAAACAGTGAAAATTTCGATAGATCTAGAACATGTTAGTGTTCTGATTTAAAATAATTTTCATCAAAAACAAGAACACAAACATATCTAGAAATGTAGCTCTTTTATTTATATTATTAACTGAAAACAAAGATACATGCTTTGCAGTGGCGTGCTCGACTGCTCGTTAAAATAGAAAAGCAATACTGAAGCACAATCGTGGACCTTGGATGGATCCACCAGACAAATTCACCAGAGTGTTTTTGTCCCGGGATCAATGTTAGAACTAGCCAGGCCAAGTTCTCAACCCAAACACAATAAGATCGATAAAACTAGAATGATCCTAAATGCCTAGCATCTATCCCTTTTTATAGGCTTGATGGACCTTATTTCATTATTTTCATCGAAAACCAACAACAAATACCATGGGCCGATACCATGGGAAAATACCACAGTAATACCATGGACCAATTCCGTCCACTTTGACCGGATCAAGAAAAGGAATATTACAGATTGATTGTATGCATGTTGTCTTTTTTCTCTATTTTAGGATGACGAGGGAGAATCACATCTCCCAAACACGCGTACTTTCTCTTATAATAGAAAGTAGTTTTTTCTCTTTGAAAAATTTAAATTGATGAAGGGATAACTTCATCATTATTAAGTTATTTTAGTGGAGACATGATCGGGGATGATCATTCACCCTAATGAAATTCAGGAACTCGAATTCACATGGGTATTAGTAGAGACGACAAGCAATGACGTAGAAGCATACACTTTTTATCAGGGATTAAAACAAGTTATGTAACTGTAAATTTAAGAGATAATAGTGATTAGATATTCACTCTTCACTCTATCTAGAATTATAAATAAATCTCTCCCCCAAATATATGTCTCGGATCATAAAATAAACCCTTAATATACTAATATTCATTCCCCGAGTTCAATGTTATTATGTGTTAATAGCCAACAACACAAGTATTGACAATCTCACCAATCAGGGCTCAGCTCTCCCTGAAGGAAAATTAGTATGGCAAGGGAAAACTCTATAGGCACCTTTACCTTAGCCCATATCACCATCCTCGTAGTCATGCAATCCAAATCAGAAGTGGGGAGTAAGGAGGGTGAAGGATCTAGGTATATGATGAACCTGCACATTGTGATGATGTTTGGGCACTTTCCACCAATGCTGCTTCCAGGGATGATTGTCCAGAAAAGGGGATATTACTCATCCCTTGTTGGTATAATGACAAGAACATGCATGGTATTTCCTGGCATAAAACATATCTAATGATTTCATCTCCAATTGAACAAACAGGAAATCTATCCTCTTCAAGGTGAGAGAAAAATGATGAAAGATCTTTTCAATAGACAATGTTACCTATAAAGGAGCACACTAGGGTGACCTCTCCACAATGTGATCAAGTATTCATTCTCTGTTTCTCTAGTCTTGGTCTCTTATTTTGAAATGTTTTGTGCGGAGCCTTCTTGGAGCTGGTGTTCTTGGATCTCTTCTCGTTGGACAGTTAGGTATCAATTGCATCTTTCTATTTGCAAGGGCATTGCCTTTAGGAAGGTTCTCCATGGCTATTTTGCAAGTTGGCCTGTTATGTCATCTGCCTATTATTTGAAGTCTGAATATTCTAGCCTACGAGACTCTATTCGGAAGCATCACCTAACAATAAAGTTTTTCTCGACAACCAAATTTGAATATCCAATTGTCTCCAAGGATACAATTGAGTTTGGACTAACATATGCTATGGCTCCTTTGTGGTACATGTTAATACTAATAGGTTCAATTTCTGATGAGAATGTGAATATGACTCCCTCATTCCTTAACCTTAACATCAACATTCACAGGGTTGAGGAAGCCTGAGACATTGGTTTATGTCTTCTATCTCATTTTTGTGTTAAACTATCCACAGAATCTCAGAATCAAGACAAAGGAGGGAGTAAAATTAATGGGTTCAACACACTCTCCCGGCCAGATCAACAAGAAACTATTTATCTTAAGGAAGGAATGTAAATTCTTCACTACATTATTTTTACTTTGGAGGAATTGCACATCTTTCTCTTAGTTGAAGGAATTGAACACACAAAGGGAAAGGACTAAATTTTCAAATTCCAAAGATAAATTTTATCTCTTTAATACTCAGCCCCATAACTAGTACTTTTGATTGGGATGAATTGAAAATATAAGTGTTATCAAAAGGAAAACCTATGTATTCACTCACGCAAAATGTAAAGATAGGATAGATATAGAATCAATATCCATGAAAAAAAAATTCTCTTATCAGATGTATATTGTACATGCATTATCAAAAGGACAACATATGTAATCACTTATATATTTTGCACGCAAAAGGTAGAGATAGGCTAGATATAGAATCAATAGCCGCGAAAAACAATTTCTCTTATAGATGTATAGTGTACCTCACTTGAGCTCTATATCGAGGCTTTATATATATGAATTGATAACTTCATAGTTATTAATTTATTTTATTATGAATTACATATATAAATTATGGTATTATTCAAATATAAATTTTCTTGTTTAAAGAAATATTTTTATATTTCATATAAAAAAAATAAAAAAATGTTTAAGTTTTTGACGCAGCCCAAAGCTGCGTTTACCCACACAATTATGCATATAAAATGTGTTTCTCTTATGCCCAGGATAAAACATGGATCAAACTTCCTCATTTCGGATATGAACCTTAATTGGTCGATCCTTTCTTCTGACTATAGGTAAAACAATATACGTTTTAATTATATATATAATTAAAACACTTTTGACTCTAGTTAAAAACTAAAGTGCCAACACATATATATGTTTGGTCCCACGTTTACCAACAATGAATCTTTAATGAGATTTAACATCTGACTTTAATTAAAATCCAAGTCTCCGCTTATATATTCTTGGCATAAATGTCACCAGTCTTTACGGAATTAACCAACTTAATATAAGTTATAATAACACTATAACTTACCATTTCGATGCTGATTAATACTTTAAATATTCACCCTTGATTCTTTTTCAATCCCACGACAATCAGTTCATCGCTTTCAACTAGACTGATATTTAACGTTTTGAAACTTATGCAAAATTGGTGGTTTGTTGATGCTACGTGTCAAACCCCAACCACTATTGCATCCTTACCAAAATTTACTGCCTTTAGCGAATAAGTGGTGCGATGACTCCTTGGTGTTTTTCCTAAACTGCTCATCCAGTCTGTGCCAAAATCTCTTTGACTCTCCTCTATACGAGCAAATCTCCACCGATTATCTCAGCTATCATTTACATTGTATGCTATATGCAGTTCTCGACATTCACATTCAGGCTTGTCCAACTTGCTTTCCAGTCTATACTGTCCCCATTTTCAATACTCGAACTTCACGTCCAAGTCAAAACACTCTTGCATAACCTATATACATTTCGAGGTGAATCCTTACCTCATTGATGCAATCTCATTTCCAACTTAAATCGCAATTCCGTCTGATTCATTTCATTATTTGAAATAATGCTGAGGTCTCCACTCAAGGCTGAGATCACTGATTGTTTGCACAAGATTTGTGTTCCATCAGTTTTACATTACACAGAAACCTAGTATTGTATTCATAAAATTAAATGAGCATTCCTTTCCAGAACTAAAGCCGGTGAAGAAATTGTAATGTCGTCACTGTCTGCAGAATTCTCTCGGATGAATTGGCATGTGGACAAATTATTTGAATCAAATCTATGCTTTTGATGAATAAGTGAATTACGTTGATGATTCGGTGGTTTAAGAAATTCCAGCTGTGGCTTGGCTTTTTCTTGGCAAGTACACAGATTCTCTACACAATTGGGGTTGGATATTAAATTATAGGGTCATGTTTTTTTTATAAAGGACATTGATCCCTACTGTGATCGATGATCGATCTTTAGTAAATACAATCCACACAGAATTCAATTTATAAATAAATCACAATCTAAAATATTCATAAACCTTTAACTCAAATAAACTATGACGAAATTTCCTTTGATTCTACCAATTTCCTCTGCACACAATACAAACTCAATAATGAATCACAAACTTAGAAATTGAGTTCTTGAATTGATAATCAAATATTTACACAAAATTGTTCTTTTGGCCTGATTTTCTAATCAGTGGCCTCCTTTTTCCTACATCCCGCAGGCTTCCAAAACAACTCTTATATGTTTGTCCTGAATCTCTCCGTCTAATGATTTGAGGCTTACAATATATACAATTGGATTCTAAAACCAATTTTGGTTTAGATCCACTATATCCTCAATCAAATCTTGAATATCCTCTATATCCTAAAATCTCTCTTTTATCCCTAAGGATTCTCATAAATCCCCAGATTCACGAAACCAATTCCAATTTAGGATTTACAATTAGTTTTCAAACCTCTCATATTCTTTTTTGAGAATATTTACAAAAATCCTCTCAATATTTAATTAATCCTATTTTAAAATCACTCAACTCCAAACAAATCATTCCAATTTTATAAAAATACAGGACCCCCTATATCTATTAAATTAAAATGAAATTGCTGAGCCAGATGATCCTGCATTAGACTCCCAAAGTAGAAATTAATCATGATATCCTGATCATGTGCCTCCAACCTTTAGCCTCTTTGATACCATACTCTATTTTTCTCATATCCAATAGCTGAATTATTCTTTAGCTGCACTTTTCCAGGCTTCCATATTTTATTCTGCATCTTCCCGCTAGCTATGCTTTCACAGTCTGTTTGACTTTTCCTTGCTATTGTTTCTTTGCTTTCTTGTTGTTGTCTTCTTCTGAGATAGCTTCATCATCAATATTTGTATACTTTCAATCTCTAGGTCCAGTTTATCTTCTGACTGGTAACCACTCTGCCATTTGTTGTTGCTTCCAATTTCTGTTGCAAATATTATTGTAGATATTTCTCCAAATACTGTTGCTTTGGACATTATTGTAGATGTTGCTGCCTCCCAGAATTCTTGAATATCTCTTAAGATATCTCCCTCTGCAACATCCTTCTTCTTCTCATTACCTACAAATTTATTTTCAAAAAATAAATTATCTTTTGATTCTTTGGCTTTAGCAATATACTCCTTGAATTTTCTTTGTATACTAGCAAGCATAATTAATTTTGGCAAACTAGTATCTGCTCCTGCCTCTTCCATAACTTCAGACATTTCCACTCCAGTGTCTGTAATTCCTTTCTCTTGTTCAAATGTTTCCAGCAAGCATTTCAGCCATTCCTTTTTTACTTGTTTCATCTCAAACATATCATCAATATGTTGCAATTTAGTTTCAGCATATCCTTCTTCTTCTTCCTTGACAATATTCAGTGATTGTCCTTCACCTCCTTGATTGTTTCTGGCAATCAATTCAATTTCTCCAAACACTGTATCTTCATATTTTATCATAATAGAATTCTAATCCTCCACCACTGTGACAGTTCTAAGGGTCTATCCTACAGTCTTCTCTTGGCCAATCAGATAAGCCAATTCCTCCTTGTCTTCAGCAATAACAAGTTCCTTTATATGAGACATGATTGTCTCACCTTCCTTGTAGTTGCTTTCCTTATTAAGTAAGGAATCTATGGGTTCCTTCTGCTGCAACAATTTATCTTCATTCAAGACAACTTCAAGAGATGGATTGCCTTCTGCAACACCTATAAACACAGTCAATTTATCAATTTCAAAATCCCAATACCCAATGGTCTCATTTGATGATCCAGTCACCAAATCTTCTTCTTGCAGTTCTAAGTCTCTTTCAGGACTCGGAAAATATTTACTGCCTTTCTTCCCAGCTTCCAAGGTTATCTCAATTGTGCCAATCACCATGATAGAATGATGATCCTTCACTATGTTTTTAGATAACATAGTTTCCTTTTCATTAGATTCTTTGACACTTTCTATTTGTTGTATGTTGTGTAACCAGCTCCAAAAATAGAAGAAAAGAGATATCAACGCCTTAGAAATAAGCCACTTCGAGGGGGAAACCTCCAATACATTACATAAATGAACAATTCTTGGATGATACAAATAAACAAAACCTCCTTCTATATATAGGAGTCCATGGGGCCACAATATAATCCTAGTGGGGCCACAATGTAATCCTAGCCGACCTAACAATAATAATGTAAGGCACAATAATAAAAATATAGGGGTTACAGGGGTACAACAATAAAAATAAGGGGGGCTACACTAATATAATAAGGGACTACACTATTAATATAGGGACTTAACATGCCCCTCTCCTTCAAACAAGTGTTGTCCTCAACGCTTGATTATTTCTTGATGCTTCTGTATAAAATTCTCATCCTCCCATGTGAAATATTCTACAGGAAAGTTCTTCCACTTGTTGAGATACTTTGAAATTGATCGTACTTGTCGAGTTCTTTTTTCTATGACTGCTTCATAACTTCTTTCGATGTGATGTTGATCTTCCTGTTGTTTCATTAGATTCTGAACCAAAGTTGGGTTATCCTTTGAGAGTTGGAGAACTTGTTGTTGATGCTCACTGTGATCTTCCACTAATTTATCATCCATATTAGCTATTATTTGATCCTTCAAACCATCCAAATTAGCCTCCATTTCTGCTTTTAAACCATCTATTTCATCTTCGATTGCTCTTCGTAAGATCGAAACTTGGTGCACTTGGTACCATAATTTTGATATCTCATACTGCAACTCTTCCTCTTCATGCGTCATAGTATAGATTTTTGAGGGATTAATGGGTATGGAATTATTTTTTGGTGGAATTATAGAACCCAATACTAATAAAAATTCTAAAATATGCACTTGGAATCACTTCAATTTCTTTTTCAAACAAACGTTATGCAATTTTAAAAACCAGATACACACCTTTCTCTTGCTTTTGAGGAGCTAGATATTGAAATTAAATTATCTCTATAATTTCAGATCCTCAATATCTGAAATTCAGCCTTGTAGTATTCCTCTGAAGCTTCTTTCAAATGCCATAGGTCTGATCTGATTTGGATTCTTCAAGACAAAGTTATGTCTAATCTTCCACAATGACCTAATTATGGACTAGTTCAGTAGAGCGAACTTGTACGAATTGCCACGTGTCACTTTTTCGTCCTTTTCCTCTGAAATTGATAGCCAAAAAACTACAGTTTGTGTACTTGCGACCAATTTTTACGGCACTCCAATTCAATGCCCATAGAAAGAGTTATTGAACTTTTCCCACGATCACCTCTTTGAGATGAAATTCAGGAGCCTGAAAACGCACTACCTTCCACAGATGATATCTCCGAAACTATTGTGAACCAAGCTCTGAAATTTTTAGACAATCTTCCTCAGGATTTCAGCTTCGCACCATATGAATTTTAGATTCTAAACCTTCGCAGAAAAAAATTTATAGCGCAAATGCCACGATGACCTGTTTAGGAGCCTGAAAAAAAACCTAACTTCCACAGATGATATCTCCGAAAATATTGCGAACCAAGCTCTGAAATTTTTAGCCAATCTTCCTCAGGATTTCAGCTTCGCACCATACAAATTTCAGATTCTGAACCTTCGTAGAAAAAACGTTATAGCGCAAATGCCACGATGACCTGTTTAGGAGCCTGAAAAAGGACCTAACTGCCACAGATTATATCTCTGAAAAAATTGCGAACCAAGCTCTGAAATTTTTAGAAAATCTTCCTCAGGATTTCAGCTTCACACCCTAAGAATTTCAGCTTCTGAAATTTCGTAGAAAAAAAATTATAGCGAAAATTCCACGATGACCTATTTGGAGCAGCGAAACCCGAGAATCCAAAGCTCTGATACCAAATGTTGTGTAACCAGCTCCAAAAATAGAAGGAAAGAGATATCAACGCCTTAGAAAAGCCACTTCGAGGGGGCAACCTCCAATACATTACATAAATGAACAATTCTTGGATGATACAAATGAACAAAACCTCCTTCTATATATAGGAGTCCATGGGGCCACAATATAATCCTAGTGGGGCCACAATGTAATCCTACCGACCTAACAATAATAATGTAAGGGCACAATAATAACAATATGGGGGTTACAGGGGTACAATAATAACAATAAGGGGGGCTACACTAACATAATAAGGGGCTACACTATTAATATAGGGACTTAACATTGTATTTCTTTACCTACATAATTAACACATGAATTATCAGTATTAAAAATACAAGGTTTCAATGCCTCTTCCTCCCCCGGCAACATTTCAGTATGATGCTTTGAGTTTTATTTTACTCCTTTGTCAGCACATCAGTATGCTGATTTAAATTCTCCATGAGACTGTCAGCTAGTCTCTCCTTCTTATCATCTGTTTCAAGAATGTCTCTCTGCTGTGGTTCATAATAATTAACTTCTTTAATTTGCTGAATCATTCTTACATCCTTACTCTTTGTTTCTTGACTGTCATTCATGACAAATTCTCTGTCTTTCTCTTTCAGCATTTTATCTTGAGTATAGACCCTCTGCTTTTCCAATTCTCTTCTTTGAAGATCTAACTTTCTATATAACTCAACAATTTCAATTGGGATAGAATTTGGAAACTTCACACAACTTTTCATACCTTCACTTGTTGTTGACCAATCATCAGATGGTCCTTCTTCCTCTGTTTCAATATTCTGTTGAATATGTCCGTGAGACCCCTCTGTCTTCTTTTCTTTCTGAGAACTTGCTATCTCAACATTAATCTGAACAGATTTCAAATTCAACTTCTTCTCCTTAACAAACTTCAAAGTTTTTTCATCATCCTATGATGTACCTGCAGTCACACACAAATCATTAGTTTTAAAACCATAAGACTTTTCAGTCTCGTTTGCTTCCTCAAGTACCAATATTTCACAATGTCTTTTCTGGTTTTTGGCAGATCCTATTTGTTGTGACTCAATTCCTTTGAGTCTTTGTTTTTCAAACAAAGAAATATGTATCTGTTCAAGTTCTCTAAACTTGTTCATCAGCTTAGCATTCCATTTCTTTTGCAATAGGTTCCATCTAACCCATTTCTTCATTTTCCATCCATGTCTTCAGCATTCATTCCTTGTCTCTTGTAGCCATCCCTGTAGTACCTCCAATTGTACTTTCATCACTGCAATATCTCTCTCTCTATCCTCATCACTTATCTTATCTCTGTGGCATTCTTTAGAACCTCTTCTCTGATCCTCCATGACCATCTTCCTTTCTAAGCTTGACCTCTTCTTAGGTATTATTTTGGTTCACTCTCTTGAATCTATTGTTCCTTTGGCTGCTGCACTCAGTCACCTTCCTTCTTTCATAAATTTTTACCAGTTCCTCTATCACTGCTTCCTAAGACTTGGATATTTCTTTGTTTTCATCTTGTTTGCAAGTGGAATTCTGCAATCACAATCTTCAAACTAGATTAAAATTATCTCACCTTCAAGGTCTCTGCATGACCTTGTTCTTCCATTGCTAATACTTTGAACATATTGTTCTCGTATTTATGTTAATACTTGTTACACATCAACTCTGTATATCTCATGCTTATCAGATTTAGAATCTGATCTTCTCTTTCTTTTTTTTATCACACATGCATTAAAAAAAATACTTTAACCTTCAAAAGAGCTTTTCCTGCTCTAATACCACTTGACGCAGCCCAAAGCTGCGTTTACCCACAAAATTCCACATATAAAATGTGTTTCTCTTATGCCCAGGATAAAACATGGATCAAACTTCCTCATTCTGGATATGAACCTTAATTGGTCGATCCTTTCTTCATGACTATGGGTAAAACAATATCCATTTTAATTATATATATATATATATATATATATATATATATATAATTAAAATGCTTTTGAATCTAGTTAAAAACTAAAGTGCCAACACATTAATATTTTTGCTCCCACGTTTTCCAACAATGAATCTTTAATGAGATTTAACATCTGACTTTAATTAAAATCCAATTCTCCACTTATATATTCTTGGCATATATGTCACCAGTGTTTACGAAATTAACCAACTTAATATAATTTATAATAACACTATAACTTACCATTTCGATGATGATTAATACTTTAAATCTTCACCCTTGAATCTTCTTCAATCCTACGTCTATCAGTTCATCGCATTCAACTAGACCGATATTTAACGTTTTGAAACTTACGCGAAATTGGTGGTTTGTTGATGCTACGTGTCAAACCCCAACCACTATCGCATCCTTACCAAAATTTAATACTTGTAGCGAATAAGTGGTGCGATGACCCCTTGTTGTTTTTCCTAAACCACTCATTAAGTCTCTGCCATCATCTCTTTGACTCTGCTCTGTACGAGCAAATATCCACCGATTATCTCAGTTATCATTTACATTTTCTACTATACGCAGTTCTCGGCATTCACATTCAGGCTTGTACAACTTGCTTTCCAATCCATATTGTCCCCATTTTCAATACTCGGACTTCACGTCCAATTCAAAACACTCTCGCATAACCTATATATATTTCGAGGTGAATCCTTACCTCATTGCTGCAATCTCATTTCCAACTTAAATCACAATTCCGTTCGATTCATTTCATTATTTGAAATAATGTTGAGGTCTCCACTCAATGCTGAGATCACTAATTGTTTTCACAGGATTTGCGTTCCATCAGTTTTACATTACACAGAAACCTAGTATTGTATTCATAAAATGAAATGAGCGTTCCTTTCCAGAACTAAAGATGGTGAAGAAATTTTAATGTCATCGCTAACTGCAGAATTCTCTCGGACGAATTGGCATGTGGACAAATTATTTGAATCAAATCTATGCTTTTGATGAATAAGTGAATTGCGTTGATGATTCGGTGGTTTAAGAAATTCCAACTATGGCTTTTTCTTGGCAAGTACACAGACTCTCTACACAATTGGGGTTGGTTATTAAATTACAAGGTCATGTTTTTTTTATAAAGGACATCAATCCCTACTGTGATCGATGATCGATATTTGGTAAATACAATCCACACAGAATTCGATTTATAAATAAATCACAATCTCAAATATTCATAAACCTATAACTCAAATACACTATGACGAAATTTCCTTTGATTCTGCAAATTTCCTCTACACACAATACAAACTGAATAATGAATCACAAACTCAGAAATTGAGTTCTTGAATTGATAATCAAATATTTACACAAAATTGTTCTTTTGGCCTGATTTTCTAACCAGTGGCCTCCTTTTTCCTATAGCTCGTAGGCTTCCAAAACAACTCCTATCTATCTATCTTGAATCTCTCCGTCTAATTCTTTGAGGCTTACAATATATACAATTGGATTCTAAAACCAATTTTGGTTTAGATCCACTATATCCTGAATCAAATCCTTAATATCCTCTATATCCTAAAATCTCTCTTTTATCCCTAAGGATTCTCATAAATCCCCAGATTCATGAAACCAATTCTAATTTAGGATTTACAATTAGTTTTCAAACCTCTCATATTCTCTTTTGAGAGTATTTACAAAAATCCTCTCAATATTTGATTAATCCTATTTTAAAATCACTCAACTCCAAACAAATCATTCTAATTTTAGAAAAATACAAGACCCCCTATATTTATTAAATTAAAATGAAATTTCTGAGCTGGATGCTCCTGCATCAATTTTTAAGGGAATAAGTATGTTTATTTTTTTTAGGAAGTTGTATGTAATAAATTATGCTAATATGTGTCATATTATTAGACCGAAGTAGATTTATCTTAAATCTAAATTTACCAAATGTTGGGAGGGAATCTAAGTTGGTACTATTTCATTCCATAATGAATTTCCTCAAGTCTTTTAAATAGGCCTCATCGTAACAAATATCATGGAAAAATACAATAGGGCATGCCATGGATTTGTAAACCACAATAATTTTATATTTTAATTTAACTATATAGTTTTATAGTTAAAATTAAAATTATGAATTTTGATATTTTAAATTCTATAATTTTAATTATAAAGAGATTTGGAACTTTTTTTTCCCTTTATTTTTATTTTTTGACCAAGTCAAAATATTTATATTGGCATTACAACATCATTTCCGTACTCAGGTGAGAGCGTCTCTCAACCGAATAACAAATCTAGAAACTATTACAAGGATATATTCAAATGTCATATGCAAGAATTTATCCCAATCGAATAAATTACATCTAATTAACAAATTTTAAATTAATTAATTCCAATATATAATTGAATTTTTAGTAATGTTGAGGGTTAGCTCAATTGGTTGAGTTCTCATAGTTAAAGCACCTTGCTATTGAAAGGTCATGGGGTCAATTCTCCTTGATGCTCTTAGGCTTAGACTAAATATAAATATGTATAATTTTTCTCATAAACCTATGATACATGAACTTAACCATAATCACCATTTGTTTGTCAAAACCCTCTTATACATACAACTATATAGGGCAACACATTTTTATTATACATGCTTTATATATATATATATTTTTTAATTTTTAATGTTATATTCATAACAAAAAAAAATTTATTTTAATTTGTTAAAGTTATATGCATAACATAATATGACGTTGATGATTAATGTCCAATAAAACTTATAATTATTTTATTTTGATTAATTAATGTGATATGCATCACATAAATATGTTGATGACGATGATGATGATGATTTTTATTTTTATTTATTAACGTGTGTTAGGTCCCTATAATACTAGTGTATCCCCTTATTGTTGTTAATGTAGCCCCCTTATTTTTATTGTTGTATCCCTGTAGCCCCCATATTGTTATTATTGTGCCCCATAAAAGCCAGTATTGTTATTGTTGTGGCCTTACATTATTATTATTAGGTCGGCTAGGATTATATTGTGACCCCATGGACTCCTATATATAGAAAGGAGGTTTTGTCAATTGTATCATCCAAGAATTTTTCATTTATGTAATGTAAAGGAGGTGCCCTCCTCGAAGTGGCTTATTTCTAAGGCGTTGATTTCTCTATTCTTCTATTTTTGGAGTTGGTTTCATAACATTTGGTATCAGAACTTTGGATTCTAGGATTTCGCTACTTCAAACAGGTCATCATGGCATTTTCGCTATAACTTTTTTTATATGACATCTGGGCGAACTCCATGTAAAAATTTTAGATCTTGGTTCGCAATATTTTCAGAGATATGCTCTGTGGAAGTTAAGGTTTTTGCAGGCTCCCGAATTGCATTTAAAAAGTGGTGACCTTCGGAAAATCGTCATAACTCTCTCTCTGAGCATTGGATTGGAATTATGTAAAAAGTGACCGAAATCACAAAGACTGTAGTTTCTTGTGTATCAATTTCAGAGCCGAAGGAGGAAACATGGACATGTGGCATGTTGTACGCGCTCTACTGAACCAGACCATAATTAGGTCATTTTGGGAGATTGGGTATAACTTTGTCTTCAAGAATCCAAATAAGGTCAGACCTATGACATTCGAAAGAATATGCAGAGGGCTACTACAGGACCGAATTTCACATACTGAAGATCCGAAATCACAGAGATAAATCAGTTTCAGTATCAAGATCCTCAAAAGAAATAAAAATGTGTGTAGTTTTTTTAAAATTTCATAACGTTTGTTTGAAAAAGAAGTTTGAAGTGATTTTAAGGGCATATTGAAGCATTTTTATCAGTATTGGGTGTTGTTATGCCTCCCAAAAATAATTCCACACCCATTAAGCCCTCAGAAAGCTCTACTATGACACATGAAGAGGAAGAATTGTAGTATGACATATCAAAATTATGGTACCAAGTGCAAAAAAATTCAATCTTACAAAGAGCAATCAAAGATGACATAGATGGTTTAAAAGCGAAAATGGAGGGTAATTTGGACACTTTGAATGATCAAAATGAAAGCTAATATGGATGATAAAGTAGTGGAATATCACATTGAGCATCTACAACATGTTCTCCAACTCTCAAAGGATAACCTAACTTTGGTGCCGAATCGAATGAAACAACAGGAAGATCAACATCACAACGAAAGAAGTTCTGAAGCAATCAAACAAAAAAGAACTCGACAACTACTGAATCAATCAATTTAGAGTCTCTCAACAAGTGGAAGAACTTACCCATTCAAGATTCCACATGGGAGGATGATAATTTTATACAGAAGCATCCAGAAATAATCAAGCGTTGAGGGAAACACTTGTTTGAAGGAAAGGGGCATGTTAGGTCCCTATAATACTAATGTATCGCCTTCTTGTTGTTAGTGTAGCCCCCTTATTGTTATTGTTGTACCCCTGTAGCCCCCATATTGTTATTATTGTGCCCCATAAAAGCCACTATTGTTATTGTTGTGCCCTTACATTATTATTGTTAGGTCGGCTAGAATTATATTGTGACCCCATATACTCCTATATATAGAAAGGGGGTTTTGTCGTTTGTATCATCCAAGAATTGTTCATTTATGTAATGTAAAGGAGGTTTCCCCCTCAAAGTGGCTTATATATAAGGCGTTGATTTCTCTTTTATTTTATTTTTGGAGCTGGTTTCATAACAATATGATATGCATAACATTAATTTTTTTTATGATGATGATAATTAATGTCCACTAAAACCTATATTTTATTTATTTATTTTGATTGATTATTGTGATATGCACAATATAAATTTGTATATCACATTGATTAATGTGATATTTATATTTAAACTAAATATAATATGTATAAATTTTCTCATAAACCTATATACAGTGAAGTTAACCATAATAACCATTTGTTTGTTTGTGTATTTGTTTGTTAAAACCCTCTTATACATGCTTTATACTTTTTTATTTTAATTTGTTAATGTTATATGCATAACATAATATGTTGATTAATGTCTGCTGAAACCTATAATTATTTTATTTTGATTGATTAATGTGATATGCATAACATAAATTTGATGATGATGATGATAATGATGATGACGACGACGACGACGACAACATAATATGATGATTAATGTCCACTAAAACCTATAATTATTTTATTTTGATTGATTAATGTGATATGCATAACATAAATTTGATGATGATGATGATGGTGATGATGTTTTAATGTGATATACATAACATAATTTTTTTTTTAATGATGATGATGATGTTTTAATGTGATATACATAACATAATTTTTTTTTAATGATGATGATGATTAATATCTACTAAAACCTATCATTTTTTTTTTAATTGATTAATGTGATATGCATAACATAAATGTGATGATGATGAATCTCCGCTAAGACCTCTATGATTTACAAGACTATGGTAAAAAACTAATGCTTTATTTATATGCTCAAAAAGCAACAACAGACACTATAGTCTTGCTAACTTAAAATGTCAAAAAGATTTGTGATATGATAAATATTTTGAAAATTAAATTAAATGTGAGTAGATGGACAATGAGAAAGTTTTTTTTTATCTTCCACTCACTAAGTATATAGTCTTGCTAACTTAAAATGTCAATTATTTTGAAAATTAAATTGAATGTGAGTAGATGGACAATGAGAAAGCTTTTTTTTTAGTCTTCCACCCTTTGAGTTTTTTTTAAGTCTTCCACCCTTTAAGTATCCCAAAAGTGATACTCTTTTATCTCATAGTATTTTGGGATGTAAATGAGTTAGAGATAGAGTACCCTTAAAGAACTCCTTAAAAATAACTTCTCTTAACTAATCTATCATACTTAAACTTGTAAATAAATAAATATATACTTACTTAACAATAAATAAATTCTCAATTATATTTTATTTTTAATATAATTTTATCTAAACACTAAAGTTAATCTAATGGGATATCTCCACATTTAACTGCAAAAACCCCTTTCCAAGACACAAGAAAAAAAATTACAGATCTCCTTCATAGGAGCTGTCAAAAAATGCCTCCAAACATAATAAAAATGTGATTTCATTTAAATATATATATTATTCTCTAAACATAATAAAAATGCCACCAAGAATATTATGCCTGAGAATCCAATAGACAAGGGCAAAGCATCATATTTCGAATCACATTGTTGTCATGTTTCTACCAGCCTCCAAACTTTATTTAATGAAAATAATCAGAGCTGAACACAAAAATAGAGATTATATAATGAAGCGAAGTATAATACAGAAAGCAACAGAGAATTTATAGAACATTGTCGAGCAAAAAAAAAAAAAAAAAATCATATAATGAAGCGAAGTATAATACAGAAAGCGGCAGTAAAGTTACAGAACATAGAGAATGGAACACAAAAGGAGATATTATATGATGAATAGAAGTCTAATATAGAAAGGAGCAGAAAGTAGAAAATTACCTCCTCTACTGCTGTGCGTATGCTTCCTACGGCCTCTCGAATCTCTGTGCAAATGGCACTCGACAAGTTGTAGGGATCAGTGAACGAGACAGATCGACTCAAACATGGCTGCACTTCACAGAATAATTGATCAAAAGCTATTCAATTAATTTGAAGCTTCACATTTTCAATTTTCAAATTGTTAAAATATAAATTGTTAAAGTTTTAATTTTTATAAGACATTTTTAATTTTCAAATTGTTAAATGTTAGATCTAAGACTTATAATGAATGTAGATAAATGTCTTTCGGATTAAATTACATCATTATCATTAATATTTGGTCTTAATGATGTAATTAATAAGAAAGACATTCATCTACATAAATTGTTAAAGTCTTAATCTTTATCTCAATTACAGATTTTGGCAATATTTTGGAATAGTAAACAAATAAGATTTTAAAAATATTTAGGAATCCAATAAATTGATCTGAACATTGGCATTTTAAGTTTCTCGTTTTTAATGTTCTTTGACACTGAAATTTACATAGTTGATTACAGATTGAAGGATTGAATAATAGAAATTATTTTAACGTCCATGAAACTAAAAAAATAGGATATGGGACAGATTGCTTCTCTATTTGGCTTTTGTATTTGGTCTTTTTCTTTTTTCCTGTGAAGTTTCACAATAAACGCTCATAGCTTATCCACAAACCCCTTGCTGAATAGATTATTCCAAGAGCTAGCTGCCAAAATATTTGCATAATTTTCCCTGCTGTCTCTTTGAAAGCCTCACATTCTAAAATGAAATGTTTTTCCATTTCCATTTTATCTCAATTATAAATTTCGACAATATTTCCAAATCTAAATAAATAAACATTACCTTTATTTGACATTGAACAGTGTTAATAATTTTGTCCTCCTCATATTGAGCTTGTGGATGGTCTCCCTCTCTGTACTGTTGATAATCAAAACAATCTTTCGTGTTTCTCAAAACATCATTGCTGGTAACTGAACGCAGAGAAAACAAACTTCTGTCCCAAATGGCTTCTACTTTAGAATCCATTGAATATTTCTTTTGAAAAGTAACTTGTTTCAGACTTGCTATTGCTTGAATTCTTCATTTTGTACATATCAATCAGAATTTTGTGATAGTATTGCAGAAAACAACGAAGCAGGAAGCATTTGTACATTAGGTTAAAAAGATATTGGGTGACCAGTAGATATTTTAATAATTATGGCTTGCACGTCCAAAGCCACCGACAGAAACATAGTGGCACTGGTGCTCGACATGCAAACCACCACCATCTACATGTCGATTGATAGAGCTTGGAAAATAATATAAATATTGCTCCCTTACAACTGGTTGGAACTTAAAAGCGAATAAGTGATAATTGAATTGAGAACTTTTGAAAAGAAAAAATGAATTGAGAAATGATACCAAATCCATAGTGTTTGTGTTGATTTTTTGGGAGAGGGTAAAAGTAATAATTTTGTTTTAAGGAAATTATGAAAATTGGTAATTTATTAGAGTGATTTAAGTTGTATTTGGGATAAAATTTACTCACTATAATTATAATTTAAGAATACATTGAATAGTTTACAAATAACTTGTAAAGCATTTTTTTTTTAATTTGTGACATAGCAATAAATTAATATACAGAGTGGATTACTTTTATTCTCATTGGAAGGTAATTTTTTTAGCTTTATCACAGAAAGCCAACATGTTAAGAAAACAAATAGTAAGATTAGCTTAATGGCTAGTTATGAGTTTTCATAGATTTTAATAATCAATTCTTTACAATGAAAAGAGTCTCAAAATTTTATATACTAAATTGATGTCTAATTTAACCATAACTTTAAAATTAAATTTTAATTAGTGTTATTTTAATATTAAAAAATGTAATTATTTTTTATTCAAAAATTTAATAAATTTATATTATTTTGTTTTATTTAATTAAAAAAACATTAACTTTCATGCTAAAAAAATAAATATAAATATAAAACAATTTTAAATTTAGATATATCAAAACTGAAAAAGGTCAAAAGGGATATATTTATTATAATTTTTTTAATTTAATATGTTTTTGTTATATATATTCAAGGAAAGAAATCAATTTTAATTTCAATCCAAGGGTTGGAGTGGGGTTGTTGGCTCTAGGCCAGTTCACAAGACAAGAGGCCAATAGATAACTCTAATTGACATATGTGTGTGTGAATTATGATATTTTATTTTGCTTTGTTTTATACTAGCTTATATCCATTTTAACTCTCCATCTATCTAATGCCAAGAGGGATCAAAACTCTTAACATACAAACCTCTTTTAGGGTGAAAAGAGATTTGATCCCTAAGTGTTATTTGATCCCTCTAAGTGTTTGGTAGATCTAGATTTAAGATGGATCTACATTGGTTTAATTATTAATCATAATTAATTATATTTCTTTTTAATTCTTTTAATTTAACTTAAGCTAGTCAAATATTTTAATCAATAATTATAATTATTAACTTTATTTTTTATTTTATTTTATTTTATTTAAATTTATTTTATTTTTATGAAATTCTACTAAGTCAAAATGTTTACACAACATATTAATAAATTAGAAAATTGATGTCAACACAAAAAATTATTATTCATCTATTTGCTTTAATAGTTTGTTTATATTATCTAAAGAATTGCAAAGAAAATTGTTTAAGTTCTTTTAGCTTTTTATGAAAAAAAATAAGCTATGAATACTATTAGTGTTATAAATATTATAGAATTTAGTCATACATGCATGAGATGATTAACATGAGGGATAAAAGGACTCTTAGAATGGATTTAGTAATATAAAATCTTAAGAGAAGATGGCATATGAATACAAAATCCTCATAGTTGCTACAAAATTTAAGAAGAAGCATTTTTTCTTTCATTTATATATATATATATATATATATATATATATATATATATATATATAGGAAAGGGATGATTCGAGGGTGAGTATGATGTGATGTTTTATGAGTCATAGGAGCATTAACAACTAGCTTATGGGTGAGCCAGAAACATAGGTGAAAGGTGATGGAAGAGATGGAAAGGGGAGAAAAAAGTACATGTAAAAGGTATTTGTGACACAAAGAATGGGTGATGAGCCATGGAAGAGAAGGAGTTTCCTAGAGGATCGACAAATACAACGGTTGGCAACCCATGTACTCTGATGGATGGTTACTCTTTTATATGGACTTCAACTTATGTTTGTGGTTGCAAGTACAAAATCAAAAGTGGAGAAGAAGACCAAAGATCAACCAAAGATGAAGACAAAATACAACAAGGGAAAAATAAAAAAATAGACTAATTTGATATTAATTTAAAAGAGGACAAAGGAATTATTCCTATTTTTAATGTTTAATAAATAAGACAATGAGAAAATGTGATACTGTAGACTTATTGAATAAAGTCTTCCTGGGGAGGAGAAATGGAGAGAATTAAGTGGATGTAGGGATGAATATTATTGAGAAAATAATGGAGAGATTGAGGAAATATCATAGGATATAGTTAGGGAATTTGTTGAGGGAATAATGGTACAAATTTTCCATTTATGATGTATTTTTTATGGTCTCTTCATCTTATATAAGGAGACCATTTGTATACTAAATGTAAGAAGGGAGAATGGTTTAATTAATAGAAAACTACCCAATTAGTGATTATTTCATGTTCTTGTGCCCCTTCCTTTGCTTTGGGAAAGGGTGTGTTTTTAATTTGATGCAACCAGGTTGCATCATAAATGGATTTGGGTTGTGGAAGGCAACGAGACTTAGAACAAGGACTTACTTTTCAATAGTTTATTGATGCTTCTACCAAGGATTAAATATTCCATGGTGATTCATAATTCTTAAAACTAGTGAGCTATCTTTATGTTGAAGATATATGAGATGGTTGGGTGTTTGTAGGAAGATGCTACCTAATATTGGTACAAAGGGAGTGTGCAAGTGTAAAAAATTCAATAACATGCAAGCATTATTAGAAACATGAGAGTGTTCCTTTTTCAACTTCAGCCTTTGCCAAACCTCTGTGTCAATTTTCTAAGGTGGCCTAGGAAAATGTAAACATTATTTAAAAATGAACCTATGCACAATATTAATATGTGCACCTTATTAATGCTCACATGTTACTAAAAAGATAATGTGTGCACATTCCTTTGTGCATTAAAAAATGGTCGCAAGGTTTTCATTATTTCCCCGACTAACATTATTTCCCATTTGTTAACATAGCTAGAATGCACATACACCCATGCTCAAGGTTCCTAGCTCCAGAAGATCCATAGGTTTCCTAGTTATCTAGATTCAGAAGTAAGTCATATTTCCTTGCTTCTTTATTTTGTATGAAAGAAAAAATTCAAAACATTGAAGGAATTTTTTTTAATATTGCATTGATTATATTTAATTACAATTATTGAAAATCTAGAAAAAATTCAAGAAACCAACCCCAAAACAAATCTACAAGATAGCATTAAACCAAAGGAAAATCTAAACCCCAAAAACACAAATTACAAAAGATTTAAATCAAATAAAAATATTGATTGAATAGCTTAGGAACACAAGGGAACCATCATAAGTTTCATTAACCACATCCCTTGAGAGTATTATTACCTCTATTGATTGTGTCCATGTTCAATTGAGAAGTATAACAGAATAAGGAGCAGGATGAGAGAATTATACTCAATGGTATTAGTGAAGAATAGGTTAAAGATTTGAATGTCACCAAAAAATATTTGAGGGGTATGATTTATTAACTCTATATCCAACCAACCTCGTGATATGACGAAGAGACATAATTGTGTGGATTGGTGTATATTTGATTCATGGAAAGAGAATTAGATGAGCCTTCGATTTATGGTTTTTTATAAACATCCTTAAAATAATAGGGAGGTTCCATTATGTTTTCTCCACAAATTGTGGGTCAAATTCATGATTGATGTCCTAGTTCAAGTTCCATGAATCATTCACAGTCCTTGTTCAAAATGGAAGTGAAGGTATATATCAAGCCATACCAAGGTGACATCGACACTTTGAAGCTAAATCACCAGCTGCAACAATTAGAAGTGTATTTCAGTGTCCATCATATTGAGGAAGAACATAAGATTTCATTTGTGTGGTTGGAATTAGAGGGCCATGCCTTAACCTAGTGGGAAATCCACACAGAGACCTTGAGGTTAGAGGTAGATCCTCCAATGACTTAGTGGGAGGACTTCAAAATCCTCATAAAGTCACAATTTTACCATATTGAGTATGTAGAGGACCAATTGATCCGATGGCACTATTTAAGGGAGAAGTTGTTGAAGAATGTAACTAGATTCAGTCTTCATGAATTGTACTTGTCAAAAGAATAAAGAAAATAATTTTATATTATTATTAAATAACTTATTAAAGCATGGGTCTCATTCTTGGGTCATATTTATTTTAGGTGAAAGTACCTATATTGGACTTCTAGGTTTTATTATGATTCTATAGGATTTTTTCATATTTAAATTGATCCATATTCGGCTTTTGAATCATGAAAATAGGTCAAGTATTGAGTAAAATATGATTTATGAAGCCTCCACACCAAATCAGCCTTAAGGTGATCAAGTCAGCCTCAAGTGATTAGAAACTAAATTGGGGGCAAACTTTTGCTAAAAACTAAAAGTTCTCATAATTGCTCGAAACCAAAATGACTGCGAAGTGCTCGTCGCCTTGATTCCAGAACACTTTGTTTCATCAAAAACCGACTCTGTATGAGAAAGTTAGAGCTTGTTGTCCACTTTGCCAAACGGGCGAATTTTTAAAAAAAAAAGTCAAACAGGGTCAAAGGGGTCAATTTTTTGGTCAAAAGTTGGTTTTCCTTCAGCCAATGGTGTGCTGACACTTTTCAGCTTGTGGTTGGCCTGAATTTCTAGGCTACATGTCAATTGTTGGTTGGGTGTTGGTCGGACCAATGATGTACTGACACGTGGCTAGCCTGGAGGCTGCCACATGCCCCTCAAAGGTAAAAAATTAGGTTATGTAAAGGTTGAAATCAAATTTTATATGGTGTAAAAATTTATATGGGAGGAGTGACGGAGGTCGAGGTCGACCCTGCGACCTCGCCCGCAACACGCAACACCAACTCTCCTATGTTTTTTTTAACCTTTGGTTTGCGGCGGGGGTAAAGAGGGCTAGCCCTCGGTCCACAGGACCATGCACACAGAACTGTGTCAGAGGCTCCGAACTAAATGTGCCATTAGCGTGCTAAACATGGGTTAATTATCCCATAAACTGGATTAATGCGATTTTATCCATAATGGCGGAGTTAGTGCCTAAACCTAGGTTAAATTGTGCTTAACCATTAATTAATCCACACTTATCCATGTGGATTAGCATGGCAGAGTCAGTCATTTTCAGAAGAACTCCACATTTCATGGCATTAACTGGAATTTCTCCAGATTTAGAGGAGCTTTCTTAGGAGAAATCGAAGAAGCCATAACTTGAGAATTATTCGACCAAATTGGGCTCATAAAGAGGCAATCCTATCATTTTATGATGCTATGAACAGTTTGGTGCAGGTTTCAGAGATAGAGGAGCACTTCCAGGAATGATTTTTCCAGCTTGAAGATTCAATATGCCTAGGGCCACCAAGAGAGGAGGCCACATCTGCTTCACCTAAAGACCATTTTTAGAGCCAGAAGTGGCTACTTAGGGAAGTTTTGGGTCTTCTAAATCCATTGGAGCAGGTTGGGAATCCATTGGAGCATTGTATGTGCATGTAATCAGAATTGACCATTAATCCAAAGAGGACCAAGCCATTTAAGCAGATCCAAGGAGATGTAGCCCAGGAGGGGTGAACTCCTTTATCAACTCTATGTAATGTGTTTGTTGTGTATTATATTCTCTACAATCTACTTGTTGTATATGTGTTTTTAAATCTAATTTACCTCATGAATTGCTCATAAAAGACACACAAAATTTGACGCATAAACCCTCTTATAACTTGCTATTTGAGATGATCCTTAAGCACACTTTTATTTTATACTGATGAGGAAGCTAGCACAGCAAAAATAGTTTTTCCATATTCATATAAAGTTGGTATCAGAGCATAGTGTATCTCATTTTAGCCCAATTTTATCTCATGGTTTTCCAAGGTTAGATAGAAAATTAGCTATTGGTTTTGCATTTGTGCAAGTTTATGTGTGTAAGCTGAAGAAAAGAGAAGTTCAAGGTTGAGGACCCAACTCCAAAATCACAACAAAGAATATTTTTATGCATTACAAGTGTGATGGCAGCTTCATCAAGTACTGTTTCTAATCCATCTTCCTTAGTAAGACTCTTTGATGAAGAGATGTTGCAGAAGCTCTTCATCATGAGATATATGGTGCAAGAGATGGCTGAAGATAAGAAAGAGAGCACTATACTTCGAGAGCAGTTGATGGCCATGAAGAAGGAGAAGCAAGAGCTTCCTAAAAATATGAATGAGATGGAGACTCAACTCCATATTACATATGAAACCCCAGCCAAGTATGTGCATGAAAAAGAGGTATGCAATTCAAGTTTATCTTCTATATCCTCTCAAAATGAATGTGTAGGTGCTTTTGAAAGACACACTAGATGAATAGGGTCCAAATTATTGATGAATATGGGCTATGAAGGTAAAGGATTGGGAAAACATGAAGAAGGCATAGTTGAGCTAGTTGTTTTAGAGGAAAGGCCTAAGTATTTCGGTCTTGGACAAGAAGATGGAGAATGATCCAAAGAAAAGGAGGAACTTCAAAGGTGTTCCAAGAAATACTTTCATTACATGTTCATTACCTCAATCTTGTGAATTTTGTGTTCATGAGGAATGCAAAAGTTTTACACCCACTTTACAAGAAGATGCTCATAAGCATGCAACTAATGGAAATTGAAAACAAGAGGATGTCGAAAGCTCTAAATTCATTGAAGCCATTGTTGGTATTCCAAAGAGAGAAACTACCTCATCAAATTCACCTCCTCAAGAAGGCGACAAAGGTGAATGTGCAAGGTATAAATTTTTTTTTAATCAAGTTGCTTCTAATTATGATAAACAGGGAAAATCATCACATAAGATTTTGAGAAAATTTACATGTTCCTTTTCTGGTTTGAATAACCATATTGTTTCGAGGCGTTGGAAGAAGATATCCATACACAGGAAACTTTCAAAACAAAGGAGACATAAAGCCAAAGGTCCAATGGACAATGGAAACCATGTTGAAAATACGATGCAATTATTTTGCACTCATTTCCATAAGCAGGGTCATCTTGTAGACAAGTGTTGGACTTTGTATCCAACAAGTCATACACGACATTTGAAGAAGGTGGAGAGAGAGATTGACAAGAATGGAAAAGAGGATTTCATAATTGATGTGGGTCAAGATGATACACATGTTGAAGTGCAGCTGAAAGAAGTGCCATTGAAGTGGTTTGGAAATAGATGGTTAGATTTCTTAACCAATTAAGGCCTTGCATTTCTTTTGATGTTTGATGCAAATCTTGCCTTAGTGATGCATTTCTTTTCCAATTGAATGCATTTATTTTCTCTTGAAAGTATGTTGCATATTGCATGAGCAAGATGTTGGAAAATTAGAGTTATGTCGACTCACTTGGATGCAGCAAAGATGGAAATTTGTAGTTTCAATTTGCATGTGAATGCATTTCTTTTTCTCTAGAATGCATGTTGCATGTTTACGCTAGGAAGGTGTTTGAAAGTAGAGTATGTTGACTCACTTTGTTGCAGAAAATTTGGTCATTTCAGCTCTTTAAGTACTCATACATACCAATGGGATTCTTGTACTTGTGATTGTACTTGCGAGAGAGTTGAGCATTGTATACATGCATGAGAGTTTGTGTGTGTGAACAATGTATTTTTTTATAGTTTCATTGTGCTTGAACAAGCATGAGTGTCGACTTGTGTTAGTCCATTGATTGTTACATATATGTATTATTGACTTGGAAGAGTTGATTTAATCTCCAAGGATGAAAGGGAGATATTGACGAATTGTTTCATGAGATTTGAAATTCTTGTTGTTTTGGGAAAAGAATCATCAAGTGTTGTTATACATGCTTTTGTTTGACTTAAGAGTCAATGGTTTGAAGATGCATGTTTTGTCGACTTTTGTTTGGTTCATGGGTTTGTACACCAAGATGTAAAAATGCATGGCGATGTTCACATGATGTGACATTTGTTACTTTGATAGAGCAAAAGGAAGAGGTCGTCAAGTTGTGTTTCTTGCATGATGTGTTTTTCAAGTTAATATTTTTTCTTGTGACAAGATGTCTCAGGATTTTGGAAGGTCCACTCTTGAGCGAGAGACTCATAATTAGCCTTCATTCTCAAATCATGGCATGGTAAGCATGTCAATACTGTAGGATGATGGAATCAAAAAGTGGAAATAGGGACAATATGACAAAAGATTGCATCAAAAGAAAAAGCCCTTTTGTAGACCATATGATGCATAACGGCAAGAAGCAAAATAATGGCGAAGACATTCTTCCAGATGTGGAATTTGGAACCGTAGAGGTAAAAAGAAAGGTCATTTCTTTTCTTGTGATTACTGATGTTGGAACTCGTTGTTGTAGTTCACTCAGATGGACTTAACTTGGAAAAGTGGTTTCCAACGAGAAGCTTGCATGAAATGTATGTGTGTACACAGGAGGAACGAGATTCTCAATGGGAAGGCCATTAGTCAGTTTTCCAAGCACAGAGGGATCACATTGGTATATAAAGGTTTTTAATCAGTCAACAAGCATCCATCAAGTGTTGGATTGAGTCAGCAAGGAAAGGAGGACATTGGTTGAAGTGCCAAGCCATTTGCAAGGCAAGGCATCTCAGTGAACCAAAGTGGTTGTCATGGAGATTTTTCCAATTAGAATCAAGTTAATAGAACTTGGAAAAGAGAATATTATTAAACTCTCATTAGATAACCAGCTTTTGTGGGTCCAAAATCCTTTCAGTAGGAAGGAGCGATCAGAAAATGAATTGGGGTCAAAATTTTGCTAAAAAATAAAAGTGCTCAGAATTGCTAGAAACCAAAAAAACTGCGAAGTGCTCGTCACCATGATTCCGATGTAGTTCATTTCATCAAAAACCAACTCTGTATGAGAAATTTAGAGCCTGTTGTCCGCTTTGCCAAACATGCAATTTTTTAGAAAAAAAAAGTCAAACAGGGTCAAAGGGATCAATTTTTTGGTCAAAAGTTGGTTTCCCTCCAGCCAATAGTGTGTTGACACTTGTCATCTTGTGGTTGGCTCAAATTTTTGGGCTACATGTCAATTTTTGATTGGGTGTTGGTCGGACCAATGATGTGTTGACATGTGGCTAGATTAGAAATTATACAAACAATATGTATACCAATGGATTCAATTCGATCATGTGATATGCTAAAGCAAGATATTGAATCCCTCTACAAATTAATTTCGGAAAATAAACATGATCACACAATCACACCAAGTAAAATAAAGAAGAAAAGCAATCCAAAACACAGATATTTTTCCTGGGGAAAGCTTGCTGCTCAAAACCCCTCTATCTCTATTGTATAATGAAGCAAGGAATCATGAAACAATACAATGCACTCTTCTCCAAGAGTCTATTGCACTATCCTGACTCTCTCACACTGATCCATGTTGGGAAAAATACTGAGAGGGGGGGGGTGAATCAGTATTTAGGGCAAACTAAAACCTTTTACTTTTTCATGCTCTAAAACCCATACGCTACTTTTCTGAATCCAACTAGCGTATACATGCATATATCCTTCATAAAACTCGCGTATACACAGAGATCAAATTATGCCATTAGTTCTTCACTTATATCATTCCATCATTCGTTCATTAGATGTTCTATAAACAGTAAACATGTGCAGTAAGAACAGAATAAACCATCACACAAAGTATCACACATGAACACCAGGATTTTTAGGTGGAAACCCAAGTCGGGAGAAAACCACCGCTGCAGTTGCTCAGCCTTCAATATTTTATTATAGATAAAACATCTTACAACATATGTGCTGGTGCAGACTCCTACCAGCACACAGGCACCCACCTGTGCTCGTTTACCAGCCTCTCCTGGAAGGGAGCTCCAACCCCCTGACTCGTTTACCAGCCTCTCCTGGAAGGGAGCTACGACCCCCTGATCTCGTTTACCAGCCTCACCTGGAAGGGAGCTACAACCCCCTGACTGAAGGCTACAGCCCTCAGCACCACCTTGGACCACGTTTCATCAATTTTCACACTGGATCCAACAACTTCAATAGAACAACACTTGCAGGCCACATTTCATCATATTTTCACACTGGACCCTTTCCATACTTTTAAGCACGATCATACATCACCAACATACATCACCAACGGATACTTATCAACCCACGGATGCGGATAGCGAAACACGACGAACAAATCGGACATTTCGGTCCACAGAGACTTGACAAACCCTAGTTTTCATACGCGCTTTCCTTTCAACGATTTCAACGTGTCGCGTATATTTTAACAACTCCCGTTCACATAAACCGGCGTATGCCTGTACACATTCTGAGCTCATTTCATTGCGCATACACGCTTTCTCTTCAGCGAAGCCGCGTATATACGCGCTTCCTCTGCGGCGAACTAGCGTATAGATATTCAACCATTATAGAGCAGCATACTTCTTTAGATCAGATATTCAGTTCAGATTTACCCTTTTTACTTCAGACAGATGTTCGCCTCATCTCAGATCTAAGCCTTCCATAAACAGATCTAGCAGATACAAATACATTTCAGATCTAGAGATCCTGCTTCATCACTCCTTCATCGGTGCATCATACATTCAGATCTTTCATTCAACTGTAACCCTTTCCATTCAGATATACTTCAGAGTGAAGTATTCATTCAAGCTCAGACATCATACTCACACACTCATCGTTTGCACAATGAATTTCTTCTCCTTATATAGGTTTACCCTTTTTCAATACCATGAGCCAAAACCACATTACATCCGATGGTATTCTAGGATGGGGTCATTTAGACGAATCATTACCCAATACAATGGGTCAATACCATGGTGGTTACCCCTGGTTTTGCACTTTATGAGCACTTTTGCCCATACGCGACTTGGAACGTTCTTTCCCGCGTGCATACGTGACTTTCCTTAGGAAAATCCGTGTATGCCTAGAGACATACTCTTTTCATCATAGATATATCACATGTTGAATTCCTTTCTTCATTGCCTTCTGTACTCACTGTAGATACATCAGATTTAGTTCATCAAGACATGTTCTATCAAGCACAACTTCATCAAGTAAGTTGCCATCATCTTGCCATTCAAGGACAACACTCGACATCATATTGCTAACAAACATCACTTCATATGATTTGTCATTTGCAAGTCATCGAGTCACGAATAACTGAAAATCGGGTGGATTTTCATCAAGGACAACACAAGTCAGCAATCTCATGTCTTCATCTTCATTCGGTGGGTTGCCATCAAAAGGACAACACTTTCTGCATCATGTTACCAGCACAATCTCCCCTTTGGACTTCGATAGCCAGCCACGATTGGTGTTTGGTTGCCACAGCAGAATACAACAAGTAAGAATACCAAAGGACACTATGTCATTCCCCATTTTGACACCATTCTTTCTCTTCATTCAAACACCATGTCACTCTCAGCAGATAGATGCGAAGGTGGATCAAAACAACATACTCTCCCCTTTTCTCCTCATGTGTAGAGCGTTCTACAGATCGATATATACAGTGACCAGCTCCCCATTTGAGTTCATCTTTCCAGATCACAAACATATTTTCCAATGAAGTACATGACTCTATGAAATTCCTATCACCAATGACTCATACTTACATCAAAGATCCATCCAAGTGGATTTTCATATAAGACTCAAGTACCCAACCAAGTGGGTTTACACATTTCAACTCAGCTACCCAACCAAGTGGGTTTACAAATTTTGACAAGTCCTTACATGACTGAAATTTACAATTTTACATCATGGGTCTCAACATGACCTTTTCATCAAATTACAAATATGAATTTTCATAATCAATACCAGAAAGTCCTCAAGAAAGAGAACATATTTCAGAACCATCATAATGCCAACAATGCATTATACTCAGCAACGCTAATGCTCCCCCTGAATCTGTGCATCCAAGCAACCTTTCCATATGACTAAGGCTCCCCCTTAGTTTGTGCATCCTGAACACTTTTACCAACAAATCGTCAAGGCATTTTTATCAAAACATTAGAAATAGAATTATGAGAACTGGAACACCACCAGAGATACCAAACAGTATTAGAGAATGCAAGCGAAACCTTTGCAAACGTGGCACAGAAAAGGCCTGACTCAATGAAAGAATTGTCGGCAAATCGGACATACGCGTTTTACTGTGCGGGAACTCGCGTATATACGCATTTGTGTTTCGAAAATCGCGTATCCAATGCCATTCTTCTATATTTTAACCGGATCGAGTCTCTGTGAGAAAAGACGGTGTTCGACTTCTGGAGTGTAGATAGATAGATGCGAGTGTAGTTCGTCTTCAAACGTCCATCCAATGGTTGTGGCATAAGCACATTAGTAACCAAGCCTTTAGATTCTTTGCAGCATCAATACAATCTTTTCAAGAGAAATTATCATACCCGAACATCATCTCCAAATATGTGTCAATCATCCATGTGGTCCAATATCACCATGATCTTTAAGATTTATCATGAAGTAACATATGTAGGGAAAAGATCTCAACCATAGTAACAAACGCTGTATGATCTATTCTTGTTTCTGAATCAAACGACTTCCAATTCATCCATGTGTGAGCACACAAGATACTTTTCAGCAAATAGATCTCAAAATATCATCATAATAAACCATGTATCAAGCCATCATCATAGAATAAGCAGTCATAGTGCCAACAATGCAATCATTAGTATTCAACATGCTTCTCCCCCTGAGACAGTGCTCCTTCTTAACCTTACCAGCTTTGAATACGTTCATCGGCAAGTCACAGCAACAATCTCTGCACCAAAACTGCCCTTATCCTAAATTGCTCAGGACTTTCATCTCAATAATAAGATATTCTTCATCAAAAGCAAGCAGGGACTCATCCACAATCTTCAACACAAAACCGCATTTCATTATTTAGGGCCCGAGAAAGTAAGTTGATACGAGTCAATATCTGATTATAAGCAATTCAGGCCCGATGCTCCCCCTGAACCTCTGTTCCAGATCTTCATTTATCATATAAATTCTCTTATCATTAATGCATACGCGACTGTGTCTGCTGGAACTCGCGTGTATACGCGACTTTTGTTCACCGAACCCGCGTATGGAAAGTGAAGCATAGAAATTTTCACATTCCTTCATCTCCCCCTGAACATGCTTTCACACTGTCATCCTGCATATCGGATGCTCTTAATCTATTCAGCCATATAACCCGAGAATGATCAAATCAGCCATGAGAGACATCATACATTGCTCCCCCTGTGACGATACATTACTAAATCTGATAATGTATCCCACATCATTCCTGCAGTCAATCAGAGAAGTAAGCTTCAGAAGCGGATGACTGCAGTAGGGTCAGAATTCCCTACGTTTCTGATTGGTCCTCCTTCTTTTTCCAAATTTGCTTGAACTTCCTAACTGTGTGCTGAAAATTGTCCACTTTCTCAGATCTGTTCAACCTGCATTCCTTTCCTACATGTCCATACTTGTTACAAGAATAACATCTCATGTGTCCAGAGAAATAAGCATAAGAATCATAATGAGTATTTCTAATCTTCCTCCTTTTGAAATCAGCTGCTTTATGTCCATACATGTTACATGAAAAACAATATCCCCTGAAGAAACCAGAGTACCTTTCTATGTAGAAACTGTTTGTTTGAGGCTGAAATGATATGCTTCTGCAATTTGCTGCAACATGCCCATAATTATGACATTTAAAGCATTCAACATTATTGAATGATTTCCTTTGAGAATTCATGATTGTTGGTTGACCTTTTGTTTCTTTCAACACTTCAGATTTTGCATTGATGTCCTTTGATTCTTTAACACCTCCTTGTGAACTAGAATCTCCTTTAACCGTTTCATGAAAACCGAGACCAATTTTGATAGAGGGAGACCTTTGACTACTAAGAATATTGTCCAGAATCTTAGTACTATCTTGAAACCTCAACAATTTATCTTTTTCTTCTAATTTACCTTTGAGAATGTTTACCTCAACCTCCAAGCTTTGGCATTGCTTCTTCATACTTTCTTCATCCTTTCTTCCTTCTTCTACTTGATCATTCAGTTTCAAGATTTTCTCTTTCAACCCATTCTCTTGTTCTTCAAATGCTTGTAGAAGTTCTTCATGCTCCTTATGTGATTCTTCCTTGACAGAGATGATTTTTGCTTCAAATTCTTCATTTCTCTTATTTGATTTTTCCAGATCTGCTTTCAGAGAGATGTTTTCTGCTTTAAGTCCTTTACATTGATTGGTTACATTGTCATACAACCTTTGATACTTGTTCATATGTTCTTTCATTCTAGAGATTAACTCTTTGTAGATAGAATATTTTTCTTTATATGATCTTAGTTGATCTTCAACTTTGATCTTGATAGCTTCTTCTAGATCCATGACATTACTTTCACTATCTTCATCATTGCATGCACAGGAAAGTGAATCACAAGAATAATACTCAATACATGTTTCATTTTCTCCATTTTCTGCTATACATGTTTTTTGAGACATCTCCTTGCTTTGAGTAGCCTTCTTCTTTTGCTTCTTTCCCATTGCGACGGATCTCCTTCAAGGGATCAAGCTTCTGCAGAAGAACCTGCTCTGAAACCAATTGTTGGGAAAAATACTGAGAGGGGGGGTGAATCAGTATTTAGGGCAAACTAAAACTTTTTACTTTTTCATGCTCTAAAACCCATACGCTACTTTTCTGAATCCAACTAGCGTATACACGCGGATATCCTTCATAAAACTCACGTATACACAGAGATCTAATTATGCCATTAGTTCTTCACTTATATCATTCCATCATTCGTTCATTAGATGTTCTATAAACAGTAAACATGTGCAGTAAGAACAGAATAAACCATCACACAAAGTATCACACATGAACACCAGGATTTTTAGGTGGAAACCCAAGTCGGGAGAAAACCACCGCTGCAGTTGCTCAGCCTTCAATATTTTATTATAGAGAAAACATCTTACAACATATGTGTTGGTGTAGACTCCTACCAGCACGCAGGCACCCACCTGCGCTCGTTTACCAGCCTCTCCTGGAAGGGAGCTCCAACCCCCTGACTCGTTTACCAGCCTCTCCTGGAAGGGAGCTACGACCCCCGATCTCGTTTACCAGCCTCACCTGGAAGGGAGCTACAACCCCCTGACTGAAGGCTACAACCTTCAGCTCCACCTTGGACCACGTTTCATCAATTTTCACACTGGATCCAACAAATTCAATAGAACACCACTTGCAGGCCACATTTCATCATATTTTCAAACTGGACCCTTTCCATACTTTTAAGCACAAACATACATCACCAACAGATACTTATCAACACATATCAGATAGCAGAAACACAGCAGAACAGATCAGATATTTCATACCCCTTGCTTCAGCAAACCCTAGTTTGCATACGCGCTTTCCCTTCACTGATGTCGCGTATATACGCGCTTCCGTCCACACAAACCAGCGTATACCTCAGTGTATATTTTATTGCGCATACGCACTTTCTCTTCGCTGAAGCTGCGTATATACGCGCTTCCTCCGCGGCGAAGTAGCGTATAGATCTTCAATCATTACAGAGCAGCATACTTCATCAGATCAGATATTCGGTTCAGATCTACCCTTTTGCTTCAGACAGATGTTCGCCTAGATGCTCGCCTCATCACAGATCTAAGCCTTCCATAATCAGATCTAGCAAATACAAGAGCAATTCAGATCTAGATCCCCTTCTTCATCATTGGTGCATCATACATTCATATTTATCATTCAAGTGTAACCCTTTCCATTCATATATACTTCAGAGAGAAGTATTCATTCAAGCTCAGACATCTTGCACCCACACTCATGATTTGCACAATGAATTTCTTCTCCTTATATAGGTTTACCCTTTTTCAATACCATGAGCCAAAACCACATTACTTCCGATGGTATTCCTGTATGGGGTCATTTAGACGAATCATTACCCAATACAGTGGGTCAATACCATGGTGGTTACCCCTGGTTTTGCACTTTATGAGCGCTTTTGCCCATACGCGACTTGGCACGTTGTTTCCCGCATGCATACGTGACTTCTCCTAGACATATCCGCGTATGCCTTGAGACATACTCTTTTCACCATAGATTTAGCACATGCTGAATTTCTTTCTTCATTGACTTCTGTACTCACTGTAGATACATCAGATTTAGTTCATCAAGACATGTTCTATGAAGCACAACTTCATCAAGTGAGTTGCCATCATCTTGCCATTCAAGGACAACACTCAGCATCATATTGCTAACAAACATCACTTCATATCAGATTTACATCATTTACCAAGTCCATCAGGTCACGAATAACTTCATCAGGTGGATTTCCATCAAGGACAACACATGTCAACAGTCTCATGTCTTCATCTTCATTCAGTGGGTTGCCATCAAGGACAACACTCTTCATCATTTTTCCAACAATCTCCCCCTTTGGACTTGATGGCAACCACAATGGTGTTTGGTTACCACAACAGATAGGTACATTAAGAATACAAGGACACCATGTCACATTCCCCATTTTTGATACCATTCTTTCTCTTCATTCAAACACCATGTCACTCTCCCCCTTTGACATCAAGGGCAAAGGGTGGATCAAAACCAACATACTCTCCCCCTTTTCTCCACATGTGGAAGAAGCGTTCTGCAGATCTGATGTATATTGGAGTGACCAAGCTCCCCCTGAGTTCATCTTTGAATCTTCAAACATATTTTCAATGAAATACACATGACTCTAACCAAATTCCTATCACCAATGACTCATGCCCACATCAAAAAGATCCATCCAAGTGGTTACATATAAGACTCAAGTACTTAACCAAGTGGGTTTTTACATTCAACTCGGCTACCCAACCAAGTGGGTTTACAAAATTTGACTCAGCTACCCAACCAAGTGGGTTTACAAATTTTGACAAGTCCTTACATGACTGAAATTTACAATTTTACATCATGGGTCTCAACATGACCTTTTCATCAAAATACAAATATGACTTTTCATAATCAATACCAGAAAGTCCTCAAGAAAGAGAACATATTTCAGAACCATCATAATGCCAACAATGCATTATACTCAGCAACGCTAATGCTCCCCCTGAATCTATGCATCCAAGAAACCTTTCCATATGACTAAGGCTCCCCCTTAGTTTGTGCATCCTGAACACTTTTACCAAAAAATCATCAAGGCATCTTTATCAAAACTTTAGAAATAGAATTATGAGAACTGGAACACCACCAGAGATATCAAACAGTATCAGAGATACCAAACAGGACTGCAACTGTGTTGAAAAGAGCTGACTCCAAACAAAAAATTGTCAGCAATCAGACATACGCAGTTTTCTGTGCAGGAACTCGCGTATATACGCGACTGTGTTTCAGGAAATCCGCGTATCCAATGCCATCTTCTATATTTTAACCAGATCTGATCCTATATGAGAAAAAGACAGTGTTCAGCTTCTTTCTGGGATATTTGAATGCTTCCCTGGAGTGTATATAGATAGATCAGTGTAGTTGTGTCTTCAAGCGTCATCCAACGGTTGTAGCATAAGCACATTAGTAACCAAGCCTTCAGATTCTTTGCACCATCAATACAATCTTTCGAAGAGATATTATCATACCAGAACAACATCTTCAAATATGTGTCAAGCAATCATCCATGTGGTCCAATATCACCGTGATATTTTAAGATTTAACATGGAGTAACATATGTAGGGAAAAGGTCTCAACCATAGTAACAAACTCTGCATGATCTATTCTTATTTCTGAATCAA
This sequence comes from Pinus albicaulis, assembly GCA_034641835.2. NCBI lineage: Eukaryota > Viridiplantae > Streptophyta > Pinopsida > Pinales > Pinaceae > Pinus > Pinus albicaulis. Next base: position 367,689,699 of record CM076584.1, on the reverse strand, counting down.
ACGACATCCAATTCATCCATGTGCGAGCACACAAGATACTTATCAGCAACCAGGGCTCAAAATCTCATCATAATAAACCATGTACCAAGTCATCATCATTTGAGCATGAGTATCATCAAAACCAAAGAATAAGCAGTCATATTGCCAACAATGCAATCATTAGTATTCAACCTGCTGCTCCCCCTGAACCAGTTCTCCTTCTTAACTTGTGCAACCTGAATACGTTCATCAGCAAGTCATCAGCAACAATCTCTGCATGAGTTGCCCTTATCTCCGAATTATCAGACTTTCATCTCAATAATGAATACTCTTCATCCAAAAGCAAACAGGACTCATCCACAATCTTCAACATAAGAAACCAATCATCATTATTTAGAACTGAGAAAGTAAGTTGATACAGATTCAATAATACAGTTATAAACAGTCAGACTGATGCTCCCCCTGAACCTCTGCTCCAGATCTTCATTTATCATATAAATTCTCTTATCGTCAATGCATACGCGACTGTGTCTACTGGAACTCGCATGTATACGCGACTTTTGTTCATTGAACCCGCGTATGGAAAGTGAAGTATAGAAATTTTTCACATTCCTTCATCTCCCCCTGAACTTGTACTTCCTGTACCTATCATCTTCATATCAGATGCTCTGTCAGAAACACATATACCTATCATCTTCATATCAGATGCTCTGTCAGAAATACATATAACCAGAATAATCAAATCAACCATGAGAGACATCATACATTGCTCCCCCTGTGATGATACATTACTAAATCTCATAATGTATCTCACATCATTCCTGCAATCAATAAGATAAGTAAGCTTTAGAAGCGGATGACTGCAGTAGGGTCAGAATTCCCTACGTTTCTGATTGGTCCTCCTTCTTTTTCCAAATTTGCTTGAACTTCCTAACTATGTGCTGAAAATTGTCCACTTTCTCAGATCTGTTCAACCTGCAATCCTTTTATACATGTCCATACTTGTTGCAAGAATAACATCTCATGTGTCCAGAGAAATAAGCATAAGAATCATAATGAGTATTTCTAATCTTCCTCCTTTTGCAATCAGCTGCTTTATGTCCATACATGTTACATGAAAAACAATATCCCCTGAAGAAACCAGAGTACCTTTCTATGTAGAAACTGTTTGTTTGAGGCTGAAATGATATGCTTCTGCAATTTGCTGCAACATGCCCATAATTATAACATTTAAAGCATTCAACATTATTGAATGATTTCCTTTGAGAATTCATGATTTTCGGTTGACCTTTTGTTTCTTTCAACACTTCAGATTTTGCATTGATGTCCTTTGATTCTTTAACACCTCCTTGTGAACTAGAATCTCCTTTAACCGTTTCATGAAAACCGAGACCAAGTTTGATAGAGGGAGACCTTTGACTACTAAGAATATTGTCCAGAATCTTAGTACTATCTTGAAACCTCAACAATTTATCTTTTTCTTATAATTTACCTTTGAGAATGTTTACCTCAACCTCCAAGCTTTGGCTTTGCTTCTTCATACTTTCTTCATCCTTTCTTCCTTCTTCTACTTGATCATTCAGTTTCAAGATTTTCTCTTTCAACCCATTCTCTTGTTCTTCAAATGCTTGTAGAATTTCTTCATGCTCCTTATGTGATTCTTCCTTGACAGAGATGATTTTCGCTTCAAATTCTTCATTTCTCTTATTTGATTTTTCCAGATCTGCTTTCAGAGAGATGTTTTCTGCTTTAAGTCCTTTACATTGATTGGTTACATTGTCATACAACCTTTGATACTTGTTCATCTGTTCTTTCATTCTAGAGATTAACTCTTTGTAGATAGAATCTTTTTCTTTATATGATCTTAGTTGATCTTCAACTTTGATCTTGATAGCTTCTTCTAGATCCATGACATTACTTTCACTAACTTCATCATTGCATGCACAGGAAAGTGAATCACAAGAATAATACTCAGTACCTGTTTCATTTTCTCCATTTTCTGCTATACATGTTTTTTGAGACATCTCCTTGCTTTGAGTAGCCTTCTTCTTTTGCTTCTTTCCCATTGCGATGGATCTCCTTCAAGCGATCAAGCTTCTGCAGAAGAACCTGCTCTGAAACCAATTTTTTGGAAAAATACTGAGAGGGGGGGGTGAATCAGTATTTAGGGCAAACTAAAACTTTTTACTTTTTCATGCTCTAAAACCCATACGCTACTCTTCTGAATCCAACTAGCGTATACACGCGGATATCCTTCATAAAACTTGCGTATACACAGAGATCTAATTATGCCATTAGTTCTTCACTTATATCATTCCATCATTCGTTCATTAGATGTTCTATAAACAGTAAACATGTGCAGTAAGAACAGAATAAACCATCACACAAAGTATCACACATGAACACCAGGATTTTTAGGTGGAAACCCAAGTCGGGATAAAACCACCGCTGCAGTTGCTCAGCCTTCAATATTTTATTATAGAGAAAACATCTTACAACATATGTGCTGGTGCAGACTCTACAGTGTGCGAGCTGCACACGCTCATTTCTGACCTCTTCTGGAAGGGAGCTCCAACCCCCTGACTCGTTTACCAGCCTCTCCTGGAAGGGCCCGACCCAGTCTCGTTTCTGACCTCACCTGGAAGGAACTCGACCCCCAGTAGAAAGCTACATCCCTCGAGCACCTCTATGGAATCCGTTTGAAGTCAATTTTCACCCTTTGGATCAGAAGCTGTTTGAGACACCACCCGTGCACGTTCATCATATTTCAGTGGACCACTCCCATACTTTTAAGCACGATCATACATCACATGATGCTATCAGCACGACGGATAGAATAAACAGCTCGCAATGAAACAGATCAGACATTTGATTACAGGACTTTAGCAAACCCTAGTTTGCATACTTTTCCTTTCCTTGATGTCACGTATATACGTTTAGTTCACATAAACCGCGTATGCCACAGCACATTCTGAGCTCATTTCATTGTGCATACACGCTTTCTCTTGTCGAAGCCGCGTATATCTGTGGCTTCTCTGTGTGAACTAGCGTATAGATATTCAATCATTATAGAGCGACATACTTCTTCGAATCGGATATTCGATTCGGATTTACCCTTTTTACTTCAGACAGATGTTCGCCTCATCTCAGATCTAAGCCTTCCATAAACAGATCTAGCAGATACAAATACATTTCAGATCTAGAGATCCTGCTTCATCACTCCTTCATCGGTGCATCATACATTCAGATCTTTCATTCAACTGTAACCCTTTCCATTCATATATACTTCAGAGTGAAGTATTCATTCAAGCTCAGACATCATACTCACACACTCATCGTTTGCACAATGAATTTCTTCTCCTTATATAGGTTTACCCTTTTTCAATACCATGAGCCAAAACCACATTACATCCGATGGTATTCCAGGATGGGGTCATTTAGACGAATCATTACCCAATACAATGGGTCAATACCATGGTGGTTACCCCTGGTTTTTCACTTTATGAGCGCTTTTTCCCATAGGCGACTTGGAACGTTCTTTCCCGCGTGCATACGCGACTTTCCTTAGGCAAATCCGTGTATGCCTAGAGACATACTCTTTTCATCATAGATCTATCACATGCTGAATTCCTTTCTTCATTGCCTTCTGTACTCACTGTAGATACATCAGATTTAGTTCATCAAGACATGTTCTATCAAGCACAACTTCATCAAGTAAGTTGCCATCATCTTGCCATTCAAGTACAACACTCAGCATCATATTGCTAACAAACATCACTTCATATCAGATTTACATCATTTACCAAGTCCATTAGGTCACGAATAACTTCATCAGGTGGATTGCCATCAAGGACAACACAAGTCAACAATCTCATGTCTTCATCTTCATTCAGTGGGTTGCCATCAAGGACAACACTCTGCATCATATTGCCAACAATCCAGACAAAATTGGGTTAGTACTTAGCCAATTCTCAGCCTGTCTTCAGCCTACCTTGCTCACGCAATTCATGTGAAATGCAATCCCTATTCTTTAGGAATTCCAGCCTTCCTTGACTGCGCAATACATCATGGGAATATTATGGTGTATATAATTCTGCCCAGGAAATTTTCTATAAATACAACTGATAGATAACTTCCCTTTAACCTCTATCTCAACTGGTTCTTCATCAAAACTGACATGCATGCAACTATTAATAGTAAATCATCAGTCACTTGATAGATCACTGCATGTGAATTAAATTTGATTTAATTCACTTGACCTCTCACTAGTGCAACAATCAGTTACAACTAGTTAGATTGATTTTAACTCACTTAATTGAGTTAACTGATTTCTCATGCATTAAACTAATACACTAATTGCAACTTGGACTCTAAAATAAAAAGAATCACTCTACATGCCTCACCAACCACCCTCAACTCGAATTTCATGAGCTAACTGAGTCTATCACACTCGGTTAATTATTACAAGTGATTATGAGATAAGATTACAATTTATTGTCCAATTTATTTAAGGGATAAATAAATTTGACACACATTTCTTCTAATTTAATTAAGAAACAATTAAATCAAAAGCCTCCATGGTAGACATTTCTGGATGCCATTTTCTGGATGTTGTTTCTCGACGCCAATTTCATTGTTTCTTGTTGCAAATTTCAACAGCTAGCCTGGAGGCCACCATGTGCCCCTCAAAGGCCAAAAATTTGGCTATGTCAAGGTTGAAATCAAATTTTATATGGTGTAGAAATTTATATGGGAGGACCGGCGAAGGTCAGTGTCGACCCTGCAAGCCTCGCCCGCAACACGCAACACCAACTCTCCTATGTAATGTTTTTTACATATATATGCCACCAGATTATATTTGTTTTAACATATGGTTTGTGGTGGGGGTAGAGAGGTCCAGCCCCCGATCCACAGGACCACGCGCACATAACCGTGGCAGAGGCTCCAAACTAAATGTGCATTAGCGCATTAAACATAGGTTAATTAACCCATAAACCGGATTAATGCGAGTTTATCCATAATGGAAAATTTAGCACCTAAACCTTAGTTAAACTGCGCTTAAACATTAATTAATACACACTTATCCATGTGTATTAGTTTGGCGGAGTCTGCCATTTTCGGCGAAACTCCACATTTGGTGGCATTAACTGGAGTTTCTCCAGATTTAGAGGAGCTTTCCTAAGAGAAAATAAAGAAGCCATAACTTGAGAATTATTCAACCAAATTGGGCTTAGAAAGAGGCAATCCTAGCATTTTTGGATGCTCTGAATAGTTTGGTGTAGGTTTCAGAAGCAGAGGAGCACTTTGGGAATGATTTTTCTAGCTTAAAGATTCAAGATGTCTAGGTCCACCAGGAGAGGAGGCCACATCTCCTCAACCTAAAAACCATTTTCAGAGCCAGAAGAGGCTACTTAGAGGTTTTTGGGTCTTCTGAATCCATTAAAGCAGGTTGGGAATCCATTGGAGCACTGTATGTGCATGTAATCAGATAATTTACCATTAACCCAAAGAGGGCCAAGCCATTCAAGCAGGTCCAAGGAGATGTATCCCAGGAGGTGTGAACTCCTTTATCAACTTCGTGTAATGTGTTTGATGTGTATTATATTCTCTGAAATTTACTTGATGTATATGTTTTTTTAAAGCTAATTTACCTCATGAATTTCTCATAATAAACACACAAAATTTGACACATAAACCCTCTTATAACTTGGTATTTGAGACGATCCTTAAGCACACTTTTATTTTATACTAATGAGGAAGCTAGTTTGTCCATATTCATATCATCAAGCCCAAGAATTAGAGCTCATCTCAAGCCTATATATACGGTGGAATTGAACTCACTTGGAACCATCTTACTGTAACACTAAAATTCGATCTGGAAGCTTCAACAAGAGAAATTTGTGAAGTGAAGGAGAAGGAATTTCTAGATTCAGTTTCGGGTACACTTATAGAGTTGAAGAAAATCAAGATTTTCACACCAGTCTCTGTGCATTTCGAGCTATAGTTTGGGAGATTGAAGTTCTCAAAGTTTTACTGCAACAGTTGTTGCATCAGGTGCTGCCAAGGTATTTTTGTTGTTACACCAATTTTAAGTCATCTAACCATTTACAATTAGATGGATCGAAATACACCATGTAAGACCAATTTTACCATAGTAAAATTGCTTTCACTATAATAAATAATTTAATAAACCATAGTTTATTAAGTTATTTCTTGTCCAAATAGAAAACCCCATGAGGAATAATTAAATAAATCCTTATTTATTTGATTTTCTTCCAGGAATAATTAATTAAACCTCTGTTTAAATAATATTCTTGGTCATATTTAACCCAATTAATGAGAAATAATTAGATAAATCATTATTTACCTTATTATTCTCTAAGAATAATTAATTAATCCTTATTTAATTATTATTCCTTGTTAAATTTGAATAAATCTCCTAGAAATACTTAAATAAATCATTATTTGTTTAATTATTCCTTAGCCCCATCCTTGAAATAATAAATAAATCATTTATTTGTTTATTATTTCTAAATAAATGGATTTAACCAATTTAAATGAGTAGTCTTTAATGCGACTTTTTGAAGCGTTTTACAGTGGGTTTTTCTGGTCTAATTTCTCTAAAATCTGGCAAGAGTTCATTGAAAATACAAGTTTGATGGGTAACCTTGCAAAATGGAAGTTCCCTAGGGGTTTTTATAGTGTCTTGAATCCATATATACAGTAAAAAAACCAGTTTAAATAATAGAAATCAAGATTTTACCTCAAATTGTTTCACCGGATTCCGACACCTGAAACTCCAAAAAGTCGCACTAAAGACAACTCCAATTTAAATTCCTTTTCCCTCCAAAAAAATATAATAAAATATTCTAAGCTGTTAGATCTAGATCTTGGTTAATAATATTTTATTATGCACCATTATCAAGGATAACTCAATATTTTTTTATAAATAGGGGTGTTTTCCATTCAATATTTACCTTTGATCATTTTACCATGGTCAGACTTTGATCCTTTTGTCATAGTCATACTTTGATTTCTTTTATTACTATTTTGCTTCTTGAGCTCCCATAGAGTTCAACACGTCTTGGGTTTTCTACACCATTGAGAGAGAGAAACTTCTAGATCTGAAGCATTGAGGACAACCAAGAACCCATCCCATTGAGGGGCACTGGTAACATCATTCTTTCTTCCCTTCCCATGTGTTAATACATATAATTCTTTATATATCTTGTCTTGTCCATTGGATATTTGGAGAAACTCTTTTTTTTTTACTATTTAACTCCTTTTATTACATAGATCTGGGTTTTTGTTGCATTTGTTTCGACCATATACTGCAGATATAAGGAAGTTAAGCAACCATATTTGTTGTTAGGGCTATTTTTCACACACAACTAAAGTGATCTCTTTTCGTACACTTGTGTTAAGAATTCAGTCTGACAATTGGCAACTCCACTGCATTTTATTCAGATTCCTGCGTGACCAACTGCTACAGTAACTAGGGTTTTTATTTAGCTATTTTTAGTCTCTTAATGTTTTTTTTTTACCTTTTATGCCCTAAAACAATAAAAATTACAACTTTTGGGTGTTTTCGGGTGTTTTCCGCAGGTAACAGGTATCAGTCGCGCCAGAGATGGCAAATGTTCCACAACTTTCCGCCCGAGGATCCTTCCTGGAACTGCAGCTCGTGCTTTAGCCCAGAACCTACGATTTCAAGCATAGGTCACACATGTTGGGCCATAAAATGTGATTTCAATAGCTAATAGGTCAGTACCTGCTAGCTACAACTTTTTGCGGGATTTTTTCTGTGACTGTCAGGGTTTGCCGCAAGCACTACTCAGGGTTTTCTCACCTCAGTCTCAGCCCGTCTTAGGCCTAGATATGTTCATTTTATCTCCTTGAATTAGGACCAAGCCCCTTAGGGTTTCAGTACGCTTCCACCTTTTTAGGAGGGGTTTAGCTGAGTAGGTATTCTGAGATTTTGCAGTGCTTTCAGCCATTTTTTAGTGTCTGATCTCTCCTTCTTTCAGTTCTTTTTAGATCGATTATTATTCCATCCAAAACCCCCTCTTGAGTTTTTTTTGGTCTCTCCCTTAGGGTTCCCCTTGCTTCCCTTAGGGCTTTAACCTTTCATCTCCCATTTTGCAGTAGTTTTCCCTCTAGTTTCTTGTTTTTTTCTACACCTTTTCTATCAAATCTGAGGCATTAGATCCCTGTCCCTTTGACCTTAGATCTTGTGGTCGTCTTGTGTGTTTTGATTCAATTTCGCCTGCCTCGTTTGAGTTTTATTTACAATTATTCAACATTTTTTCTTTTTCTTTATACACCTTTCAGACACTAAAATTAACACATGACTTGCATACAATGCACACTTAAAGTGAAGAGTGCTTCGTTTACGACCACAAGCCAAGACATAAAGACTGGGAATAACTATCCAGCTTTATGAGCCTTTGGTTTATCGCTTCTCCAGTGATGGGTTATCTGTCTTTCCATCATCAGCCCCAAGGCGGCGATCCCGTTGAATCCGCCTATCCACAATTTCGTTAGAAGACTTTCTCCAAAGCATAGAATCCTGAAAATTCTCCACTAGGTCCCCATACCGACTCTGATTCTGGTTCATTGGGTCTTGCCTCTAATTTCGAAATTGGTTCCCCTCCATCTCATTATGTCACCATGTCAGGTGCCAATCCAGGTGTTGGTCCTCAAGCTGGTGGTAGCCCCAGCCCTAATTTTGGAGCTGCTACTAGTGGAACCACTACCAGAACTATTATGGCTACTCCTTTGCTACCTTTTATGGCAAGTTTAAGCCTTCCTGATTTCAGCCAGTTAATTAAAGACCCTATACACCATAATCCAAGTTGGCATGTTATTCCAACTAAGCTTCCTTCATACATCCCTAAGTTCGAAGGAAACACTCGAGAAGACCGTACTAATCACGTCCGCTCCTTTCACATGTGGTGTTCATCCAATTCAATCATTGATGACTTCATCCGTCTTCGATTATTCCAACTTACGCTCACTGGAAAAGTTGCAAAGTGGTATGTCGACTAGACCGTTGCCTCACATTCGAATTTTGCGACTTCTTTTAAGTAAAGTTAAGCCATCTCACTTACCACTTCTCCATGGCATATGATACATCGGTACCGAGTTGTTGACTGCATTCCAGTAATTTTCTTCCACTCGCATTTATGACCATGTCCAAGAATGGTGTAAAAGGAGATTCAGCTTGTATTGAACCCCTACTTTCGATGGCCGTGTCTATATGGATTGGTTTCTCAGAAATATTTTTCCTTCTATTGGTAAATATGTCGCGTCTCACTTCCTCAGACCAAGGAAGAAGCTCTTCAAGTCCCGTTGAAATATGACTTGATCTACACCCAATTTGGTTATGTTTATACCATTTTACCAGATCTTCCTAGACCTAGTGGTGTCAACGCACCGAGGGAATCTCACGTTGCTGAAGGCATCGTTGGATCTCTTTCACATATGTATACTCATCCTCACATGGGTTATGGTTTCCCTCAGGGTGAGGCCAACTCCTCTAGCACTTATCCCCCTCCTGGCAGCATGTATCCAAGAAAAAGCACACCTTACACATTTTCCCCATTACATCAAATGATGCCAGGTCTAACTATTGCTGAACCTATTTACCCCAATGTTGCTCAACCTCCTTTCTATCCTTATCCATATCCCGGTGCTCCAACCCCTCCTAAGATCAAAGACTCAGCCCCGTCAATTCTCAACCTCTGCACAGCCACCTCCTCGAGTCGTGCGAACAGGAGAGTGCGACTAATCCTCCTAATTCCAACAAAAAAGAGAAAAGGAAAAAAAATTCAACCAACGCAAGGTAATCAGGGGCGCCAAGGTAACCATCCGAACACACCCCAAGGGAACTAGCCTAACACTAACAACCAACAACAGAATGATCAGCCCAAGCAAAATAGGCCTCTTTGTACAAACACGTCTTGTTCTTGTTGTGGTTTCCATGGCCATTATATTCATGATTGTCCCATTTTACCCAAGATGCGCCAGTTGTGGGAAGCACAAGAGGCATCTAGAGGACAGCAAGCCACTACTTCGGCTCCTCTAAATACTGTGCCAACTCAACCGTCTATGTTCAGTAATCATTTCCCTCAGCAAGGATATGTTTCTGCCCAACCCCCTCAAGGTCAGGCCGCCCCTCAACCTTCACAGTCTGGTACCCCTAAATACCATATTCTCATGATGAATTCTGAAGAGGTCAATACCATTGATGTTAACCTTCAGACTCGATCGCGCCAATATGGCAAGCCACCTGCTTTGTCTACAACTGATTCCCAAACCAAAGCTTCCACAGCGTCCATTTTGACACCCAATTCTCCCTTACAAATCCCTCAACCACAGGCTGAGTTTATTCCCAAGATCCCCAAAGGGCCATTACGCCGAAATGTTGCTTCTGCCAAATCCGCCCACACCTATAGCATAGTAGATTACTTGGCACAATCTCTTGCTGCCATGTCAATGCTGGAAGTCCTCCAATCGTGCCCTTCACAATGTAAAGCTCCATTATCTGCTCTGGGCGATGTGGATCCTTCAGACGATTGTTTGATCGTCATTGATGTTGACAAGTCAGAACATCCCCCCTTACCTTCATCCACCGCCTTCCAAATACCAGTCAAGATTTGTAATGCCCATGTCTTGTGATGTATCATTGACGAGGGCACATCCACTTGTGTGATGTCTTCCTATTTTTGGAATAAACTCGGATCACCCGAATTAGCCCCATCCACCATCACTTTGTGTTCTTGGGACAATCACCCTTCTCAGCCCCTTGGCATGTACCGCAATAGTCCTGTCACTCTTGCGGGATAGATTGTTTGTGTTGACATTGAATTCATTGACACCCCCTTGGATTATAATATCCTTTTGGGTTATATCTATACCAATGTGATGTCTGTTGTTGCATATGTGGTTCACCGTAAGATGTGATTTCCTCACAATGGAAATATTGTCACCATTGACCAGTTGACATATTACGAACTGAAGTCTCGAACCTCCATTGAGTCTATCATATTATTGGTGGTCGATAAACAATCAGTCGCACCTCTCACTAGTGTTTCACTTTGAGTCTTTAAATATTCCACCTTACTTGGTGCATTCCCTGGTCTCCCCCTTCTTATCGTCGACCCCAGCTCGTCGAATGTTTGCATGATGCAATCCTCTCGGACTATCCACAAGCGGTCTGGTTCAACCAGCCAGCAGCCTACGCCTCCGCAACCTGCTGGTGGTCACTCGACATAGCCCTCAGGACCTTCCTTTCAAGGACCTTCTCCCTCTGCTGGTGTCTCCTCTACCCCTTTTCAACCAGGAACATTTCCCCCTAGCCTTAACCATTTGGGAGCCATTCCGCCAGGCCATTACCATTCCGGTCAGATACCGTTTCTAGCTCCCCCCTTTGGAGTCTTTTCAGTGCCTGTTATCGTTATGTTGAGCCTTCCCACCTACTCGGGGATCTCGCCCAGCGGCTACCGATCCCCCTGTACCCAACACCGCCTCGTCATCTCAAACCTTATTCCGCTTCGACTCGGTCCAACTTCGCTCGTTATGACCTCCCTCTCCGCTTCAATGCCTCAACCACCTCAACATGAATCTACCCCCGTGGGAATGCATCCCGGTGAGGGGAGTAGCATGAGGGCATGAAACTAGGCGGACAAGGCCCCCAAACCACTCCCCGCTCCTAAGCCTCCAAATCACTACCTCCGTGTGCTTTGTGTGATGCTTTCATGCATGCTACCCATAACCTGAACTCGTCTCAAACCTGTAGTCAACGAGACGTTTCCTGAATCACATATCCCGTAGGTCCATGTTACCTTACCCGATTCAACTAAAAAAATCAAATCGTTGTGCACAAATCACCCTTGTGCTTTGTGTGTTCTTTATGGCCACTATTCTTACCTTTGTCCCCATCTCAATGATTTTTCCGACACCCTTGAGGTTGTTCGCCGAATCGAGGCCGAACTTAGTGAATCCTCTACTCTTCTACTCGCGAGTTTTTCTTCAGCATAACCGGAGGACATTTGTACACCCATTTTGATATCTCCCCCTGATGTCAAGATGAAGGAACCTTCAACCACTATCCTCTATCTTTCATCATTCATGAGATTCATGGTGTAAAACCCCTCCGGGGCATTCCCTTTTGATTCAACTAAACCTCCTTCGGCGATTACCTTGGGCTCAACATCAAAATATGTTTCATTTACTAGCTCTTCGTCTACCCTTAGTATCAATGCATATGTGAACCATATCTCTCATGACGATGCGTCAGGTAGCCCCGCTGCATCACGTGGTCTTTATTCTGCCAGTCCTCCCATATTTCATGCTAATGAAGACATTATGGAAGAAATTACCACCTCTAACTTTCCCTGGGATGATATGCACCACCGTGCGTACTTCCTTCTGCAGAAGTCCCATGACCAATATATTGTGGAGTCTAAATAATTCATCCTTGATGAGGTCGATTGGTTTAGAAATCCCATTCCTACACCAGATTCTTTTGAAGAAGGAAATATGGCCAATATCTTTCCTACCATTAAAATTAACATTTCCGATAAACTAGGGGTAGAAGAAAACATTACCTTGGGGGCACATTGCACCCTGAAAGAAATTGAGGCTTACACTAAGCTATTAAAGGAATTTCACGATGTTTTTTCCTAGTCCTATTCAGAGATGCTCGGAATTGATCTTGCCATTGTAGGACACCATATCGATACATGGCCCGATGGAAATCCTTTCCGTCAAAAGTTGAGACCCAATAATCCTTGCAGATGAGAGGATATCAAAGTAGAAATAAATTAACTCAAGAAGGTCAGTTTTATCTATCCGATTCTCAAGAAACAAGGCACCATCCATGTCTGTATTGACTTTCATGACCTGAATAAATCTTGTCTCGAAGACAATTTCCCCACACCATTTATTGACCAAATCCTTAATTGTTGATCAGCGGTTATCATTGATGCCAACCCAAGCAGCACTAGGGGCTACCCCAATATGGCATGGGAATTTTGACCTACCAAATTACTATATTTTGGGTCAAGAATTCTTTTTATGGCTTCTACTTTTCGATATGTTTCGTTTGATTGTCGATATGTTTCCGTTGATATATGACACGCCATGTAATTCTTCATGGTTTGAGAGATATTCATGTTTGAAGTTTGTACCCCCAGTTAGTGGGCTAAAACCCCATGGGGTTACGGCATGGGTCATTGAAAAGTCATAATTAATATTTTTTAAGCTCCTAAAATCCCTCCCACGTTCACTTGTTGAAGCCCCTCTCAACCTAAGCATTTATATAAATTGTGATCCTCATGTCCTCCTTATGTAAGGATCTCGCTACCTGAAAGAGGTCATCGTGGAATTGTCACTATAATTTTTTTTCTACAAAGGTTAAGACGCGGAAATTTTTATGAGACGAAGCTGAAATCCTGAGGAAGCTCCTATAAAAATTTCGCATCGTGGGTGTACAAATATCGCGCAGATATTATCCGTGGAAGCCGGGTTGTTTTGTGCTCCCTAACTTCATCTCAAAGAAGTGACCTTGGGAAAATCGTCATAACTCTCTCTCGGGAAATTCTGACAGAATTTAAAAAAAATGGTAGATAGTGCAATATGCTATAATTTTCTTTGTATCAATTTCAGAGCCGAAGGAGGAAATAGTGACACGTTTCACGTCGTACAATTTCACTCTACTGAACTAGTCCATAGTTAGGTCATCGTGAGAGATTGGGCATAACTTTGACTTGAAGAATCCAAATCAGGTCAAACCTATGGAATTTGAAAGAAGACTCATAGGGCTACTACAGGACCATATATCACATATTAGGAATTTGAAATCACAAAGATACATCAGATTCAATATCGAGCTCCCAGAAGGCAAGAAAAAGCTAGATCATGTGTTGTCAAGGGCTGCAAAGGACCAAACTTTCTATGACATAAAATAAAAACAAGGTGTAGCAGAGGGTAGCATGACAAGAGCAGCAACCAAGGTGCATAACAGCAGTAATAATTTCATCATATGAAGTCTTCAAGTGGGCAGCACTGCATACAATCATTGTAAAGGTATCATTGTACTTAGTCATTGTAAATACATTATTGTACAAATTGTACGTGTCTATTTGCCAAGGGTTGAAGAGGCAGTGTTGGGAGGTCTAGGATCATCATTAGATGGTTGTGTCAAATTTGGGGTTATGGTCTAGTATATCTTCTTCTTCTACATCATTCTATATCATTGTAAAGTAGACCATTTTCCCTGGTACGAGAGTCCATTCTTCTTTTATTCTTATATAAGGTGGTGTAGGTGGCAGGGTGCTGTAGTCGGTGCATGAAGTCACCATGTGTGTTCAGTTCCTCGTGAATTTTAGGTTGGTGCTAGGGTGAGTTGTAGCTCATTGGGTGTTGGGGCATCCATTCAGTTGACTATCGAAGAATCTTAGGCGTTGGAGCGTACATCCAGTGGGAGCTGGAGAAAAATTATTTTCTACATTATAGGAAGTTGGAGCTTTATTTTTAATTGAAGTTGAATATTAAAGAATTATTAGAAAAGAATTCAAGCATTTTTTGTCCCGGAGGGGGTTTCCACCTTAAAAACTGTGTATTTGTGTTCCTTTTGTTTACTTCTATCATTGTACAAAAAATGATAATAATTGAATATTAACTAATGATCTAATTGAAAGGGAAGACAATTCACTCCCCTTCAGCTTTTCAACAAATAGGTATCGCAGCTATGCTTCAATAGCATTTTAACAGCTAGAAGGAGGTCATGGAGCATACCAAGAGTGGTGTACCTCTATTCAATGAAAATAATTATGCACTATGGAAAGGAAGAATGGAGGTCTATCTCTTGGCACAAGGTTACGAAGTATAATATATGTAATAATCGTTCAAAATGGATATGTATTTACATCAACCACGATGAACAAGGTAAGAAGAATTTGCAAATGATGCAAAAGCAAAGAATATTATTATCGTGACTTATTGAATCTACTTATCATAAGGTGTTGGGTTGTAAAACCGCCAAAAATGTATGGGACAAGCTTGAGAATATATATGCAGGTGACTCAAATGTCAAAGAAGCAAAGCTTCAAATCTATAGAGAAAAATTTGAGCAACTCATAATTAAAGAAGATGGCAACATTGCAGCGTTCTTCCAATATGTTGATGAAATAACCAACACTATGGAAGGATTGGGAGAGCCAGTTGACGAGAAGAATATTATACGAAATATTCTTAGAACGTTACCAGGGAGATTCAATCCAAAGGTATCGGTCTTAGAATACAGTGCAAATCTGGACAAACTCAGCAAAGAGGAATTACATGGAGTTCTCATAGCATATGAAATGAGACTAGATGAAGAAGAGGGTAATTCACATCTATAAACTGCGTTCGTTGCATCTAAGAAAACCAACAAGGACAAACAACCTTCAATTGAAAAGACATGCACCTGCAAGTGTGAAGAAAAGGGAGATGATGAAGAAGCAAAATGTCCGAACAGAAGTGATGGCAACTCAAAAGGAAAGAAAGGCTTTAAGAAATTCAACAAGCAAGGATCCAAAACGAACTTTCTCTCTAAAGAAGATAGCTCATCTTCCGATGAAGACAATGAAAGCAAAGAAGAAGCCAATGAGAGAGTATTGTTTATGGCCAAGCACAATAAACAAGAGGTATCAAACAACGAAGAAGAAGGGTTGACCATAGAATAATTTTCTAAGGAAGCAATCAAGCTTATAAAATATATCAAGGCTGAGAAGATCCGTTCTAATACTCTTGAAGGACAAGTTCAAGGTCTCAAAATTGAAGTTGAAGAACACAAATGCATTGAAGAGTCACTTCAAAAGAAGTTGGAAGAAAGAAACCAAGAAAGGGAAGAATTAAAAGCCAAAGTAGTCTCGTTGCGTAAGGAAGTGAAGAAGGGAAAACTATCCAAAACTATGCAACCAACTCAAGGGTATTGGAAGAACTCATCAACAATCAATGATCTTACAATGACAGAAATGGCCTCGGTTACAAAGAAGAAGAAGCAGGACCTTCTACAACAAAATACAATGAACCTATGAGATCTGACATGCATGTAGACTTCATCGAACAAGATTCGCAAGAACAGCCTTGGAAGACAATTCCTCGACGAATATTTCCATCTAGGTAGCAGCATATTTTTTATGGCTATTTTTATTCATGTGGAAAATTTGGTCATAAAGTTGTAGAATGTCGCACGTACCCTAGGAACCAATACAATTCTAGGAGATCTGTCAAATTATATTAGATGAAAACATGAATCACAATCTTCTCAGGGTTGGACAAATGTGTGATCAAGGAAACACAATAATATTCAACTCCACAAAATGTGAAATCAGGAAAGGCAGGTATGGTGAAATTGTGGCTACAACAAGTCGAGCTCTGAACGAAATATATGTTCTGGATGAAGCAACTAAAGCACATCTACTAGCTAAAGAGGATGATATAATATTGGGTAGAAATGATGATCGACTAAGTAAGAAATTTGCTACAAAGATGCAAAGTGAGTTCTAGATGCCTTTACTTGGTGAGCTGGCATACTTCTTAGGGCTTCAAATATCTCAGAAAGAGATAGGAATATTTATATGTCAAGCCAAATACATCAAGGAAATGCTCAAGAAATTCAAAATGGAAGATTGCAAACCCATCCTTACTCTAATGGTAACAGGTTGCAAATTGAGCATAGATGACTCATCTAAGGATGTGGATCAGAGGTTGTACATATCTATGATTGTTAGTCTTCTATATGTAACAGTCTCCCAGCCAGATGTTATGCAAGTAGTTGAACAAGTAGCATAATTCCAAGCAGCACCAAAAGAATCACATATTATTGTCTTCAAAAGAATTCTTCGATATCTAAAGGAAACAGCAAAATATGGCTTGTGGTATCCCAAGGGTAACAATCTCATTATTCAAGCCTTTACAGATGCAGATTGGGCAGGAAGCATTGATAATTGTAAGAGTACTTGTGAATCATTTGAATATCTTCGCCATAAGCTTGGGATTCTCCCAAGTTCTCATTAGATTTTCCATATTCATAATATAAATGGGTAGTGGAAGTGTGTACAGGTACGCAATATGGTTGTGTGTCAGGGGGCATTACCATTTTCCATTGATGTCAAATGGGGGGAGAATTTTGTAGGAAGAGGTTTCATGATCGCAAGGGGAGTACTTATGTTTCCATCAATGCCAAAGGGGGACATTGTTGATCAATGGTTGTCATTGATGTCAACCTAAGAAGCACTAGGGGCTACCCCAATATTGCATGGGAATTTTGACCTGCCAAATTACTATATTCTGGGTCAAGAATTATTTTTATGGTTTCTACTTGTCGACATGTTTCCGTTGATATATGGCATGCCACGTAATTCTTCACGGTTTGAGAGATATTCATGTTTGAAGTTTGTAACCCCAGTTAGTGGGCTAAAACTCCATGGGGTTGTGGCATGGGTCATTTAAAAGTCAATAATTAATAATTTTTAAGCTCCTAAAATCCCTCCCACGTTCACTTGTTGAATCCCCTCTCGACCTAATCATTTATATAAATTGTGATCCTCATATCCTCCTTATGTAGGGATTTCGCTACCTAAAAGAGGTCATCGTGGAATTTGAGCTCTAACCTTTTTTTTTTATGAAGGTTCAGAAGCTAAAATTTTTATGAGACAAAGTCGAAATCCTGATGAAGCTCTTGTAAAAATTTCAAATCAGAGTGCGCAATATTTTTGGAGATATGATCTGTGGAAGTCAATGTTTTTGCAGGTTGCTGAACTTCATCTCAAAGAAGTGACCTTGGAAAAATCGTCATAATTCTCTCTCTGAGCATCAGATTGGAATTATGAAAAACGTGGAAGATATTTCACGGACTGTAGTTTTCATTGTATCAATTTTAGAGCCTAATGAAGAAACAGTGACACATGGCATGCCGTACAAGTTCGCTCTACTGAAACAGTCCATAATTAGGTCATTGTGAGATATTGGGCATAACTCTCTCTTGAAGAATCCAAATTGGATCAGACCTGTGGTATTGGAAATAAGACTCAGAGTACTACTACAGACCCGAAAATCAAATATTGGGGAGCTGAAATAGCATAGATACACCAAATTCAATATCGATATCCTAGAAGGCAAGAAAAATCTAGATCATGTGTTGTCAAGGGCTGCAAAGGAACATAATTTCTAGGGCAGCAAAGCAAAGCAAGGTGTAGTAGAGGGTAGCAGGACAAGAGCAGTAATCAAGGTGCAGAACAGTAGCAAGAAGTTCAGCACATGAAGTCTTCAAGTGGGCAGCACTGCATACAGTCATTGTAAAGGTATCATTGTAATAAGTCTTTGTAAATGCGTCATTGTAAAAATTGTACAATTGTCTATCTGCCAAGAGTTGAAGAGGCGGTGTCAGGAGGTCTAGGATCATCATTATTTGGTTGTGTCATAGTTTTGGTTATGGTCTAGTGTGTCTTTTTCTTCTACATCATTCTATATCATTGTAAAGTGTACCATTTTCCCTGGTACGAGAGACCATTCTTCTTTTATTCTTATATAGGGTGGTAGGGTGGTGCTAGGGTGATTTGTAGCTCACTGGGTGTTAGGGAATCTGTCCAGTTGACTACTGAAGAATATCAGGCATTGGAGCGTCCATCCAGTGGGAGCTGGAGAAGAATGATTTTCTATATTCTAGGAAGTTGGAGCTTTATTTTCAATTGGAGTTGAATATTAAAGAATTATTAGAAAAGAATTCAGGTGTTTTTTGTCCTAGAGAGAGTTTCAACCTTAAAAACTATGTGCATTTGTGTTCCTTTTATTTACTGTTATCATTGTACAAACACTGATAATAATTGAAGATTAATTAATGCTCTAATTGAAAGGAATATTGATTGACCCCTCCTCTCAGTATTTCCAACATCAATAAGTGTGCAGGGCATAGAAATTTTACCCATAACATTCCCCATCAATATGTGTGTTTTATTTCTACCATGCATTCAAGTTGTTTGCATTGTTCATCATCATCTCATTTTTTGTCTTGTGGTGCCTTTCAGATGGATCCATCATCCACACCGTATATCGGCTATGCTGACGATGCAAGTCGCTTCTCGCGGAATCTAGTGTCGGAAACCTGGGCCATTTTTACCCCCATGCATTCGTTACTTCTATCCAATGGCGTATGCATTGGATTTGCCACCAATAATTAGGTTGAATATGATGCGGTGATAGGTTTGTTAGTCGATTCCCTTGACCATCGAATCCTTCATCTTCATGTTCGTTTGGATTCCATGTTGCTTGTCATGCAATTGAATGGTGTATATCGTGTGAATAACCACGTAATTTTTAGAATATATTTACGAGTGAAGTTCTTAGTGCGTGAATTTGAAACCATTACATTCAGTCATGTACCTAGAACCCAAAATCACTATGTATATAGCATTGCAAAAAATATTATATATTGGCACTTATCACATGCATTTAACACAAGACAATAATCATAAACAAATGGAGAACCATATACTCGTCATATATGCATATCCATCATATGTGTCTACAAAATCATAAATGTTTTGGAGTCCTCTACTCTAATACATACGACATGCCCATCACATG
Organism: Pinus albicaulis; assembly: GCA_034641835.2. Classification (NCBI taxonomy): domain Eukaryota; kingdom Viridiplantae; phylum Streptophyta; class Pinopsida; order Pinales; family Pinaceae; genus Pinus; species Pinus albicaulis. The sequence goes on along the minus strand of CM076584.1, from coordinate 367,670,085 downwards.
TTACAAAATCAAAACTGGGGCAACACATTCCTCTACATCTAATCACTATCTGGAGGGTCTCGAGCCAATGGCTCGGCTCCTGCAGCCCGCAGATCTTGCATAGCCTGTCTAGCCATCGCCATGCACCGCATGACACCTCGCCACTCCGAGGGTAGCCCGACACATGCCTCAATGTAACGATCATCAAGATCATGCCAGCCTCGCTCTAATACCCCGGTCATCAACAACTCACATCTGCAGTGAACATCCTCCAACAGAGCTTCCAAGTCAAGTCTTTGATCCCCTCTTGCTCCACTAGACTCTGCAGCTCCATATGCTGCAGGTTGTCCCATATACCCGGTTGGTTTCACTAGTGCTATATCTGCATACCAAAACTAATGAATCAGTACCACATACATAATTCTAAAACTTTAAATGCACCATAAAATATAACAACTTTTCACATACCATCTGTTCCCCATGCTCAACCAGGCGGAAGAGGAAATTCTAGGTCCCCCTGATAGTTCATCCCATTATATGGATATTCATTTGTATACAGCGGCATCTTATCCCAATGTGCGAAGAAATTGGGTCAGAACACTCGTCTAACTCCCCTGCCTCCTCCTCTCTATAGTAGCTGCCCCCAACGACGCATCATGGGCTCTCACGGGCCCCCATCCTGGATCTATACATGAGGCCGAAGTGTGGGGATCTTCTCGAAGAAGAACAAGCACAACACTTTACCAAAAGTAGAGTCATGGTTCACATGTCACTTGCATAGCGACAGTTTTCGTTTCAACGACACCAACATCATCTGGGCCCACCCATGGTAGGTCTCACTCAGCACACTCTCAACCAACATCATCTGCCCTTCGATGATGTGGTGGAACACCTAGCTGCCCAGGATCTGCAGTACTGTTGCGGCGATAGCTCGAGTCTCTAGCCTCTCTAGATCACCGATCAGTATATTTGTGCCCTTGACACAGACATCTAGTCAGTAATGGCATTCCACGAACTCTGATATGTTCTGCCCCCGCGGTAATATTGGCTGGATATTTCCCACCTCCCCCAGTGGCGGGAGACCGGTCAAAAAATAGATGTCTTGAATAGTCAACTTGATCTGGTGCCCCTGCACTACAAATACCTCAAGGTCTGGGTCCTAGTAGCTGACTATTCTGGATAGCAAGGGCTCCCCTACACTCATCAATGGGTTCTCAACAAACTTGAGAACCGCATACCTCGCAAGTGCGCCTCTGACCACCTGAACCCCCTGGATCTTGGAATGAAGTGCATTCAAATCTCTCTCTCTCCAGTTGATCTTTAACTCTGCCATTCCTGAACAAACCCAGAATATTTTTCAGTTCAGAGGAAGAAAAACTGCATCAAAACAATCAAGCCCCAGTTTCAAGCCAAAAACAGGACAAAACCCAACTTTTTGGCAGCTCGCATTTTCCCAACCCTATACCTATGAGCTCGCGGTTTTTTCTCTCTGAAAACTGTGACCCAACTCACAGAACAAGGCCCAAGAAGTGTGATCCGGCCATGAGGAAGGGCGAAGTGTTGTTCCCAAGGTCTGGGCACTTAATCTGAAATTCTAATCCCCTAAAAATTAAGAGTAAGGTTAGGCCACCTAATTGCATCTGACAAATCTCGATTCTAACAGTCAGTTTTTCCTCTACGAATGCTGCAAGATTTAGGGTCTTCTCCTACTCTCCACATTCACCACATCTCCAATAGCAAATGAGCCAAATTGGAGGGAAATCGCCCTATTAAAAGAGAAACCCTAATTTTTCTTTCGCCAATTGCGACCAAACTGTAGATCTGTTTGACGAACTGCCAACACTGTTGGAACACTCTCACCAATCTCTAAAATGTTTATCCTTTTTTTTTTGGTGATTTGATACTTCACCCGGAAGCCTTTTTTCCAAGAAGGGTCACTTCGCCGCCTCTCAAAATTGAATTTCTGCACTTACACCACTTGTACTTGGGGCACCACTTCGCCTTCATACTTTTCAACGCATGTATTGATTTTCATCATGAGTAACCATCTTTTGCTCATGTTTTTATGGTCCCCACCAAGCCTATTATGTGTGGGAGCATCATAGAGTCGCCTTTGATCAGCACATTCGAGTTGAGTAATCATTGCATTCATGGAGTCTGTACTAAGTCCCTTTGCCTTGTGTTATAGTATTCCATCCATTCGTGCCTTTTCCCTCTCTCGTGTAACCCATTTTGGCCTCCATCCATACTTTCCCCCCATCACCTCCGGAGTTGAGTTAGTCGCTGCCAGGTTATCCATGCTTTTTATGCTCTGACAAGGGAATTCATCTGTTTGCTACTCAGTATCCCCCATTCCATCATTATCCCTGGTGTCAGTCCATCAGTCTCTCTACCATGATCCCTCGTGCCTTAGTTGAGGACCCTCATTGCCTCACCTATGGCAGACCTCCTTATGTCAACATCAATACATTCATTCCAGAAGACAGGTCTAGAGGGCGGTGTACCTTGGTTCCAGCTTCCATTCTTGTTCGGTGCCTCAGATCAGGAAAAAGGACTCCTCATTTCCATTTGACTTGGTTGCGTCTCATCTACTCCACTTCAGCATGATCGGGATTCGTATACTTGATAGTTCGGTGATCCAGCAGATTGCTCCAGTGATTCCCGGGTGTGTGTGAGATGTTTCAAACCTCATGAGGGGGTGGCCCTTCAGGTATCCCCCCACATGCCTGGATGACCTCATTTTATGCTACAGCCTCAGATGCATCTCTGCAAATTTGGTGGGTTCGGTTCCAACCGCTTTTAGCGCCTATAGCATGCATGTATCACTCAGATGATCCATTCATATTTTCAAAGCCCTTTCCTATTTATCAGGGCTACTTTGGTTGTTATTATGTCTCATGTACTCATATATTATTGTATTCAGTCCTAGTTGTTGTCCCAGGAGCAGTATGTATGTGGGATCCATTATATTTTTGTCTGGCCCATTTTATACCAACATGTCATGTACTTTATAGCTCAGTCCCATTTTGTTGGGTGCACCATTATTCTTTGTACTTTTTCATCTCGGTGGGCATAGGTATGCCTCCCCCGCCTCACTAAGAATAGGTACCCAAACATTAAAGGGGACTTATATCATTTGCAGGTCTCGCCCCCTCAGGTTATTGTCCTCTCTCGCTTCACTCCATTTATGTATCTCTCTCGTTGTGACTCCCCTTCAGTGTCTAGTGATTGTTCTCTTACAACGTGCTTCAGTCATACGATTAGCTCCTAACGCTCGCACGTTGGGGGGAATCTATTACACCAATTTTTGGTCATTTAACCATTTACAATTAGATGGATCAAAGTACACCATGGAAGACCAATTTTACCATAGTAAAATTGATTTCACTATAAGAAATAATTTAATCAACCATATTTTATTAAGTTATTTCTGATTCAAACATGAAACCCCATGAGGATTAATTAAATAAATCATTATTTATTTGATTTTCCTCTAGGAATAATTAATTAAACCATAATATTCTTGGTCATATCTAACCCAATTATTGAGAAGTAATTAGATAAATCATTATTTATCTTATTATTCTCTAGGAATAATTAATTAAATCATTATTTAACTAATATTCCTTGTTAAATTTGACTAAATCATTTAGGAATAATAAAATAAGTCATTATTTGTTAAATTATTCCTTAACCCCATTCTTGAAATGATAAATAAATCATTTATTTATTGATTATTTCTAAATAAAGGGATTTAACCAATTTAAATTCCTTTTCCCTCCAACAAAATATAATAAAATATTCTAAGTAGTTAGATCTAGATCTTGGTTAATAATATTTTATTATGCACGATTATCAAGGATAACTCAATATTTTGTTATAAATAGGAGGGTTTTTCATTCATTATTCACCTTTGATCCTTTTTTCATGGTCGGACTTTGATCCTTTTTTGTTAGAGTCATACTTTGATCACTTTTATTACTATTTTTGCTTCTTGAGCTCCCATAGAGTTCAACATGTCTTGGGTTTTCTACACCATTGAGAGCGAGAAAATTCTGGATCTGAAGCGTTGAGGACAGCCAAGAACCCATCCCATTGAGGGGGGCTGGTGATATCATTCTTTGTTCCCTTCCCAGGTGTTAATACATATAATTCTTTATATATCTTGTCTTGTCCATTGGATGTTTGGAGAAACTCTTATTTCTTTTCACTATTTAACTACTTTTACTGCATAGATCTGGGGAAGTTAAGCAGCCATCGTTGTTCTTAGGGTTGTTTTTCACACACAGCTAAAGTGATCTCTTTTCATACACTTGTGTTAATAATTTACGCTAACAGCTGCCAAGAGAAGAGGAAGTCGCGGAAGTTTTTTTTGTTGAATTTTGTTGCTTGGATAAGTTATATTAGGCCTAAATCAAAGTATTTGAAGCTAGATCAAAGTCTCTACCTCAAGATAAAATTCTCAAGAAGCAAGGTTGAAGTTCTAGGTTAGAGAAGCTACTTCATCGTCCTGCTACTGCTGCCAGATTTAGGAAGGATCACAAGGAAGGTTGACTTAGTGTAGAGGAATTCCATGTCAAGGTCTAGAGTCTCAAGAATCACTATTGAAGGAAGAATTATTGATTGGGTTTTCCCCAAGAGTGGGGTTTTTCCCCGGTTGTTGGCTTAGATCTGGTGTCCTTGATTTATGTGTATTTTCTTTTATATTTGCTTGATGAAATTAAGAAGAAAGATAAGAATAAAATAATAAGAACTAAAGAATATCACCAGTAAATAATCAATAACAAGAGGATCTTTCTGCCTTTATGATTCTCTAACATGGTTTCAGATCTTTGGTGAAAGAAGAAGGAAAAAGGCAGTCTCAAGGAGTTGATCAAGGAAGTTATAAGAAGTTCACTAGAGGAAATAAGCCTTAACTCTCTTCAAGAAAGATTTCTAACACTATCAAGGGAGAGACCAAGCTTGAAGGAGCTACAAATTATAGGTCTTGGAAGCAAATGATTGACATTATTCTTGAAAATAACAAGGTCTTATATTTGGTCAAAGGAAATATGAAAAGGCCTACAAAAGAATCAAATGATGCTAATAGGGTGAAGTACAAATAACTGGAATTAGTAGCTATGGATTTGATGGTTTAAGGTATAAAGGAAAATATTGTCCCCTTCATAGAAAATATTGATCATGCTCAAGAAATGTATGAGGCTTTTTCAAAACTATTCACCATCAAGAACATTGGAAAAGTGGAAAGTCTGAAGAATGAACTAATAACTACTAGGTTGAAAAAGGAGGATAGTGTTTCCTCTTTATTTGTGATGATATCAAGGATATGGGATGAGCTTTTTTCCATTAATGAAATACTACCAGATAAATAACTAGTGATTACAGCCATTCTGGGACTAACACCTTCTTATGGTTCCTTTGCTTTAGCTCTCAACAGCTTGACAGAAACACCCACCTTTGAGGAGCTATAGGCAGCATGTAGTCAATAATAATTAAGAGTCTCATTAGTAACCAACAATTAATAAGTTTCAAATTCTTATGTTTCTCATAATAAAGTAATATTCAAGAAGAAGGCACCAAAGAAGAAGGTTGATTTGTCCATGATTGAGTGTTATCATTGTCACAAGATGGGACACTATAGGAGTGATTACCCTGAAAACCCTATGAGAAATAAAAGAGACAAATATCATGATAACATGGATGAAGAAACATCATCCCCTATTAAATCAAAGCCCAAAGAATATTTAAGGGTCTTGCATTACTAAGCCCCTTCTCTCTTATATTTCATTTGTATATTTTATGTAGTATAGGTTTAACATCTTCTTCGAAATATATTTATTTGTTTTATAAGTTTTAGGTTTTCCCTCAAGCTTGGGAGGGAGCCCACAACAACTCCTAAATATAAGTATCTCATTCCCTCTCATATATTTATTTAATATTTTTATTATATTAAATATTAATCACTAGTCTACCTCTATTCCTTGTCTAGGAATTAATCTGTTGGATGTTCAAAAATCATGGAGAAGGCTTCAAGGATCAAATAAGAAGGCCAAGCAGGTCAAAAGGTTTGTCGAATAATTAAAGGTATGTATTAAAATATAAATTCGTGTTACTCTCTTTGAAATATCCGTCTTTATGTTACTAATTGTTGCTATGTATAGCTCTACTCAATCCTAAAAGGATTCTTGTTTGGGATGATTCATCACCTGATGAATCTACCCACCTTATACACCTCTTATTTCCTATATAAATATAACCTTAAGGAGGTACTCTATAAAACCATAACCTAAGGGTATGTTGATAATGTGTGAAACCCTAAACCTATTTAGGGATATTTATGAAGAAGTTGCTATTTGATATTTTCAAGTTTGGGATTTTGATATGATCATGGAAGCTCTAGACTTGCTTGAGTTAAAATGATGTTGTTTTAAACATCAAACCTATGAATTATGATATAATAAGGGTTTTCTTTGACAGTGAACCGAAATCCTGGGTTTTGTTTAGGTCTAACAAGTAAAATCCTTGTTATGAAAACTCCTAGGAATGAAACCCTAGGTATATGTTTTGTTTATTGGATCCCTAGCCTAGTCTAGGAAAATGTATATATGTCTAGTGTATTAATGTTTACTAACATATGATGTGCTTATAATGGTGATCTCCTATATATGTGTGTTCACCTATTTTTTAATGGTCCTAATAATCTAGGGTTTGGAAACAAACCTTAATCAAAGTTTGAAAGATCTAGGATGATGATTGAAAATTCTAGGGTCTATAAATAAATCCTTGTAATGATTAAATTCTCTAGTACGTATGTTCATTTGAATATATATAATGTATTCTGAGAATTTATAAATGGAAAATCTAGGGTTTACATCTAACCCTAGTAGAAGTTATTCATGATGTGTTTACTAAATTCTAGGATTTACATTAAACCCTAGTAGAAGCTCTTCATGATATGTTTTGATAATTGATTTGAAATATAGGGTATGAAAATAACTCTAGTGAAAGACAATGTATGAGCTGTATGTTGGAAATGTTGTCCTTGATGGCAAAGGAGCACAAAGGAGCAGCACCTGAACCAGCAATAAGGCAAAGTAGAGGTATAGGTTGAGCAGTAGAGGCAGAGGCATAGCGAAGGCAGAGGCAGAGATGAAATAGTCGAGCAGTAGAGACAGGGTCATTGAAAGAAGCAGAGGCATAAAAAGGAGAATTAAGGAGTAGCATCAGTCAAGGAGCAGATGAAACAAAGAGAGAAGCAAAGTAGCAGAGAGGTAGAGGCAGCAAAGAAGCGAACAAAGGAAGCAAAGGAGACAGGCGGAAGAGAATGTCGAAATGCAACAGTCAAACAGCAAAATGGAAGCAACGGCAAAGACAGAGAAAAAGGCAGAGCCGTTGTCTTAGAAAGGAAGAGGCATAGGTAGAGCCGTTATTCCGAGAATCATTACCCAGCCGGAGGATACATAAACTCAATTCTGGGAATCTTAACCCAAGTGGCAAAGTATATATATATAAACCTTATTCCAGGAATCGCAACCCAGGCGGAAGCGGAAGCTTATATATATGCAGCACATTACATATATTGCGCAAGATTAAACGACTAAAGGTCCAAAGGATATATATTAATTTATATAAGTGGAGTGCTTTATGATCGAAAGGAACGAAGTAATATAAGGTGGGACCCTTATGAATCGCATCGGAGAATATAAAGGCAGCGGAACATCACAACAGAAAGTTGCGATTGCGATTGAGATCCGGACCCGATGGGCATATAAACTATGACTCATATATGTTTTGCGTTCCGGTGAATAGTGGTCAATCGCATCGGAGTTAAAGTGGAGCATCGGAACATCACAATAGAAAGTTTCGATTGCAATTGAGATCCGGACCCGATGGGTCTATAAATCATTATTAATATATGTTTGAGTTCCAGCATAACAGTGTTACATCGCATCAGAGAAAAGTGTGGCAGTGAAGCATGACAATAGAAGTTGAGATTGCGATTGAAGTTCTGGACCCGATATGGTTTAAACAACGATTTATATATGTTTAAGTTCCAGAGATTTGATAGCTAGTGGGACCCTCACCCAATCGCATCGGAGCATCGGAGCATAAGTATATCGGAACATGCAACTAAAATTTGCGATTGCGATTGAAGCCCGGACCCGATGGGCATATAAACTGTGATTAATATGTAATTGAATTCTGGCCTAATCATATCGGAGCATCGGAGTATAGGAATATCGGAACTTGCAATTAAAAGTTGCGATTGCGATTAATCGCAATCGGAGTAATCGTATCGCATCGCATCGGAGTAATCGCAATCGGAGCAAGACGTCAGACCAAGCCAACATAATGGAGCAAGTTAATGAAGTTTGCGATTGCGATCAATCGCAATCGGAAATCGGTGGAGGAGTAGTATATCGCATTGGAAAACGTGGCAAGTGGGCCCGAAAGGGGTTTTTATATGTTTAAACAGGTTTTATTATTTACGCCGAGAGTTGATTTAAGGCGTATTAAAAAGGAAGCTTGTATGATTAAACTCTATATAATTATGCTGAGAAATGAAATTGGGTTATATATATAAAAGGCGTTGTTATATATATAAAACATTGTTGTGATTGTATTGAAATGTGCCGCGTGGTCTAAGAACCCACGGGCCTCAGCTTAAGGTGGAGGGCGATTATTAATAGAATACGATTACGATGTGTGCAATCGCATCGGGCCATAAAACAAAGGCGTGGTGTATGTATGTTCCGCTTGCGGAACTCGCCACATCAACAAGACACTTGCTATGGGTAAAGCGTTGGAATTCGCCCAGATTTAGAGTCAGCAGTTATATATAAAAGGGTCTAATATAAAAAGCACAGTTACAAAGGTATGGCATATGGCCGTTATCCTATGACAGCGAATAAGGAAACAAACAGAGCCGAAAGGGACAAAGACACAGTCAGAGAAAAGACAAATGCGCAGCAAGCCAAGAGACAAAATGAGTGAGCTGGAGTTCTCATTTGTAATTTGAATGTAAATGTTTTATTTAATTTATATTGTACAGGTGTTTCTATAAGTCTCCTAAGAAAAAATATCCTACTGTAATGTTAAATTGGTACTCCCACAGCTATATTTTTCAAGAGGTATAAAAAGAAATAGTGGAAAGAGACATGGCTGTCCATTTCGAATTCCCAGTAGAATACAAACAGCCATGAAGCTATTTTGTATAAAACAGGGTAATATCCAAAGGGAGAAGGTTGACGAAAAAAAGAGTGAGAGAAGAAGAGAGTGTGCAGCAGAATTGAAGAGAGTTGAAGAAAATAAGAAAGCTGCAAGAGGTTAGAGAGAGTGAATATAGACAATGCAGAGTATGGAATTGAGGTAGAGAAGATAAGAAGAAGGAGGAGCAGAACAAGATGCTGTGAAAAGTCAGAGAATGCAGAAATGAAGCCATGAGGCAGAGTAGAAGGAGGAGTTGAGCAAAGAAGAAGGAGAAGCTGATAGTGAATCTGAGAAGATGCATAAATGATATGAGGACAAATATGAGGACTGTTGAACAACAGAAGAGAAGGTACAGAACAGAGCTAATATCCAAGGTAAATCAGCAAGTGTTTTTCTTTTGAAAGAGTAAGGAATTTGGAGCTTCCATATCAAGTTGTAGCTTGATAGATGTCAGTTGTAGCTGATTGAGGTAGGAGCCTCCTATAGGTTGGTGCCTGCAGAAATTAGATGGGAGTTGGTGCTTCACATCAAGTTGTAGCTTGATAAAATGTCAGTTGTAGCTGACTGAGGTTGGAGCCTCCTATAGTTTGGTGCCTACATAAAATTGATGGGATTTGGAGCTTCCTTGCAAGTTGTAGCTTGCATAATTGAGGTAGGAGCCTCCTGTAGGTTGGTGCCTACAGAAAATCAGTGGTGAGAGGGAGTTGGAGCTTGCCTTTGCATCACAACAATAATAAGATGTGGTTTTCTCCCTTTATGGGTTTCCACTTATATCTGGTGTCTCTGTGCATGATGTTTATGTGTTGATGTGGTTTAGCTATTCTGCTTAATACATGTTGATAACATATTAAGACTACTATTACATAAACAAATCTGCTTGATACTTGTTGCTCACAAATTAAAATTGCTCACATATTAAATTGATCATGAAATGAAGGTGTAAATAAGTTTTAAAAGTCCATGTATGTGTTAAACTAATTCACCCCCCCCCCCCCTCTCAGTTTAACTAAGGTTTCAACAATTGGTATCAGAGACGGTTCCTTTGGTGTAAGCCTAATAGCTTGAAGGAGATCTGGTTGAGTCATGGACTATCAAAATGTATCTGTGTTAAGTACAATAAAATTTCCTGAATGGAGAGATAAGGTTAAAAAAGGAATATTGGCTTATGAACCTGAAGTATGGAAGCTTGTATGTGATGGTTACTGCACAAACTCCCCCACGGTGAAAGAAAAACAAAGGAATGCCAAGGCAAAATGTGTGATATATAACAATCTTCATAACAAGGGCCTTGAGTTGATAATGGATTTAACCTCTGCAAAAGAAATCTAGGATAAATTGCATTTCATGCATGGAGTAGACACTAAGGGCAGCAGTGTCAAGAAGGAGAAAAGAATTAAGAAGAAGAAAACTTCACGTCAAAAGGAAAATAATCAATCAAATGAGGTACCTGCTAGTGAGAATGGTAATAAGAACCATGAAGAAATTGCAGCTGAAGAAAATGCCAAACTAGACACAGCCTTGACTGAAATAGAAAGACTAAGAATGAAAATAAATACCTTAAGACATTGGTGCAAATATGTGATGAGAGAGAATATGAAGATAAGAAAGAAATTATTGGCCTGAAGACATAGCTTGAAGAAGCAAGGAAATAGAAGACACTTTGCTGCAACAAATAAGAGAGAAAAATATGGAATGTGAGAGACTGGAAGAAGAAGTAGCGAGCCTAAGAAAGAAATTAGAAAAAGCCCAAAGAGAATTATTAATGAATACTCCTCAAATGAAAAGCTCTGAACCACTGGACAAAATTCTTAATGCTCAAAGGTCTCCTCTCATAAAGGCTGGGATAGGATATGAAGGAGAAACCAGTAAGTCCAAGGCAGAAGATAACAAGAAAATCATCTTTGTAAAAGCTATAAAGGACAGTGAAGTAGCTCAGCAGACTACTACAAAAATAGAAGCCAGCATGAACAGGATTTCTGAAGAAACAAATAGAATCAAGCAACAACATGGTAGGAAAAAGAATGAGAAGATGAAACAATCAACTTCTAAAGGCTCATATGCTCCTAAGGATGAATTGAACAAATTCGGAAGATGTCAAAGGAGGTTCCTCCCTCCTATGAAAAATAGCACATGTTTCTCTTGTCATAAACCAGGACATAATGTAGCATATTGTAAGACAAAGCCAATCCAGTCCAACCAGCAAAGGATGCAGCAAAAGAGAGGAACCCCTCAAGCAAGAAAATGGACAAGACAATCTTTCACCAGGTACACAAATCATTTCCATGGCTATTGTTATGCATGCAATAATTTTGGACATAAAATTGTTGATTGTAAAATGTATTCAAGAAGAGGAACAAAATATTATACATCAGCTCAAATGCACCCTGGTAAAATAAGATGTTATGTATGCCTTAAGCGTGGTCACAAAGCAAAAGACTGTAAACTGCCATATATATCAAAGAACTCCAGACAGATGATGAAATCCAATCCAATCAAACAAAACTATGAATCGGAAAGGAGTGCAGACATTATGATGAACTCCAATAGAGTATGGAAGGAAAAGAGAAAGGGGGAGCCTATTATCTCAATAACATAATGAATACATCCTAGTCTCAGGGGGAGTTGCTCTAGGAAACAAAGAAAATATCCAACCAGTGATAAATATGAAGCAACATCCCAGGGGGAGAGCAGTTCATATGTAGTCCCCACAAAAAGTAGTCTAAGAAGAGCTCCATGAAATGAAAAAAACTATGAGATCAAGAAGTGAAAGGAAATTCCTCTAACAGAGAACTATAGAGGAAGAATATTATCTGATGTTTTAATTAGCTGACAGATTGATGGAAGAAGAGAAGGCAACAAGAAGCCATGGTAATAGAAAGAAAACATCAGCACCTTAAATGATGATCACATTGTGCATCATATTGCTAGAATTGACAATGAATCACATTAAGAAGAATGAGTAAGAAAAGTGTCTGTCATCATTAATATCATTACATCACTCATCTATGAAAAGTCCCCTTGGGGAAATGCAGTTAAGTGAGTAATAAATCTTTGAGTAATCATCCCATGAAGATTCATAGAAAATAAATTGAAGATGTCTTCCTGAAAATATTTATGTTAGAACAATTGAATTGAATATAAAGCAACAATGATTCTAGAGCAGTCCTAGAAAGGAACATGCAATGGATTTCTTTGGAACAGAAGGACGGAAAAAGAAGAGTGGTAAATAATGCCAAGATCAGATTCAAGATATTGATGATTGTTGGTATGAACAGTGGAAAGATCAATAATAGAATTTATGAAGGATGCATCAATTATGAGTTAATGTGCAAGCTGAATTGAAATCTCTGCATGGTTTATCAAAGTAATATCAATTGGTGTTTAGGTACAAGCAACATGCCTATCAACAGAATATCAAGTGTTGTCATAGAGCAGTAGTATGATATAGGTCCTCAGGATCAAAGGACTATGGCAAGAATGCATCAAGGTAAAATTCCCAGGGTTATCTGCATTCAGCATGAAAAGGGTAGTAGCAGTGCTAAAGGATCAGTATTTGATTTACACTTGAAGTAGTATATTGAGCACCGAAGCAATATCTTTTTCTATATATAATTTCATGCCTTCCTGAAGTTGGTACATGTATATCTTCAAGGCCTCTTTTTAAAGATCAGTTACAAAACTTTGTGAAGTCTGTTTGCTGAGTTTTCAATTAAACATCTTGAATATGCTTTTGTGGAAGTTCATTCTGATAGAACAATCAAAGTATCTGAAGAATAAAGGACTAGCTGTGATTACCATTTGAAGCTCAAAAGTTTTTTTTCTTCTAAATCCTACTTCAGCACAAAGGATTTACTGCAACAAGGACCTTTCAGTCTTTAAGTGTATTATCCTTGTCAGCAGTGTAGCTCAGATTACAAACAACAGGTAGTACAGGTGAACCACAGCAACAAAAGATATATTGCATCATAAGAACTGAACAGATGTTGTCTACAGATGTGTATTGCAGAAGAAAACTTATCTCATCTACAATCTTCCTCAACAGAAATATATTGGCGCACTACATCAGATATAGACTGAAGTATAGTTGAAGCAAGCCTGATATGTCACTTGGAGCATTCACAATCTTTAAGTCTTGATCCAATAATGCATCTCTTATTATACAAGTCTGATTATATATGGCTGTCATCACCTACTCTCTATACAAGTGCAAGGAGTCTATGCTTCGTAATGGTATCGACTTAATGTGTATAAACAAGTTCAATAATCCCCAAAAGTGTTCTCTCAACAACTCTTTTACACCAGTTTGGAGCAGCAGGGTACAAATTTAGAAGAAGAAGATCTAAACACAAATCAGAGAGAAGAAATGCAAACACAGAATCTACACTGAGAAATGTGCAACCCTTTGCCATTGATGTCAAAGGGGGAGGAAAAGCAGATAGACAGAGGAAGCATTGGATTATTGGTGGATGTGTTGCCATCAATGCCAAAGGGGGAGACTGTTGGAAATGTTGTCATTGATGGAAAAGGAGCACAAAGGAGCAGCACCTGAACCAGCAATAAGGCAAAGTAGAGGTAGAGGTTGAGAAGTAGAGGCAGAGGCACAGTGAAGGCAAAGGCAGAGATGAAATGGTCGAGATGAAATAGTCGAGCAGCAGAGACAGGGTCATTGAAACAAGCAGAGGCAGCAAAAGGAGAATTAAGGAGTAGCATCAATCAAGGAGCAGATGAAACAAAGAGAGAAGAAAAGTAGCAGAGAGGTAGAGGCAGCAAAAAAGTAGCAAAGGCAGCAAAGAAGCGAACAAAGGAAGCAAAGGAGACAGGCGGAAGAGAATGTCGAAATGCAACAGTCAAACAGCAAAACGGAAGCAACAAAAGAGACAGAGAAAAAGGCAGAGTCGTTATCGCAGAAAGGAAGAGGCAGAGGCAGAGCCGTTATTCCGAGAATCATTACCCAGCCGGAGGATACATAAACTCAATTCCGGAAATCTTAACCCAAGTGGAAAAGTATATATATATAAACCTTATTCCGGGAATCGCAACCCAGGTGGAAGCGGAAGCTTATTTATATGCAGCACGTTACATATATTGCGCAAGATTAAACGACTAAAGGTCCAAAGCATATATATTAATTTATATAAGTGGAGCGCTTTATGATCGAAAGGAACGAAGTAATATAAGGTGGGACCCTTATGAATCGCATCGGAGAATATAAAGGTAGCGAAACATCACAACAGAAAGTTGCTATTGCGATTGAGATCCAGACCCGATGGGCATATAAACTATGACTCATATATGTTTTGCGTTCCGGTGAACAGTGGTCAATCGCATCGGAGTTAAAGTGGAGCATCGGAACATCACAACAGAAAGTTGCGATTGCGATAGAGATCTGGACCCGATGGGTCTATAAATCATGATTAATATATGTTTGAGTTCCGGCATAACAGTGTTACATCGCATCGGAGAAAAGTGTAGCAGTGAAGCACGACAATAGAAGTTGAGATTGCGATTGAAGTTCCGGACCCGATATGGTTTAAACAACGATTTATATATGTTTAAGTTCCGGAGATTTGATAGCTAGTGGGACCCTCACCCAATCGCATCGGAGCATCAGAGCATAAGTATATCGAAACATGCAACTAAAATTTGCGATTGCGATTGAAGCCCGAACCCGATGGGCATATAAACTGTGATTAATATGTAATTGAATTCTGGCCTAATCGCATCGGAGCACCGGAGTATAGGAATATCGGAACTTGCAATTAAAATTTGCGATTGCGATTAATTGCAATCAGATTAATCGCATCGCATCGCATCGGAGTAATCGCAATCGGAGCAGGACGTCGGACCAAGCCAACATAGCGGAGCAAGTTAATGAAGTTTGCGATTGTGATCAATCGCAATCGGAAATCGCTGGAGGAGTAGTATATCGCATTGGAAAACATGGCAGGTGGGCCCGAAAGGGGTTTTTATATGTTTAAACAGGTTTTATTATTTACGCCGAGAGTTGATTTAAGGCATATTAAAAAGGAAGCTTGTATGATTAAACTCTATATAATTATACTGAGAAATGAAATTGGGTTATATATATAAAAGGAATTGTTATATATATAAAACGTTGTTGTGATTGTATTGAAATGTTCCGCGTGGTCTAAGGACCCACGGGCCTCAGCTTAAGGTGGAGGGCGATTATTAATAGAATACAATTGCGATGTGTGCAATCGCATCAGGCCATAAAACAAAGGCGTGGTGTATGTATGTTCTGCTTGCGGAACTCGCCACATCAACAAGACACTTGCTGTGGGTAAAGCGTTGGAATTCGCCCAAATTTAGAGTCAGCATTTATATATAAAAGGGGCTAATATAAAAAGCACAGTTACAAAGGTATGGCATATGGCCGTTATCCTGTGACAACGAATAAGGAAACAAACAGAGCCGAAAGGGACAAAGACACAGTCAGAGAAAAGACAAATACGCAGCAAACCAAGAGAAAAAACGAGTGAGCTGGAGTTATCATTTGTAATTTGAATGTAAATGTTTTATTTAATTTATATTGTTGTGATGCATTGGCAAGTCTCCGGAAGAAAACAAATATCCCACTGTAATGTTAAATTGGTACCTACAGTTATATTTTCTGAATGAGCGGATAAAAGAAATGAGAAGGCAAAAGGAAAAGAGACATGGTTGTCCATTTCGAATTCCCAGTAGAATACAAACAGCCATGAAGCTATTTTGTATAAAACAGGGTAATATCCAAAGGGAGAAGGTTGACGAAAAAAAAAGTGAGAGAAGAAGAGAGTGTGCAGCAGAATTGAAGAGAGTTGAAGAAAATAAGAAAGCTGCAAGAGGTTAGAGAGAGTGAATATAGACAATGCAGAGTATGGAATTGAGGCAGAGAAGATAAGAAGAAGGAGGAGCAGAACAAGATGCTGTGAAAATTCAGAGAATGCAGAAATGAATCCATGAGGCAGAGTAGAAGGAGGAGCTGAGAAAAGAAGAAGGAGAAGCTAATAGTGAATATGAGAAGATGCATAAATGATAAGGAGGTTATATGATCCTCGTTGAAGAAGGTAATATAAAGGAGAATGTAGTAGCCGATATCCATGCACCCGCAAGTGTTTTCTTTGGTGCAGCAGGAATTTGGTGCTTCCCTATCAAGTTGTAGCTTGATAGATGTCAGTTGTAGCTGACTGAGGTAGAAGCCTCCTGTAGGTTGGTGCCTGCAGAAAATAGATGGGTGTTGGTGCTTCCACATCAAGTTGTAGCTTGATAAAATGTCAGTTGTAGCTGACTGAGGTTGGAGCCTCCTGTAGGTTGGTGCCTGCAAAAAATTGATGGGAGTTGGAGCTTCCTTGCAAGTTGTAGCTTGCAGAATTGAGGTAGGAGCCTCCTGTAGGTCGGTGCCTATAGAAAATCAGTGGTGAGAGGGAGTTGGAGCTTGCCTTTGCATCACAACAATAATAATATGTGGTTTTCTCCCTTTATGGGTTTCCACTTATATCTGGTGTCTCTGTGCATGATGTTTATGTGTTGATGTGGTTTATCTATTCTGCTTAATACATGTTGCTAACATATTAAGACTGTTGTTACATAAAAAAATATGATTGATACTTGTTGCTCACAAATTAAGATTGCTTACATATTAAGTTGATCATGAAATGAAGGTGTAAATAATTTTTAAAAGAAAAGTTTTAAAAGTCCATGTATGTGTTAAACTGATTCACCCCCCCCCCCCTCAGTTTAACTAAGGGTTCAACACTGTAATCAATCTTGATTGACTCTTTTATATGAAATCTAGGAATTGTATGAATCCCTAGTGGAAATTCTAACATGTGAATTTTAAAGGTTATTAGATATCTTGTAAGTCTATATTGGTTCTAGGGTTTACTAAATGATGTAGCAAAGTATATTATACCTTTGAAAGAAACATTGAAACCCTATATAGAATGAAAGACATTGTGAAGTAGTCTAGGGTTTATGATAAAAGTCCCTAGTAAAAAAGTTGAAGAGTATATGTCTCATGTTTGGGTATCTAATATGTATAAAGTTGAAAAATATTTCGTGATTATGATATGGCTAACTTTATGCTTCTATAGTTTTGGTTGTGCTTTTTGTCTAAATATGTGTAGGTACATCATAAATATGAGAAGTTGACAAGTATAATGAGAAGGATGGAAGCCATGAAATATTCTTCAACACATAAAAGAAGAAGTCGATCTCCGTAGATTAAGAGGGAGCCTGGATAAAGGAAGAAATGGTTATGGTTCTCCGCCTCATGTGTCATGCACTAGACCCGGACTAATAGCCATAAGTCTTGGTGAATATCATGAGTAAGAATCATAGTCATGATTTGAGAATGCTTTGGTAATGTTATAAGAAGGAAAGCAGGATTTGATTAATATGTTTCTACATTAAAAGTAGGAAAGGAAAGTGTATGAGGAATTGATTTGGGTAAAAAAAATTAATACCCTTTAACCAATACCTTTTACTTCGGTTTATGCGTTAGAATTTCATTTATTCAAAGTGTTAATGAACATAAATGAATGTCTACATGATGTAAATAAGAGGAACATAACAAGCATTAGCAACATAAAATATTAATAACGAAGTTCTTCCAGGAGGGACTACCTCTCCGAGCCTCGGTGTCAAGATGGTGTAGGCTGCTGCATTAAGTGTTGTAAATAGTGATGATGTACATGGATGGTGTTTTCTCTGTCATACAAGGAAAATTCCCTCACGCAGGAGTGGTTGGACGTCTCCACGAGATGTTCCACTACAGGAACTCTCATTCACGAAAAAGACTCCTATCAGTATGAAAATAACTCACATATAATGACTATGAGTATCACGCCAGCATGGCAACAAAGGGATCTCAATCAAACATACATGTGACAATGAGAATCCCGCAAACATGGAAACAAAGGGATCTCAAAAATAAATAAAACAAATCCATGATAGAAATTACATCTCACATCAAGGACAAAAAACAAGACCCCACATCAAACATCAACAGGGATCTATACAGCACAATGCATCTCATAGCAAAGAGACAAAGAAGTACATGATGACACTGCATATAGCTCACATCCTAGATTTATCTGAAGACAAGGATGATAAATTGTTGGATCTAGTTGTACCATCAATCTCGTGGCATCGAATATCCTAAAAATGACTACTCACACATTGAATGCTGACACCTGCAACTCCACTTTGAAAAGTGGCTAAAAAACATAAGGATCAAATGAAAAATATTACTACACTGTTGAACTCGTGTCGCCAAGAGGTGTAGGATCGACTGTCAATTTGCTAAATTCTGACACTGTCAAAATCTGGGCCTTAAGGAATCTTTTAGATTCCCCCTAGATTCCTCAAAGATGCTCCTCCACAGGGAATCTGAAAAATCGTTGGTAAAAATGAAAATATGGGTGCACCATCATGCTCCCTATGAAATTCTGGTTAAAATGCATTTAAATTTTAATACATTCTAACACAGGAAAATTTTACCTCATTGGAATCTTCATGGGCATCAAGCATTATTCTACCTTGAACTATGTGCCATCATTATGCCTCCTCTGCCTCTTCCTCGAAAATTGTGCCTGCACTTGGCTTCCTTGGCTTGGGCGCACTGGTGAAAGGCTAAGTTTATATTAAAATCCTATGGCAGAGATTCCCAAGGGCCACCGTTGGGCGCGTTGGTAAAATCCCATGAATTGTGGGGAAGGGGTTGGGTGGTCAAACCCTGCCCCCTCCAAACTATGCGTGTTATTGTTTTTTTTAAACAACATATATAAAATTTTGGGGGGTTGGACCCGCATCAGGTGGCCCACCCCCAACTCCCACCGTTTAGCATATGAATAAGGTGTGGGAAGGTCGGGTCCACCGTCGGTGACCTGCCCCCCATTGCAACGGTTTGTTGTGATATGATATGGCGTATAGTTGTTTGATGTGGGGTCGGCAGGGTTCATGGCCCGTCAGCCCATAATAATAAGTGAAAATAGGTACACATGATTTTGTAGACCAGGTCAAGCAAGAGACGCCACTTTTTTATATATATATATATATATATATATATATATATATATATATATATATATATATATATATATATATATATATATATATATATATATATATATATATATATATATATATATATATATATATATATATATATATATATATTTTTTATTTTTATTTTTATTTTTATTTTTAAAGTAATAAACCATACGTTTTTGAAAATTTTGTTTTTAGGTCAAAGGAGTCATTTTAAGGAGGCCACAATTTGTCCTAGAATTTTCCAGAGTTGGCTAGAATCTGGTGGCCGGATTTCGATGAAATTGCACCTTCTATAACCCTGCCACCTCATCAAGTCAACCCTGAACTTTGATTGCTTCTAACTTTCGCATACGAGCTCGGTTTGACGAACCATTCACACCGTTGCGATCAGGACGATGAGATATTCAATTTTAACCTAGTTTGATAGCAATCTGTACACTTTGATTTTTGAGCTTTCATAAGCCCTCTTTGTCCTGTGTGTGTCTCTGGAGCCACCTGGATGATAACAGCGGTTATATCTTTCGACACCGCACATGATTCGATTTCATTGAGTTAATGAACATTTATCAATTAAATGCACGCTGCCATACCCTGCATCTAATTACCAGTTATACATAGAGAGCATGGATTCAGTGCGTTCGGGAAGCATAATTACATCTACTCAATATCGTCACAGGAACATTAGACTGCCATCTGATGCGTTCTTCCTTAAAAGGCTAAACTCATCGATCTTTCATTTAACCAGATGTGCAGAACAAATATGTATTCACGCTCCTTCAACGCTCACAAGGCTAGGAAGGAAATTACAATGCATTCGTTCCTCCGTTCACACAAAGGCTGGTGTTTAATTGAATCGAATTAAGAGACAACCAAATAAACATTCGATTGCCATCGATCCTGTAGGGATCGATGGTCAATGATCACTGAACTATACTCATATAAACAATTAAATAACTATCATGACATGAACTCACGATTCAGATAAAAATATGGACTACATTAACACAGAGAATCCACACAACGATTTCACTATTATGTAGAGAATATCATTGGACAGACCTAAGGCATTTCAGCCTTAGTACGCTCCTTCTCCGGCAACTACATTTCATTCATTTTCCCTCCTTCGCACATTACAGACTTGCGGTTATATAGAAATTACAAAAATCAGGAATCGTTTGAGCTTCCCAAATCTCTCTAATCGCTCAAAGAAAATCTTCCTCTTCTGAAGCACACACATGGTAGGCGCACATCTCAAATTGATTACATATGTTTGAACATCGGTTTTAAAAACAAATTCGCCCCATTTTCATGACTGTTCACATACCCAGGTTTAGATTAGGACTGGAATTTGAATCGTTCAGATGCCCCTACATCAGACTCTCGAGGCACAAAAATTTATGACCTCCTGGTCATATGTCTTCTCCAACTGTCAGCAAGTCTAACCACGCCATCTGTGGAACTGCTCTTCGTGATCTTCCTGTAGCAACATCTCCTAAACAATTCTCACTCGCATCCTCTGCGGAATTGTCCTCTGTGAGCTGCAACAAAACCTCTACAATAGCAAGTCCTCCTTGCTACCAGATACCTTACCAAGCTTCTCTCCTGAGCTCCGGCTTTCGGCATCTGTTAGTTCGCCCCTGTGGAACCATTGAGCACTCCTGCTCTAGGCTGCTGCATCTTCTCACCTTCCCTCTGCTGCTACAAAAGGAAATCACCAGCTTACAAAAATTCACAAACTGTACCTCTTCTTCCTCTGTACGCAAACTTCTTCTCCGCAGGAAATCATTTCCCTGCTCTGATACCACTTGATGCAGAGCGATTCCCGCTCAAGCAAATTCACCTCAAAACTTCGATTCGATCCTGGGACCTGTGGGTTATGGGCCCACTAGGCTCCGCTGCTCCACTCTGATGGTTGTATACAAACACATATCTCGGAAGCAATTAAACTAAAAAACATCATTTTAATAGTTTAAACCAAGAGTTGCCGAGGACTTTTATGCACTTTAAAACCCAATGTATAAAGGCCTTCGGAGCATTATTATGTGCTCCAAAACAACGCTCGGAACCTCGGCCAATAGACCTTCGGAAATGTGATAACAGTGGTTATATCTTTCGACACCGCACATGATTCGATTTCATTGAGTTAATGAACATTTATCAATTAAATGCACGCTGCCATACCCTGCATCTAATTACCAGTTAGACATAGAGAGCATGGATTCAGTGCGTTCGGGAAGCATAATTACATCTACTCAATATCGTCACAGGAACATTAGACTGCCATCTGATGCGTTCTTCCTTAAAAGGCTAAACTCATCGATCTTTCATTTAACCAGATGTGCAGAACAAATATGTATTCACGCTCCTTCAACGCTCACAAGGCTAGGAAGGAAATTACAATGCATTCGTTCCTCCGTTCACACAAAGGCTGGTGTTTAATTGAATCGAATTAAGAGACAACCAAATAAACATTCGATTGCCATCGATCCTGTAGGGATCGATGGTCAATGATCACTGAACTATACTCATATAAACAATTAAATAACTATCACGACATGAACTCACGATTCAGATAAAAATATGGACTACATTAACACAGAGAATCCACACAACGATTTCACTATTATGTAGAGAATATCATTGGACAAACCTAAGGCATTTCAGCCTTAGTACGCTCCTTCTCCGGCAACTACATTTCATTCATTTTCCCTCCTTCGCACATTACAGACTTGCGGTTATATAGAAATTACAAAAATCAGGAATCGTTTGAGCTTCCCAAATCTCTCTAATCGCTCAAAGAAACTCTTCCTCTTCTGAAGCGCACACATGGCAGGCGCACATCTCAAATTGATTACATATGTTTGAACATCGGTTTTAAAACAAAATTCGCCCCATTTTCATGACTGTTCGCATACCCAGGTTTAGATTAGGACTGGAATTTGAATCGTTCAAATGCCCCTGCATCATCATGGTTGCGACACGATCTCAAGATTATGGATCTAAGAGTCCTGTAACTAGAAAAGAAAATGAATCATTTATTCAACCACCAGTATCAACTCCTTCAGTTTCTGAACCATTGAAAATCGAGAAACCTAATCCTAATTTAGTTATTAAACCGCCTGCCAAAGTTGTACTTCAAAAATCAACTTTCAACCCACATGCTAGAGCCGCTCAGAATTACAATATTTTTGAATATTTGGCCATATCCCCTTCAGCAATGTCAGCCCTCGAAGTGTTGCAATCTTGTCCAGCTCAGAGGAAATTACTATTATCAGTATAGGGGCAGTTGATCCTCAAGACTCGAATCTCATTATCTTTGATCTCGAGAACTTTGTACCTAGACTCCCACATCAAATGGATTTTCAAATTCCAGTATTAGTCAAATCAAGGCGAGTTTTTCACACAAAGTAATTAATGAGGGAGCATCTACATGCATTATGTCCTTAACTTGTTGGAAAACTCTTGGTTCTACAACAATCAACCAGTCACCGACCATTCTTAAAGCCTTTGATGGAAGAAGTTTTCGCCCATTCGAAATACTCCAAGATATACCTATAGAGGTAGAAGGAAAAACAGTAACACTCGAGGTGGAATTTGTTGATGCCCCTATTGATTACAACCTTTTTCTGGGTCGAATTTGGTCTTATGTTATGACCGTTGTCATTTCATCAGTCTTTCATATGATCATGTTTCCTCATAAAGGAAATATTATTAAAATCGATTAGTTGTCTTACTTCACTTTAGACCCTACTTCTACAGATAGTATCCAGCATGTCGGAAAAATTGTTATACCTTATGAAGATGTTGGGGGACTAGTTAAATATTTTTCCCTCATGGAAAAATTTTCTATATCTTCTCCCAATGTACCACAAACTATCGCCAATATCATTATGATTACATCATGCACAATGTCATTTGATGGCACATGGAATGTGCCTTTAGAATCAGAATTGGACTCCTATGGTGGCGAGATGCCTTTAAGTCCTTTTGAATCGGCATATGTAGCGGTACAATCGTGTTCTCATGGTACATCAATTTATCTTAATCAAATGAATGTGGTCAGTGAATATTCTTCTTCTTTGTGAAGCTCAGCTTTGAAATTATTTTCAGATCCTTTTCAACAAGTGTTTTCAACTGATGAAAATATCCGAGAACTCTTGTCATCAGATGAATTACCATAGGATGATCTTCATCATCGATCCTCTTTTTAACCTGACCTTGATAGACTCAAGAATGACTTTTCATCCATATTTTCAATTGATTATATCAGGGAACCTCAAAATGCTATGTCCATTCTTCATTTGGATTTTGAGAAAAAGTTGGGAAATATTTCCACCACAATTCCTCTTGATATATCAATTAAACCCGAGATAACTAAGAACATTCATATAGGTGCTTCTTGCTCTATTGAAGAGATAGAAATATACAAAGCCCTATTTTAGGAATTCTGAGACATTTTTGTCTGGTCTTAAGAAGAAATGACAGTTATTGATCCTAAGATTGTTATTCATGAAATTAAGACATACTCGGATGCTAAGCCTATTAGACATAGATTATGTCCAATACATCCGTGGAAAGTTGTTGCAATTAAAGCTGAAGTTGAGACATTATTGCATGTAGAATTTATCCTATTCCTTTGACGGATTGGGTATCTAACATAGTTCCTGTAACCAAGAAACAAGGGACTATCAGAGTATGTGTTGATTATCGAGATATTAGCAAGGCATGTCCTAAAGACAATTATCCTAACCCTTACATTGATCAAATTATTGATGATTATGCTGGAAACAAAATATTCTCATTTATGGATGGATTTTCTGGCTACAATTAAATCAACATACTCCCTGTTGATCAGCCTATAACAACATTTATATGTCCATGGGGAACGTTTTCATACTTTAAATTACCATTTGGACTAAAAAATGTTGGTGCAAATTTTCAATGAGCTATGTCTTACGCATTTCACGATATCAAATATATTGTACAGCCCTACTTGGATGACTTACCTACTCATTCTTTACGTAGAAAAGATCATCCTACACATTTATGTGCCATCTTTATGAGATGTAGGCATTACAACATTCATTTGAATCCGCACAAATGTATATTTTGTGTACAATCAGGACATTTACTTGGATTCATTGTTTCAAAAGAAGGCATTCGTTTCGACCCATCAAAGGTTGAGGCTATTGTTAATCTACCTCCTCCTTCCACTCTTTGCCAACTCCAAAGTTTGCAGGGGAAAGCAAAATTTCTGCATCGTTTTATCTCGAACTATGCAGAGTTAACTAAAGGTTTCACTTGGTTGTCAAAACATGATGTTCCATTCATCTGGGACGATATTTCCGATAAAGCTTTTGATTCTCTTAAACACGCGTTGACCCATGCACTGTTGTTGCATCCGCCTAATTATCAATGAGATTACTTTTTGTATTTAGCTGCATCAGATTCCACGATTTGAATGGTTTTAGTTCAAGAGGATGAATCTAACAATGAACATGTGGTTTTTACCTAAGTCAGAATCTCAGCCCGAAAGAAATCAAGTGTTCACATGTGGATAAATTGGCCTTGCCAGTTGTTCAAGTTGTCCAACGATTCTGTCATTACATATTGTTACGCAAAACCACAGTGATATCTATCTTCAACCTAATGATGTATATTTTGACAAAACAATTGCTCGAGGAAAAATACACTAAATGGATCATTATCCTACAAGAGTTTGATTTGGAGTTCGAGAAATCCAAGTCTAGGAAATCACTGGTGTTTGCTGAATTTATGTGTGATTTTCCCAATATTGAATCTGAAAAAATGGCAGAAAACCATAATTTTGATGAATCTTTGTTTCTAATCAGTACATTAGATCCTTGGTATGGGGATATCATTATATATCTCCGGACCCAAACCTTTCGTCCAGAGCTTTCACAATCAAATCAATGGAGAATTTGATACCAATCTCAACAATACAGTATTGTTGGCGACACTCTTTATCCTCGTGGTGCCGATTCTATTTTTCGACGTTCTATAACTCATCAAGAAGCCCAAGGGGTTTTTAATGACTGCCACTCTGGAGCATGTGGTGGTCATATGTCTAGGTTTTCCATAGCCCAAAATATATTGCGCACTGGCTATTTCTGGTTGTCACTATTCAAATATTATATTCTCACGGTTAGAAAATGCCACAATTGCCATATTTTTTATCGAAAGATGCATGCACCTCCAGCTCCTCTTCACCCAAGCATTGATGTCGATCCTTTCACCAAATGGGTAGTGATTTCATCACATGTAACCCTCACTCACCCAAGGGGCATGCGTATATTATTCTCGTCATATATTACTTTACCAAATGGGGTGAGGCGATGCCTACATTCATGGTTGATGGAAAAACTGCAGCAATTTTCATATTCAATCATGTGATTTCTGGATTTGGTCTCCCTAAAGCTTTCCGCTCAACTTGGCCTATGCCATGATAATTCTACACCATATTACCCACAAGCTAATGGTCTATTTGAGGCCGTCAACAAGGTTTTAACCAACATTATTAAACGGATTTTCAGAACTCATAAAACAAATTGGCATACCATGATTTTTTTGGCATTATAGGCATATCGTACCTGTGAAAAAGCATCCGCAGGGTTCACTCCTTTTCAACTTGTTTACGGTTTGGAAGTTGTGTTATCAATTGAATGGGAAATCTCGTCACTCAAATTATCCATTGAATTATTACCAGCTACCTCTGAAGAGAAGAAACACTTCCTATACCTAGCACAATTAGATGAGACTCGTCGCAACGCTCCATTAGCTGCCAAAGCTCATAAAAAATGTGTTAAGCCTCAGTATGATTAAAGTGTTAACCCTCGCATATATTCGGAAGGTGACCTATTTCTTGTATACGATCAAGCTCATGAAAAGCTAGGTGTTGGTAAATTCGAACCAATGTGGCATGGTCCTTATATTGTTAGGCAGGTGCTTGCAAAAGGAGCCTATGAGTTAATCGATTATGACTATGTCTCTTTAGATAAACCAAAAAATGGCCTTTATCTCAAGAGATATTATGCATGATTCTTCATGTGAAGATCCTCTTTCTACATTAGTTACATTTTAGAACAATGTGCCTTAGATTGGAAAAGTGTGCCTTAGGTTAGTTATTTTTTCTTGACGAGTCTTCACTGCTTTCGCTACTTATCTTGATTACTCTTGATACTGCAGATGTCTAAATTCCTTCAAAATTACATTGGTTTTGCTAAAAACACTTGTCGCAGTACACGTAACATCTCTTCCACTGCTTGGGTCATCTATTCACCCACCGATGAGTTAGTCTTTATTCATGGGATATGCCTCGGTCAAGCAATGAAAAATATTGTAGAATATAGCGCAGTCACTCAGTTATTATTTGATGCCATCGCATTTTGTATTCGATGTTTGATAGTTAGGTTAGATTCGAAACTCATTGTATTACATTTAAACGGTGTTTATGCTATCAGAAATCCAGCTTTGTTAAGAATTTTTTGAGGGTTCGTCTCTTGGAAAGACAGTTTAATTACATTGAATATCAACACATTTCAATAAATTTAAACACATTGGCTGATGAATTAGCTAATAAATTTTTAAATAGACATCTGTAGTATTAAAAGTAAAGAAAAACAACATTTGATCCATATTGAACAAGATACTCAGAGATCGGAAGTGGTAATATCATTAGGTTAAAATAGTTTTATGTCAAAAAATATTACATCGTTTGTGATCTTAGGTTTCAAGCACCTTATGATCTAAAAATATTGATACAAAAAAACAAAATTTCAATCTAGATCGACCATCATCTATCCATGATGATGATCATGGTAGCAGACTATGGCACGTGCCACCCTGCACAGATATCTCCTGAATGGGCCTCGAACCCCAGTCACATGTCTTTGGAGCCTAAGAGGTATATCATTTGTCTTTGTCTTCAGGATGTAAATATTCAACCTCTCTAGGTTGTGCTCTAGCTTTGTAAGAGCCTCTGCCACATCGGTCTGTGGTGGGCCTGCTATAGGCTGTGCTTCTCGCCTATCAAAGCGATGAAGCGCTACTAGTCGTGATGGGCCAACATCTGCATTTTAACATTCTTATCAGAATTGGATGATATAAAATCAAATAAAAATTAGATAACATAAAAAAATTCAAAATTATTTGTTTTACCTGATGCATCCCACTTTGTCCCCAGTGGGAGTGGTGTGTCAGGGTCACCCCTTAAATCTACCCCTTCGTAAGGAAAATCCTCAATCCTGAAGATTTGGCTCCGAAGCCATATAAAAAAATGAGGGGTATATCGAACCATTGGACCACCATCACCACCATGGCGAGCCATCAATGACACCCATCGCATCATACTTGGTTAAGTCCCGTCGGATCCACTGGAGACTATTGAGGTGCAAGGAGTGGAATCCTCTCCAAAGCGAAAGACATAAGAATGGCTCCATAACCGAATTTTTTCAACTTCCCATTCTTCTCTCTCGTAATTTGGCCTTTCATGTTGACCAACCGTCCTTCACACCAGTTGAAAATTGTTCCCCCTGAACATTCAATTGCAGTCTGAATTTGTGCTTTGGTAGCCACATGCGGGGCTGCACTGCCACACAACCTGGTAACTGTAAATTCAAGGATATTTAGGTCTAGTCGCACAATAGCTTTGATATCAATGCAACCATACTTAAGCTTTGAATCTTGGTTGAAATATTGAGCCATATACGATGTAGTGGGCAGACCACTTGGTCGTGACCCAAAAAAGGAAATATCTCTCCCTATGCGGGGTAATCCAGTGAGAAATAGATATCCTCTGGCTCAATCACAAGCCTACGGTCCCCAATGATGAAGCATTTCTCTCTAACAGCCCAAGCATTGACTAACCAAGTCATCAGCTCGACATGTGCCTTCATTCCTTGAATCGCCCAGAATTTATACAAGCCACAATTTTTTAATGTGCGAAATGTTGCCAGGTCATCCATGGATTCGTTATCTTGAATCTCATTCTCCCTTTCTCGCCATTTCAACATGATTGCTAACCTACAAACCATCAATAAAGATCATTAGAAATCATTTGGGAGAAATTGAGCCATTTTTTATGGATAGAAACATGATTTTGAAAACCTTGCCGTGCTTTCGCAAGTTTTATGTATACACAGTGTGTTTTTGCACACTGGCTATGCATAAAAACCACAGTCACCCAATGATTTTTTCTATTAAAAATCATTGGGGTGTGCGGGTTTCACCATGAAAACCTGCGCACCCCGAAGAGCGGATTTCAAAACCTTGTTTGGCCCTAAAAAATGACCTAAAAATTTTAAATGAAAAACTAAATAGATGAAAAAAAAAGATAATGATGATGTGGAATACTTGGAGCCGACGGTTCTTAAAATGGTCGATTGGTTCTCCCAATATCTGCTCCGGAAGGTTTAGGGCAAAAACTCTTTCTTCTCTACTCTGAAACTAAAAGGTAAAAATGTTTTGTTTTGACTTATTTTTATAGCTTTAAATGAATAAAATAATATTATTTTGTTTATTTTCACTTTAGGAGTCAAAAGTCAAAAAAAAATTCATGTCTGAGAGCAGATAATTGTAATTTTTTGAGTTTTTGTACAGGGAATAGGTTATGTTTGAAAAGAATCATTTTGAAAATGAGTATCCTTTTATCACTTTTTCTGGCTCTATAAAAAATACGAAAAAGTGAAACCCTAGAGTCCTCTTTTAAGCCTTTTTCAGACTCTCTAAACATGAAAAGATCATTTATCACTTGACTATTCAAACTCGTTAGAGTAAATGAATAGTCGTCTATTCAGTATAAGTTTACCCCTTTTCCGGACTGAATTATACTATTTACGAAAAAGGTACATATTGACTAAGCATGGTCAATAGAGTTCTCTCCTACATTATTTTATCCTTTTTCGGGTTTGAGAGACTAAATTTACAAAAAAGAACATTACAAAGTTTACTTATGTTTTTTTCTAACTACCTAAAACTGAAAAACACTAAGTTAATCCTATGCTGGACTCATTAAAATTAAACAGTACAGTACCTATCGATCACAATAGGACTGAACCACTCCTTCTTAGGATTCGTTAAAAATACTAAGATGGACTCGTCTAAAGGATGATATTACACGACAAGAAAATGTTATCCTCCTCAAGCTTGAAAAAAATAAAGAGATACTTTCCAGTAATGGTGGGGGGGGAGTGAGAAAAAGAATACATTTGTTATCCTTGTTTAGAAAATAGCATGTCACTCTTGAATACGACACTTTGTGGCACTGGTACTTGGGTTGGGTAATCCTTTTGTCTTACAATTAGTCAAACCATATTGAAATTCTTCAGCCGGTTTTTGTGTATTATCTTTGAGTCAAATGCTGCCAAGCCATTTACAGTGTTGTTATGTGTTCAAGAGAAAGTTCAATTTTAAATTTACCATTCATTTCAAACATTTGTCTTCATTTGCGTTGACCATCCCTGAGTCAGTCCTTGAAAAAAAATTCTTCAAAACTTGATCTAATGGTTTCGTGTCGTAGGCTTTCCTGCGACAGCTTATTTTCTATCGACATCAGCTCATTATCTAGAAAGTTGATTTAGAATCCTATCAATACCTTGGAATCTTCATGCCCTATTGGAAGGTTTCTTGCCTTCGACGATAGGTTCTCATCATTGACCTTCGATCGAATTATTCTATGAGAGTTCAACTACAAATCATTCATTCACACTTCATAGATTGTGTTGAAGTACTTTGAGAGCCATTTTCATTACTAGTGGTTTCTCTCACACTTGTTAACGGTTTTCATCATTGACTGGAAATAAAGTGGTTTCTACCATGTTCGACTTTGACACAATCAATCGCATGGATAGATTCGTACTAGTTCGAGAAGCAGAAATCAAGACCTTGGATCTAGTTTCCACCATCCAGGCTGCAAGGAGTTATGTATTCATGATACAGTATAATTATTATGATAGATGGTTGCACCCATACTGTGTCTACTTTTGATTGAATGCTAAAACCATATCTGTACTATAACATTTAGTTATTTTTGCTATGAGTATGGGAATTCCTACCTCAGTGATGATATATATTTTCATTGAATGTTTTTACAGGTTTTCGACCGGTGTCTCCAATCCAATCCTTCGAATGATAAAGCGCTTCACTTTTTAGAAAAAAATTCTCAGACTTTGCACTTTAGGGGGCAATCTGTTACACGTAATTTTTTCACCATGACATTTGACTGTCATTATGGGTCTATCGCCATCTATATCATGTTCCCTTAGAGGTAAAAAATACTCATGTTCCCTTTAAGGATCTAATGTTTTTTAATTTTTTATTTATTATCATAAGTTGCATATTCTATATGTAACTTGTTTTATCATTTTGTATCTTCATTTCATTATATTTTTACACTTATACCAATTCTATAAGTTTCCTATAGAACTATAGTTTTTCCTGTATAATTACAAAGCTTCTTGTATAATAGTCTAATAGCTTTGACTTTGCGTCATTTCTAATATTTGTGTGTTACTCATCTAAAGGATACCTTGAATAGTCATCTTAGACATGATCTAGTGAATGAGGGGAGATTAAAGAGAAAATTTTCAAATCTATAGGATTACATTACAGGACTATATATTTCCTTATTACTTCTTTCTATGTGGTTTTAATTGTTGTTATGAAAACTAGTGTAGTGTTGATTTCCTCACAAGAGTAGTATAGTTATTTTATTAAAGAATATTGCAGTCTTCATTTCCTTCAAACTTTACTTTCTTGTACTTCATTTCCTATAGTTTTACTTTCTTGTATTTTTTTCCTACAATTCTATTTCTGGACTTTGTTTCTTGCACTCTAACTAATGCATTCTCATCTCTTGCAAGGTTAATCCAATTAGAGTGATTATTTATCAACATTACCATCCCTTCACCTAATCAGAAAAAATAATTGATTCCATAGGTTATTGTGCATTGAGAAGGAAGAAAAATTGCGACTATCATATATAATGTATGATACCTATTAATTTTATACAAACCCCAAGTTGACATATTAAAGTTGTGGCCTCCGAGACTACAACGTTATTTTCAGAATACTGAGGGTTGTTGATTTTCGGTGTAATTTATGGGAAGGTGTCAAAAGTCTACAAAAAAATATTTTTCTCTCCAAAAAAAATTCTTCCTATTTAACTATGCATGCATGCCTCCTAGACTTCTAGATAAGCTAGGAGAATTTTATCCAAAAAACCCCACTTCTAATCCTACAAGTAGCAGTCAATTAATTGTGAAACATTACATTCAATAGTAATAAGCTATGAGACTTATCTAGAAGAGCAGGCTAGGGAATTTGAGGCCCTTTCAGAAGGAGGTAGCTCTCCATCTCGCTATACAGTGGTTGAATATGTAGATCATCCTGAGGTATTTATCTGAGAGACTAATGGGCAAGCTAGGATGAAAAATATCAACCCATTTGTACTTCCCCACTTCTATGGGCTAAGCACTGCAAATCCTGACAGTTTTCTATTTGATTATATTGTAGTGTGTGGGACTTATAACAATACTACAAATGAACAAAAACTAAAGCTATTCCCTTCTACATTAAAGGATGCAACCCTAACGTGGTTCATGAATATTTAAGGGAACAATTTTTCCAATTAGGAATAGATCAAATAATCCTTCAACAACAATACAAATAATATTTTCGATTTCAAGGTACAAGGGATGAGATATTTCAAATGACCCAAGTGGATAATGAATCTTTGGACGAGTTTTTAGAAAGACTTTAGTTGAGCTACAGGAGAGCACACAATTACACCCTATATGATGAGACTCTGAAAAAATTTCTTCTAAGGGGGGTGAAAGAAGACTTGATGGAGACATTGAATATCCTAGTTAATGGATATATCTACCAGCTGGATTAAGCTACTATCAAATAAATTTTCAAAAAACATTATAGAGAAAACAAGAAGAAAGGTAGATCTAGTAGAGGTTTGGTAAGTCCTTGTTATATGTCTTCCCTTGTGCTTGCAAAGAATGAAATAGGAGGAATGTTAGAAGATATGAAAATGAAAATATTGCACTCACTAGCCTTGAAAATGGACACATTAGAGACCAAGAAGAATCAAGAAGAGGCAAAATTGGCATTAGTTATCTTTTGTCTCAGGTGCACCAAAAGGAACCCTCGAAATGAGTGTCCACATAATGACACAAAAATATGTGCACTTTTTGAGGAACAAAATTATACTAAAAAAACCCCCATGGGGCAGCTCAATTTGCAAGTGTCGTGAAAATGAAGTGTTATGTACTAATCTACATGCAGATATGAAATTTACTAATCATACATGACACAAAAAACAAAGATACAAAAAGCAAGATCCTAAAAATAATACCATCGTTCTATTATGAGGGAGAGGTCACCTTTTATAAGCAAGGTACCTTCTTATTAACTTTATTACAAATAGTTTTGCACGGAAACAACAAAAAATTATTTTAGATATTGCCTTCCTTTTTTGAGTTTCCCAACTAGTTTGCATGATAAAAAGTAAATACATATTTTAGAAACATCAAATACATTATTATATGTTTCCTTACTCATTATTATTTGCCCCAAAAGTGGTATGCCTTTATTGGTTTCCCAATTCCTCCCTATTTATTGTCGGAAGTGTCCCTACTTCCGCCACCAAATGAGGAAAATTGTGTTGTAATGTTTTTGTAGTCATCCTTTTTTTTTGTCAATGTTTGTCCATTTTAAGCTACAAGGTATGATATGCATGTATGCTGGAGAGATGTCTTGATCTTAGAATCAAGAATTGTATCCCTTTAGCCGGGGAGGCTGAAAATCAAGAATATTATCCTTGGGATGCTAAACTATGACTAATTCCTCAAGGAGAGGTTATTCAAATAGCTTTAGATTGTTAACATTAAGCACATAATGGATGCCTAGCAGGGAAAGAAAGTCCAAGTGATATGTAAATTGTCGTGGATATTCCACTAGACAGTTCGTCACAATGGATCTGACAATATTATATTAAAAATTCAAGATTATACACTATTACATTTTATTAAACTTTAAGATCTGAGGATTTAACTGTAATTAGTGCATGCATCCGAATGGAAATTATGCAGAAAATTAAAGAATGAAAAAATAAGCACACACACACACAAGATACAAGATATTCTCTCTAGGAAACTATTTCGGGAGAAAAGCCAGCTAGAAAGTGAGGTTGGTTCGCTCTCTTTCTATGTCTGGAAATATGGTTGCAGGTAAAAAGAAGTAATGCATGTGGCCCATGGACTGCTACATTGCACAGATCTTATTTGTGTTCTCTACCTCCTATCTCTCATGTCTATCTTTGCTTAGATATTGAATGCCTCTTCCTCCTAGTGGCCCAGTTATAACACATTTTGATAGCCTACTAGTGGTTAATTTTTACTACACCAAATCTTAACTAGAGTTAAATATATAATCTTCTAGATTCTTTTACATCACATGTGGCTATCCCATTTTCCATAAATAATGGGGGCAAACACGGCACCCTCCCGAACTATAAGTGTGAAAACATGAAGGTCAACTTATGAGTGGCATAACTTTTGCATATGGACTCTGATTGGCACACTTCTTACATTGTTGGGTGTAGAATATCATGTAAAGGTGCAGAATTAAAGCGGAAAATTTTTTCCCCCAAAAAACATCGTTTGATTCCTCAAAACGCTCATGAAATATTTCAGACCATGTTTTACCAAACTGGATCCTGCCTGTTAAAATGGTCCCATGAGATGATTCCTCCACTTTTCCACTCCAAATGCATCGATATCGATGAAAAAAATATAATGATCCAATTCGGATCACCAAGCAATATCAATTTTCTCTGATGTGTTCTAGAATAGTTTAGGGACCATATCTTATAGGATGCAGCTTATGGTGTTGGCCCTTGAAACATTTAGTATCCAACAAGTGATATTGATCTAGGTGGATATTGGTGGACACCTGCTTATTCCACCTAGACCTCCATTAGATTTCATCATTTTCCTTGATTATACGAGCATTTTTTTTTTTAGAAGATTTTCGGGTCCTAGACTTCCGGAGCTATTTTGACCCCCTAAACAACGTTTTTTGAGGTCCATAGCAGGCCTATCACCACAAGAAATGGCATGTGTAAAATCATGTATTACTCAGGGAGGTATTTACAATAATGTATCGTACGTGCCAAACGAAGATCATATGACCAAGTTACGACCCCAGGAAGTTGGTTGCTCAACTAACCCCAACGGGGCCCACAAACTCTTGGTGTTCCATCTCCTGGGGTTATGGTTTTGGTTGTTTAGGGTTTTCCTTTATTTTTCAATAATAAAAGGGGTCCTTGAGCCTCAATATAATACATTTCAGAGGCATGTATCCACCACATCTCTTCTCAGGGATAAGCTACCATCGCCCGAGCTAGTCTATTTCCATTCTGCTTGTAATCACATTTCACTTCTTTTATATTAATGAAATGAAGATTTATTTATGTTTCATATTTGTGTTTATTTTTATATTTGTATTTTGTTGTGCTCCTGTATAAGTCTAGATCATCCATACATGGTATCCTATTTTAAATGAAAAGTTATTGTAATCAGAGTTCGGATTCTCCACGGTATCATAGAAGACTTGTCGACGTTTCGAATCCCAACGGGGATCCATCTTCAGGACGAGAAAGAATGAATGAAAAATTGAGAGAAGAAAGCAGGAGGAACAAGGTATAAATAGTGAGGAAAAATGAGAGAGGAACCGACAGCAACCTAAGCTAAAAACAAATATTATTTAAATTTATTTAAAATTCTAAAAACTCTACTTTCTAATTTTAATAAAGAAATTATTATTTTTTTAAATTTTAAGTTCTAAAATATTAAATTCTAATAAATCATTTTAAAATCCTATAAAATCTTTTATAAATCAATTAAAATCCTATAAAAAATTTTATATTAAAATTTTTTATTATTTAAGAAAAAATATATAACCTAAACTCAATCTTTATACATAAAAATTTTTAATCTCAAATTTTCTAAAAACTATAACCACGGAAGTTTAAAAACCATAAATGAAAAGTATGTGTGATATTTTTCATGTCTTGTTTGGCACGATCATAGGCATCTTACAAAGAAGTAGCTACCTGAGTATGGGACAGAGATATGGAGTGCATAAAATGCTAAGTTGATTTTTGGTCTTATTGTTGATGTGCAAAAACACAAGTGGTGATAGTCAATGGAATCTTAGAGGCTGTGCTTAGCTTAAACGCAAAACAAAATTCAAAAGGGCAGAACCCGGTAGGGGACTGTGTAGACCTATTGCAACTATGTTGAATAATGTGGAAATATAATCCCACTATTTTTTCTTAGAAAAATAGTTGTGAAGGGAATGAACTAGAGTATGAATGACAATCTCGGTTCTTCCATATGTTTATGGGTGAAATTATATGATGAAACAAATTTGAAAACCCAACAGAAACTAGAGAGTATGCCAAAATATACCGAGAAAACAAGAATCTCAATTAGAAATAATGCTACTCAGCGATCCAAATTATGGTCAAATGTGATGGAAGAAGATATATGTGTTCTGAGCAATAGAGGTAGTCTTATGAAAAGGAAAAAAAATAGCCATCTTAGAAAAACAACAAACCATTACCCAAATAGCATATTATTTGTGGAAATTAGTAGGAAGACGACTCAAAAAATTTATACAAATGGATTCCCAAGGGTGAAAGGGAACAGGTAAAGGTTGACATAGACCATGCTTACATTTTGATGGCTTTCTTTGTGAACATGCTCGAATGAATTTTTCTACTTTCTTGGGTAAGGCAAGCCATTAGAAGTGGTGTTAAAGATTAATAATGGTCTAGGTTGTGCTAAAATCCCCCCTGCATGAAGAAGCATGTGCTTCATGAATGAGAAGGAGATGATCATCATATTGTGGAACACATAGATAGTTAAGTTTATATAACCAACCATCACGAATGGTATAATCAAGAAAAATAGTTTGTTTTATAATGTTAGGTTGTTGAAAACCTTCCCATATCTCACCAAATAATGGGTATTTTGCATACATGTCTTTTGAGGCATCAAAGTGGCACAACAAAAGTATAGAATGTGCAGGACATGAGTAGGTGTTCGGCTTAACAAATCAGCCATTTATTAGTTGTACCATTCTTATATTTAATCACAATATTGAACTATTGAATGTAAGCATCCCACTTAATATGGTGTTTCTCTTGAATCTTTCTCTACGAGTTAATGAATATCAGTGGATGATGATTGGTATGGAGTATGGTTTCCTTGCCAATATAATGGAGCCATTGCTTCAATGCTTTTAATAAGTTGTATAATCCCTTGTCATAGGTGTTGTACATAAGCTTGGCCTCTGCAAGAATCTCGGAATTGTATGTTACATGGTGGACTTCCTATTTAAGAGTGACCCCAATGGAAAATTGAGAGGCATCGGTTTCTATTTCAAATGGTTTATACATATTTGGGAAATGGAGAATAGGATCATAGGATAAGGCATTCTTGAGCTCATCAAAATGGTGCTCAACCTCGATATCCTATAGAAATTTGTCTTAATTGGACAACTGGTGTAAAGGGTGGTCCAACTAGGTAAAATGAGAGACAATTTTTTTGTAGAAATGAATACCTCCCATGAAACTCTTGAGGTCATGAGAAATGGAAGGCAGCCAACCATTGTGCCAAATATTGTACCTAATAGGTATCTAGTCAAACTCCTTCTGAATAAAGTATGAATCCTAAATATTGAATTGATGGTTATCTAAAATAAGATTTCTTCTCTTTTACCTAAATTTTATGTGTCTGCATTATCTCAAGTATGTTACAAACTTGTTGTATATTTTCTACCCAAAATTTACTAAATGCAAAAATTTCATCAAGATAAATGTCCAGAAACTTACTTAGGTGTGGCGTGAGCACATCATTTATTAATCTCATAAATGTGGTCGGTGCATTTGTCAACCCAACTGGCATGACCAGCCATTCAAATAGCCCAAACTTTGCCTTGAAACTAGTCTTCCATGTGTTTTTTGAATGTGTGCAAACTTTATGGTAGTCATATGTCAAATCCGTCTTTGTGAAGAAGCAAGCCCCTTGTAAATGGTCCAACAAATCCTCAATCTGGGGTAGGGATAATGGTTTTTAATGGTAGATTTATTAAGGACCTAGTAATTTGTCACTAGATACGATTCATAATCATCCTTTTTAGGAATAAAGCAAAAGATAAATTGACATGGGGAGGATGAAGGTTGAATATGGCAAGTTGGTGTTCTATCTCAGTTGCCTCTCGAGGAGCGAGGTGATAGGATGGGGAATTGGAAAAAGAAGCACTAAGAATAAGATCAATTTTGTATTCAATAGAGTGTGTTTCGGGTTAGCCTTGTGGTTGTGTGAATACATCTGTGAATTCTTGAAGAAGGATAACCATATTTGATCTGGGTGGCTCCAGAAATAAAAGTGGCCCTGAAATAGCTCAAAAATCAAAGTCATCATATTGAAGTGAAACTAGGACCAGATCGCAGTGCTCGTCATCTTGATTCAAACGGTGTGAACAACACTCAAATCTGAGTGTGCATGCTCAAGTTATAGTCGGTCAAAGTTATGGTCAAACTAGGCCAAGTGCGCTCTATATATATATATATATATATATATATATATATATATATATATATATATATATATATATATATATATATATATATATTGTAACATGGTAGATAGTTACTGCTACCGAATTTCAAATGATGAAGCGAACGAGGGCAGCGCTTTCGAAGGGCTCATGGGCTCGAACCCGTGACTGAGGAACGACCCTCTAATGTGGCGGCCCCACATTATATTTAATCCATAACAAAAAAAAAATTGTGTCCTTTGATACGAATCCAAGCCAAAATTGAGGTGCAGTAGATTTTGAACCTAGTCCGTGCCCAACAAACCTACCAAAATTTGTCAGTGAGCCAATGACTCGATTATGTGAACTTTGCCCACTCCATGTTATATAAACCCACTCGTATTCCATTCAGCCCAACTAGCGGAGGGTGGAGCACCAGAACCTTGAGCTGGGAATCTTGTTAGATGTTGAAAGGTTTCCTTTGGGGTCCAGAAGTGCCAATGTCAGAACGGGACAAGTTTATAGTCATTTTTGCACAATTTCTCTCTAGGAATCCAACCATGTAGTCTGTTTCTCCAGACGGGGTCTCCATTTTCAGGCCATCATCAGAAGTAGAGGTATAAGGTTTCATTTTTGTAAAGTTTCTTGTAATTTATTTCTACTTCCAATTTAATGAAAAAGTCCTCCCCACATTGAGGAAGGCCTGGAGACGTATCCCACATTGGGTGAACTCTGTAATCAAATCATCTTGTGTCTCTCATCTCATGTTTTCTTATGATTTCCACTTCTTTTCATGTTTTTTACTTACTTGGTTATATACACTCTTTTTATATGCAATTTTGTATGCATCCATGAATTAAAAAATCTGGATCAATATTAGGGGTACCGGATTAGTGAGGTTATCTATTTTAACAAGGTGAACCAAACACAAAAAAACACATTGGTTCAAACTGAGTTTCTTAATTGGATCTTTTCCAATAGGAGGTTGTGTTGGTTTAAGAGAAAAGGATTTGAGCCATAGGTGTGACCCTCATGCTGCAAGTGGTATTGTTGATTTTTAGCATGATAAACAGCGTGCCAAGATTGTTGATATATAATTCAAATTAATAGATCGATACAATCTAGAGGAGAAAAATCACACACCACAATATCTTGGAAAGGTCCAATACCTAAGGTCATTGCACAATTCTAGGAGACGGTATGAAAAGGGCTTTCCTTTTGTACCCAATCGAGCTTATATGAGTCTAGGTGTGGAGTGATGGAAAGGTTAAGGTGTTGAACCAAGTCTTGGGTCACAATATTCTTTTGACTCCCATTGTGGA
Source organism: Pinus albicaulis (assembly GCA_034641835.2). NCBI lineage: Eukaryota > Viridiplantae > Streptophyta > Pinopsida > Pinales > Pinaceae > Pinus > Pinus albicaulis. Next base: position 367,630,888 of record CM076584.1, on the reverse strand, counting down.
GGATAAGAGTATATAATTCATGTTTGATCTGATAATTATGGGTAAACACAGGCCCGGCGAAGGTGTCATCTTCATTAGTAGTCATGAGGATTAGAGAATGATTTGCTTCTGTAGGATTTTTGAGAGGTACAATTGGAGGAGGGGGAGGGGAATATGGTTGCTCGACCTCAGTAAAAAAATTCATGTTTGTGTGCATATTTTTAAGTAAAAGTCATGTTTGTGTGCATATTTTTAAGTGCTCAACAATTAATAGAAGTATGCGAATTGGCCTTATGGAAGGTACACTAGGGTGTATTATGAGGTATGGAGGATTAGGCAAGGGTTACATTAGAAGGGCCAGCGGAAGAGGAACCATATCTGGGTTGAGGAGATCAGATTCGAGGAGCCACTTTATGTTCCATGACCAAGGCTCAAAGAAATTCCTTATCCAAGGAAGAACTATCAAACAATTCAAATTCTCAATGAAAAATCATTAACAAACTAGAATTAAATTTGAAAATGAGTACCTCTTATGGATCATAGATATGTAGCTAAATCCACAACTTCTAGAAGACCTCAATGTAGGATTTTACTAATTGATTTAGTTGTTGGGTTGCAACCAATTTTTAAGGACATTCTGGAGATATCCTAGGGGGTACAAGCAGGATCTTAATGTCAGGCAAAAGCCAATCCAAGATGTGATGCAAGTAGAGATGATCTCTTCTATCTCTATGAAATCGATGACCAAGGACATATTCTCTAACTAGGTATCCCATCATGCTTGCTCCATGCCTTCCAACTGTAGGCTGATGATTTGAAGCTTAATTTCCTCTTCCATCTCTAGACATGTTTTTAATAGGTGGAGAGACTGCGAATCAAAGAATTGACAACCTATCCATTGATTTGGCCTGAAATTTTGGGAAATTGAAAGCATTTATCCAACTACATGTACCCTGGAGGGTGTCTCTATTGTTGTAAATTGATTAGCTCATGGAGAGCCATGGTTAAATCCTGGATTGGTGAGTCCTCAGTTGAGTCTTAAGATGGGGTTGCTTTACAGCATGACTTTCATCTATCTAGAAGGATCAAAATGTATATCTCAGTAATGAGATGGCTCTAATCACCTTGAGGAACGTGCACTGAGAAGGTTTTTGAACAACTAAGGGCATGGAACTGTGGAGCCATGAGTTTATGGGGAAAATAATTTGAATAGATGGATGGCTTCCTATCTACTCCTTGATTTTAAGCAACAGTGTGTTGATATTTTCTGCTCTAATACCAATTGATCTACATGTAGATCCAAAATTTATTAATCATACATGACACAATGAAACAACAAAGAGATAAATAGCAAGATCCTAAAAATAGTAACACCATTCTACTATGAGGGAGAGGTCGCCATTTATAATCAGGGGAGCCTTCTTATTATCTTGATTACGAATAGTTTTGCATGGAAACAACAAAACATTATTTTAGATATTGCCTTCCTTTCTTAAGTTTCCCAACTAGTCTCTGTGAGAAAAATCAAATACATATGTTATAAACATCAAATATATCATTAGATGTTGCCTTCCTCATTACGATTTGGCTCGAAAGGGGTAAACCTTTCTTACTTTCCCATGTACCAAGAGATTTGAGGTTCAAATCCCCTCGACTTACCTGTGTCTACAAAAAGGGCATACATAGGAACCTAAGGGTTATAGTGGTAGTGATTGGAATTGACCTTGTGTCACATGAGTATAAAATTGGCACATTTTTTGATTCCTCTAGTAAAAAAAACATCTTATTGAAAATTTTCCTTCCTTTCTAGGATTTAAGGATATCTACCAAGAAGTTAAAGGAGGAATGGAGTCAGTGTGGTTCATTAACTAAAAGAGTCTAGTAGTACCAAGACATTATCAGCAAGGTATCGGTTATAAATCTTCACATTATTTGAGTAATTACCCTACACAATTTCCACCTCAATCTCGGTTCCCACATAACCCCTCACCTTGGTCCATGCCTACCACGTGTTTTTACCAAAACCAACATGTTAGCCCTCCATACGAGCAATTTCAGAACTAGTCTCCTCAATGTAATAATTCTTCCCAAGGTTGGAGGCCTCTTATGGCTAAACCACCAGCATTGATGCCTCCTCCTCAATATCCTAGCATACCTTAGAACATTTTTGCACCAAAGGAACCTTATCTTCTTTCCCAACCTAATTCAAACCCCGAAAATAATCAGGCACAGCCTGTTTAAAATGGTGAGATTACTTTCCAAACTTATTCCTTGGAAATTGAAGAGATAAATCGTATATTAGGGAAGGTCCTATAGGAACCTCCTAAGCCTTCTCCACAATAGGATCCAAAATGGGAAGAAGAGAAACCTGTACCTCAAAAAATTCCTCAAATTCCTCCTTTCCCTGAGAGATTGGCGATTAAAAAGACATACACCTAAAGAGGTTGAAATCTTAGGGAAATTAAAGAATTTATGTGTTATGATACCACTTTTATAGGACATTTAATATGTCCCCATATATAACAAGTTTTTCAAATAAGTTCTCAAAAGGCATAGTAGAATAAAAAGGGATGCCCCCACAATTAATGTCATAGGGAAACTAGTTGATCTAATTCTTAAGAGGATGATCATTCCAAAGTATCTATATCTTGAAAACCCACTTGTGGATGTACATATCAACCAAGTAACAATTCAAAACACCTTGATTTATCAAGGAAATGTTATCAACATCATGACTAGGAGACAATATGTTTAAACTTAATCTTCAAGACTCCCCTAAGAAATAATTCTATTGTGATTCAACTTGTTGATAAATCCACAATAAAGCCAGACGACATGATAGAACATGTCACGATATCAATAGATTCTTGGGAATACCCCATTGATTTCCTAGTAATACAGCCAAAAACTAAGTTCAATGGATATCCACTCATTTTAGGGAGACGTTGGTTAGCAACAATGAATCCCTATATCAGCTACAAAGCTAATAACATGACCATCATCAATGGGAAATCCTAGAATCAACTTGTATTGCATCCTCCTGCTCAACCTTTGGTTAAGGAATATTTTCCTATTTGGGTGAATGATGAAGAAGACAATTACATCCCTTCATCATCCTCTCATTTCTTCACCATTGAAAAACCTCTTAGCGGCAAGCAAGTTAACGAAGACTTAATTTCCAATTTTCTGCAAAATCAATATCCTATGGTTATGAAAATTGATGGCCTAAATAGTGATCATAACATAGGATAGCCTAACATCTCAAAGAAAAATGAGTGGGAAAAATTATTCACTTCTAGATCTAATAAATAAATTACTAAAATAGTTGAAATATGTCACTCTAAATTGATAAAAATCAACACCTCTCTTAATGTTGATCAAGAACATGAGTTGGTCATTATTTTGAGGAAACACATTGAAAGTTTTTCATTGGATTATATGGGGATGAAAGGAATCCATCCATTTATTTGTACACAGCAAATTTACATTAAAGGGGATCATAAACCCAGTTTCCAACCTCAAAGAAGGAAGAACCCTACATTAGAGGACATTGTCAAAGAAAAATTGCAGAAAATATTAGATGTTGAGTTTTTTTATGCTATTCCTGATAGTGGGTATCTCCTTTAGTTATTTTTCTCAAAAGGAATGGCACATGGAGAATGTGTGTGCACTATCAGGAGTTAACAAAACCACTAGAAAATATCGCTTTACTTTATCCTTCATTGACTAAGTATTATATGTTTTGGCAGGAAAGAAGTTCTTCTCATTTCTAGATGGATTTAATGGTTATAATAATTTTCAAATCATCCAAGAAGATCAAGACCAGACCACTTTTACTCCACCCTATGGTACTATTTCCTACAAAGTTCTTCCCTTTGGCATATGCAATGCCTCTGCCACTTTCCAAAGGGTGGTACTTAACATATTTTGTTATCTTGTTCACGATGTAGTAGATATCTATATGGATGACCTTACACCATGTGGTAATAATTTTCAAGAAGCTCTCAACAACCTCATTAAGGTTCTCCGGAGATATGGATAAATGAATCTCTCACCGAGTCATGAGTAATGCCATTTTCTTGTGAGTGAGGGGGTTGTCTTAGGACATTACCTATCCTCCAAGGCGATTCAGGTAGATCCTAGTAAATCAAACATTATAAAACATATCCCTATCCCTTAACACAAAAACATGTTTGAAGTTTCCTTCGTCATGCAAGGTAATACAGAAGGTTCATTAAAGATTTTGAAAAAAAATGATTCTCCTCTATTTTCCCTATTAACCAAGGACTCATATTTTTGCTGGTCATCTAAATGTCAATAATATTTTGAAAAAATTAGGGAAAAAATTATATCAACACCTATCCTACATGGCCCAAATTGGACTTTACCTTTTCATATACACATTAATGCTTCACAGAGGACAATAGGGGTAGTTCTTGGTCAGCAACTAGACAAGTATTCCTTATGCAATCTATTTCATTAGTAAAAATTCGTTAATGCCAAGCTAAATTATAATGTAACTGGAAAATAATTTCCCATTGTTATTCATGCTTTAAATAAGTTTAAGCATTATATCATCGGTTACCAATTTTTTGTACACATTGATCATGTTGCTATCAAGTAATTAATGAAAAAGTGTGGTACCAATGCTAGGAATGATTAGATGGGTATTATTATCACAACAATTTGATTTAACAATAATTGACAAGCTTGGTACAGTAGCTACTCCTACAGAAGAAGTCATGGTGGATGATCACTTCCTCGACAAGTACCTCTATGCCATATTGGCATATACTCCCTAGTTTCTAACATAAAAAACTTCTTGATTATGGGAAAGCTTCCTCCTTATCTATCCTATAGGGATACATGCAAGATCATTAAGAAAAGTGCCTCTTACACATGGATTGAAGGTGCTTGTTCAAGTTAGGGCCTAACTAGATCCTGAGAAGGTGTGTGAGGTAAGATGAAGTGTAAAATATTATATAGGCCTACCATGATGGGACCTGTGGAGGGAATTTTGCAGCCAAAACGACAACCTATAAGATCCTGAAAAACTGGTTACTTTTGGCATACCCTTCAAAAATATGCTCATCAGTACACCTCTCAATGTGATGAATGTTAGACAATGGGTATGCCTACTAGAAGAAATGAAATTACCTTTCAATCAAAGGTGTCATTTGAATATTTTGAGAATTGTGGGTTAGACTTCATCAAGCCCATCGATCCTCCATCAAAGCAAAAGAAGTACATCATTATGTGTACCGATTATTTGACTAAGTGGGATGAAGTAAAAGCAGTCAAGGTAGCCATAGAGCATAAGGTAGCATATTTTTTTAGAGAAAATATCTCCTACAAGTTTGGATTTCCAAGAGAAATAGTTATATATTAAGGGACCCAGTTCACTTCCAACCTTATCGAAAGGATTATGGAGCAACATCACATCCATCACAAGAAGTATACTCCATATCATTCTCAAGATAATGGATAGGTTGAGGTGAAAAATAGAGAGCTGAAAAAAATACTCAATAAATTAATTAGCATGAGTAGGAGATATTGGGTTGACAGACTCACTAAGGAATCATGTGCTTACAACAATACCTAGTAAACTACTACAGAGTTCACCCCCTATCAATTGGTCTACGGAAATAAGGATCTGATGTCCATTGAGTTTGAATTTTCAACGCTAAGGATAAGTTAACAATTGGAGATGGATCTAACCAATGCTCAAGAGGAAATAACACAATAGCTAAATTCTTATAAGAACATAAGGTGCAAGATCCCTTCCATACTAACATGGTCCATATGCAAAGGAATATCTCGCATGTAAAATTAATTAAGACTAAGGGCATCAAAGAAGGCAATTGGGCCTTGCTTTATGTTTCAAAATTTATGATTGGATGGTTAGGGCCATACTTAGTAGAGAAGTGTTATGATAATGGCTCTATGCAAATCAAAACTATTGATGGAAAACAAATTCCTCTTCTGGTAAATGGTTTCAGACTCAAGTTCTTTAAGAGAGCTTTGTAAAAAAGAATTCATAAACATGATAAAGAGATATGACTTGAATGTGATTGAGTGTTATGCAAACAGGTCACAAAATAGAAGAAAAGATAGATCAATGACTTTGAAAACTTATCCTCTTCGAGGGGGGAACCTCCTTTACATTACATAAATGAACAATTCTTGGATGATACAAATGAAAAGACCTCCTTTGTATATATAGGAGTATAAGGAATCATATTATAATAAAAGCCTACATAACAATAATAATGTAAGGGCACAAAAATAACAATAGTGGGCTTCTATGGGGCACAACAATAACAATATGGGGGCTACATATGCACAATAATAACAATAAGGGGGCTAAAATAACAATAACAATAATGAGGCTACACTAGTTTTATAGGGATCTAACATGCCCCTCTCCTTCAAAAAAGTGTTGTCCTCAATGCTTGAGTAGTTTTGAATTCTTTCGTATAAAATTCTCATCCTCCCATGTGGAATCTTCAGCGGGTAAGTTCTTCCACTTAGTGAGATACTCTGAAATTGATCGATTCAGTAAATGTCACGTTCTTGTTTCCGTGATTGCTTCAGGCTCAAATATGATTTTTCCTTCTTCATAAATTTCTTTCAACGCTGTTTGAATTAGAATATTTTCACCGATAACCTTCTTTAAGCATGAAACATGGAAAATTAAGTGTACTAGGGAAGATGTAGGCAACTCCAATTTGTATGCCATATTACCAATATTTTGCAACACCTTGTAAGGATTGTAGTACTTGGGTGATAATTTATTATCCTTCTTAGCTTACTTGTGAGACATTTGTTTGTATGGTTGTAGTCGTAAAAATACCCAATCACCTACATCAAAACTTCTTTCACTTCGAAAATGATTTTCTTGTTGTTTCATTCAATTTTGTGCCAGAGTGAGGTTATCCTTTAAGATTTTTAGAACTTTTTGTTGATGCTCGATGTGATATTCCACTGCTTGAACCTTAGAATTTTCTGTTAAGGATGATGTGGTGGATGGTGGATGATATCCATAAAGTGACATAAATGGGGTCATTTTTGTTGTAGTATGGAAGGGATTTTTATACCACCATTTAGCTAGAGGTAACCACTTGACCCATTGTGTTTTTTTATCAGATACAAAGCAACGAAGATATCCTTCCAAAAATTTTGTTGTTTATCTTAGTTTTCCCATCAGATTGAAGATGATAATATGAGTTATGATCTAATTGATTACCAAGACAATAAATAATTTTGTCCAAAATTTTCTAGTTAAAATGGGATCTCTGTCACTTACTATAATCTTTGGGTTTCCATGAAGCTTTTGAATTGTTTCCATAAATGTAGTAGTTATTGTACTGGATTTAAAAGGATGAGATAATGCACAAAAGTGTGCATACTTGGTAATTATATCAACTACCACCATGATTACACTCTTTCCTTCAGAATTGTGTAAACCTGTGATAAAATCCATTGAGACCTCCTCCCAACCTGACTTGGAATAGCTAAAGGTTGTAACAAAACCGGGGTCTTAATTGCCTCAACTTTATTTTGTTGGAAAACCAAAAATTCTTCCACGAAATTCTGACTATCATATTTAAGGCCATCCCAAAAAAGTTCCTTCTTGACCCTATGGTAAGCTTTTAAAATTCCTAAGTGCCCTGTTAAGGGAGATATGTGCAATTCCAAAAGAATATTTTGCTTGAGATGGGAATTCTTACAAAGATATACTTGATCTTTGTACTATAATGAATCATTTCTCCATCTAAATGTATCATAAGTACTGGGATCTTGCTGCAAATTTTTAATGAGTGCCCACACCTCATCATAATTCTTCCAATCATCCCTTGCTTTGGTTCTCCACTCAATTTGGATAATATAAATGGCACAAAGCAATGCTTCCACATCCTCATCCTTTCTTGAGAGTGCATTTGCAACAACGTTTTTCTTCCCTTTTTTGTAGATGATTTCAAAGTCATAAGCCAACATTTTTGTCACCCATTTTTTCTGCTCTTCTGAAGATAACCTTTGTTCCAAAAAGTATTTAAGACTATCATGATATTTTTTTTCTTTGAAGTGTCTTCCATTTGGTAAGGTAATCATTTCGTTAATGCATGTAGTATTGCCAACATTTCCTTCTCATAAATAGGTTTGTGTAAATACTTTCCTTTGATTAGAGGAATTTTAAAAGCAATGGGTCTTCCTAATTGCATTAAAATGACACAAATTCCATTTTTAGAGGTATCACATTCCACAATAAAGGTTCTAGTGAATTCTGGTGTAGCCAAGACTGCCGCTTGGCACATTACCTCTTTAAGATGTTAAAATCCCTTAGTTTCTTTCGGAGTTCAATAAAATGCTTCAGTAAGGTTGTTAGAGGTTCTACTATTCTCCCATAATTCTTAACAAACTTGCGATAATGCCCTATCAACCTGAGAAATCCTCGAATATTCTTTATGGTTGTGGGGATTTTTCATTCCTTAATGGATTTAATTGTGTTCGGGTCTACCTTAACACCCTCATGAGATAAAATATGACCAAAATATTCCACCTCATGTACTCCAAAGAAACATTTGGAGGTTTTTGCATATAATTGTTTCTCCTCCAATAGTTTGAGTACCCTGTCAACATGTTGAACATGATCCTTCCAAGACTTGTTGTAGATTAGTATATCATCAAAAAATACTAACACAAGTTATCTAAGGAAGGTTTTGAAAATGGAATTCATCAAACCTTGAAATGTGGAAGGTGCATTAGTAATTCCAGAAGGCATGACCAAAAATTCAAAATGACCCTCATGAGTTCTGGATGTTTTTTTCAAAACGTGATGCAAGGGCATCTGAGCAAACTTTCATTAAAGTTGGAATCTGAAGCTGTAGAGAGGAAAATGTGGACAGAAATTGTAAAATGGGGCAAATTGGTTAAAACAGAGCTAAATTTTCTGGAACTAATGAGGTCTAATTAAATGAAATTATCTGCCATGTATGCATAAACGAGAGATTAGGGGTTTGTTTGAGAAATTTAGGGAGAAAACTGTGGATCTTAGATGATCCACGCTCTTGTAAAATTATTTATAAGCGAGTCTGTAATGTGTGAAGAGGGAGCGAGTAGAAACACAATGTAATCACAGGAGAAATTAGGGCTAAGGCTGAGATACCTTAGACCGTAACTGCGTCTGTATATAATTAAAATATTGTTATATGTTTCTGTGAGTTTAAATATGGGTTATTTATAATTTTTTTTGTGAGTTCAATATCGTGATTTAGTTGATTGATCGACCATCGATCACTATGAGGATCGATGGTGATCCAATGTTAATACAATATCAAAGGAGTGGTTGTATTTAGTTTAGAACCTAAATGCATCGATGGATTGTTGTGTGAATGGCAACGGATTATGCAGGTTTGAATGAGAATGTCAAGTGTTGAGAATCAATCAAGGCAAAGATCGAGATGCGCAGCAGAACTATTCAGGCATGGTATAAAGGTGACGTGGAGGAATACGAATAGTTGCAGGATATGGCGGAATGAAACAGTGCGTTGGAATTGTGATTTGGAACCATGAGTGGAGAACAGTGAAGATGGTTTTATAAAACCATAAGTGGTTTTCGCATAGCTTTTGGAGGACGAGCAGTTTTATCTCAATCGAACGCAATCGAGTAAGAACGCGACACGTCACGCTCATAAAACTGTCGTTTTCGCGTAACTTTTCGGTGATAAAGTATGGGGGCTATTTCTATGCGATAGCCGTCCGATTACATAGGTTGGAGATCCAACGGTGTTCGTTCTGGAAGTTGCGTAGAGGTTTAAAATGTTAAGCAGTGTGCATCTTTGTTATGTGATGTCCGTCAGATGAATGGACAAGAGTGGATCATATGTGAAAGTGTGCGGGCATTAATGGTGGAGCCCTCAACATTATTTCGTTAACGTTTATGTGGTTGTGTGGAGCGATGACTGTCTGATCGCAGATTGACGGTTATCGTGAATAAAAGTGCTCAGATTTTAAAACCTTTAATGGGACCCGATATATCATAAACTGTGGTTGAATCTTTTGAGTTCCGGTGTTAAACTATAAAGGTGGGACCAGCGTTTGTTGGTCAAAGGTTTATAAAATGTTATTGCTTTGTTTTATTTGCTTCCGACACATTTTGATGATAAGGGTTTAAAAGAGGGCCGCATGTATTGGTCAAAATATATGAAATTCGATGGATTATTTGATTCCAATATATATATTAACCATGGGCCATAACCCACAGGTCCCAGGATCGAAGGTTGGATTATGAATCATGCAGCCTTGTTATGGATTTTAGTGGGTTGCAGGTTCATAATAATAAAATGAAAGTAAACCTACCTTATAGTAGGTTTCACTTTTCATCAAGTGGTATCAGATCAGGGAAAGGATTTCCTATGAAAATGAGTTTGCATGCAGAGAAAGAAGAGGTACATTTTTGTGAAGATTTTTAAAGCTTGTATTTTTTATATTTTTTGAAGGTAACAGCAGAGGAAGGTGAGAAGATTGCAGCAGCTTAGAGTAGGAGTGCTCAAATGGTTCCATAAGAGCGAACCAAAGAGATGTCGAAAGACTAAGCTCAGAAGAGAAGATTGGTGAGGTATCTGGTAGCAGGGAGGACTTGCTATTGCAGAGGTTTTGTTGCAGCTCACAAAGGACAATTCCACAGAGGATGTGGGTAGAATTTTTCAAGAATGTTGTTATAGGAAGATCAAAAAGGGAAATTCCACAGATGATGTGGGTAGAATTGCTGACAGATGTAGAAGACATATGACCAGGAGGTCATAAAATTTGTGTGCCTCGGGAGTCTGATGCAGGGGCATCTGAGCAAACTTTCATTAAAGTTGGAATCTGAAGCTGTAGAGAGGAAAATGTGGACAGACATTTTAAAATGGGGCAAATTGATTAAAACAGAGCTAAATTTGCTGGAACTGATGAGGTCTAATTAAATGAAATTATCTGCCATGTATTCATAAACGAGAGATTAGGGGTTTGTTTGAGAAATTTAGGGAGAAAAATGTGGATCTTAGATGATCCATGCTCTTGTAAAATTATTTATAAGCGAGTATGTAATGTGTGAAGAGGGAGCAAGTAGAAACACAATGTAATCGCAGGAGAAATTAGGGCTAAGGCTGAGATACCTTAGACTGTAACTGCGTCTGTATATAATTGAAATATGGTTATATGTTTCTGTGAGTTTAAATATGGGTTATTTATAAATTTTTTTGTGAGTTCAATATCGTGATTTATTTGATTGATCGACCATCGATCACTATGAGGATCGATGGCGATCCAATGTTAATACAATATCAAAGGAGTGTTTGTATTTATTTTAGAACCTAAATGCATCAATGGATTGTTATGTGAATGGCAACGGATTATGCAGGTTTGAATGATAATGTCGAGTGTTGAGAATCGGTCAAGTCAGAAATTGAGATGCGCAGCAGAACTATTCAGGCATGGTATAAAGGTGACGTGGAGGAATACAAATAGTTGCAGGATATGGTGGAATGAAACAGTGCATTGGAACTATGATTTGGAACCACGAGTGGAGAACAGTGAAGATTTTTTTCTAAAGCCATAAGTGGTTTTCGCATAGCTTTTGGAGGACGAGCGGTTTTATCTCAATCGAACGTGATCGAGTAAGAACGCGACACATAACGCTCGTAAAACTGTTGTTTTCGCGTAAATTTTCGATGATAAAGTACGGGGGCTATTTCTATGCGATAGCCGTTTGATTACATAGGTTGGAGATCCAACGGTGTTCGTTCTGGAAGTTGCGCAGAGGTTTAAAACATTAAGCAGTGTGCATCTTTGTTTCGTGATGTATGTCAGATGAATGGACAGGAGTGGATCATATGTGAAAGTGTGATGGCATTAATGGTGGAGCCCTCAACATTATTTCGTTAACGTTTATGTGGTTGTGTGGAGCAACGACCATCTGATCGCAGATCGACGGTTATCGTGAATAAAAGTGCTTAGAGTTTAAAACCTTTAATGGGACCTGATATATCATAAACTGTGGTTGAATATTTTGAGTTCCGGTGTTATACTATAAAGGTGGGACCAGCGTTTGTTGGTCAAAGGTCTATAAAATGTTATTGCTTTGTTTTATTTTCTTCCGACACATTTTGATGATAAGGGTTTAAAAGAGGGCCGCATGTATTGGTCAAAGTATATGAAATTCGATGGATTATTTGCTTCCAATATCTATATTAACCGTGGGCCATAACCTACAGGTCCCAAGATCGAAGGTTGGATTATGAATCATGTAGCCTTGTTACATATTTTAGTGGGTTGCAGGTTCATAATAATAAAATGAAAGTAATCCTACCCTATAGTAGGTTTCACTTTTCATCAAAATGTCTTCAGACTTCATTCTAATTTGATTATATCCAAAACTAAGGTCCAACTTGGTGAATTAAATTTCTCCATGTAATTCATCCAACAATTCATCAATGACATGAATGGGAAATTTATCTTTAATAGTGAGCTTGTTGAGCTCCCTATAATCCGGACACATACGCCATGATCCATCCTTCTTGTGCATCAAGACTACTGGAGCATAGAAAGAACTTTGACTAGGTTGAATTATACCAGGCTCTAGCATTTCTGCAACCATAAAGTCAATTTCACTCTTTTGGGAATAAGGGTATTTGTAAGGCCTAATGTTTGTAGGAACACTTCCTAGAATCAAATGAATAGCATGATCATGATCACGAATAGGTGGAAGGCCTTTGGGAGTCTTAAACACCTTGGAATTATTGTCCAAGACTTTTTGGAGATCTGGAGAAATAGATGATTTCGATGTTTGAACCTCTAGTGAGCATAATTTTGAAATTAAACCCCGATGTTCTTTCTTCAGAAATATTTTCCATTCCATTAGAGTTGATTATATTTCCTAGTTTCCCTACGATACCCCTTAATTCAACTTCCTTTCCTTCCCAAAAAATTTCAAGAAAAGTTCTTGAAAATTGAAAGCTATCATCCTCAAATATTGTAACCATTGGACTCTTAGTACAACATCAGCACCTCCCATTGGAATGGAGAATTGGACTATTCAATACATATTCCCCATGGTTGGCTTGATATTATGGCACTTTCCATAGCAATTTATAGTTCCTCCATTTGCAACCATCACTTGACACTTTGGTGTTGGATATAGGAAGAAATTCAACTCCTTGGTTATATTACAATGAATAAAATTACGGGTACTACCTAAATCAATCAACATTATTACCTTTTTCTTCTTGATATATCCTTCTATCTTGAGAGTATGGGGAGTGGTAATTCCTGCCAATGCATTACAAGATATTTTCAGATTCATTTCTTCTTTCTCTATGGTTGGTTCCTAGTTTATATCCTCCTCTTTTTATGTTTCTTGTTCCTTTTATTCCTCCTATGCACAATCTATGTAGAATTTCTTGTCAACACACTTATCACCTTAGTGTATTTGTTATCACAATTGTAAAAAAGCCCTTTTACTCTTTTTTCATCCAATTTTTGTGGTGTAAACCTTGTAGGTTATGGAAGATTAGGAGCAGTAACACTTCCATCTTTATATTTGTGAGTGGTAGACTTATTTGTTGCCATAATTTTGCTTTCAACTTTTCTTGCCACCTTGAATGCCTTATCCAATGAATTAGGTTCCCAAAGTAGAACCTCATGTTGGATGTTATCTTTTAAATTCCCTATGAATTCATCAATCTTATGCTCCTATGGAATATTGGTTACCCTAATATTCATTTTTTGGAAGTCTTCAATTTGCTCTGTCATTGAACCCTATTGTTTGAGATTTATAAATTGGCTAAAGAAGGTGTTTCTCTTAGTATATTCATAATGGGATATCATTTCATCCGTAAAAATTGAACAGGTGGCAAGTGGTTTAAGAGAAAAAATCCATCTATATCATACAATCTGAATGGGTTCTAAATATAAATATGCAATATGTACCTTTTGTGAGGGTTGCACATCCGGTAGATCAAAATATTGCTCCATCTATAGTATCCATGTTACCGGATCCTTGCCATCAAACTTTCTCATATATATCTTTGGAATTTGGTGGTTCTTAAACCCCACATTGGAGTATATAAAATCATAATTCATATCCATTTTTTCCTCATCATTATTTTCATGGATTACCTTGTCACCATCGGGAAGCCTTTCTTGCAACAACTTTTTCAACCCTTCCAAATTGACATTCATCGCATCCTTGTCTAATTTAAAAACCTACATGTTTCCTTTATACCATCCATGTCACATTTTATTTCAACCATGTCCCCTTTTATTTCATCTTTGGTTTCTCTTTGTGGGAGTGAAATTTGTTGCAATTGGTCCCATAATTTTGATATATCATGTTGCAATTCTTCCTCTTCATGCATCAAAGTAGAGATTTCTGAGGGCTTAATGGGTGTATAATTATTATTTTTTTTTAGGAATTTTAGAACCCAATAATGATATATTTTCTTCAATATGCCCTTGGAATCACTTTGAACTTATTTTTCAAACAAAAATTATGCAATTTTAAAAAAAAATACCCACATTTTTCTTACGTTTAGGATCTCGATCTTTAAACGGTTGTAACTCTGTAATTTTGGATCTCCAAGGTCTGAAATTCCTTCCTATGGTATCCCTCTTAGTCTTCTTTCCAACACCACAATTCATACCAAAATCGGATTCTTCAATATAATTTTATGTCAAATCTCCCACAATGTCCTGATTATGGATTGGTTTAGTAAATCGAACTTGTACGTAAGGCCACGTGTCATTGTTTCATCCTTCAACCCTGAAATTGATAAACATGAACTAAAATTTGTTATATTTCTGTCACTTTTTATAAAATTTCAATATGATCCTTGAAGAGAAATTTATGTCAATTTTCCCTCGGTCACTTGTTTGAGTTTGAATTATGGAGCATGAAAACTTCCTAACTTCTTCGAACCATATCTCAGAAAATATAGCGAACAAAGATATGAAATTCTAGAAGGAAGTTCGCTAATATTCTGACTCCATGTGATCGCAATTTCAACTTTTGAATCTTCATAAAAAAAAATATTATATTGAAAATTCCACGATGACCTATTTGAAGCAGCGAAACCCTAGAATCCAAAACTCTAATACCAAATGTTATGCAACCAGCTCACAAAATAGAACAAAAGATAGATCAACGGCTTAAAATTTATCCTCTTCGAGGGTGAAACCTCCTTTACATTACATAAATGAACAATTCTTGGATGATACAAATGAAAATAGCTCCTTTGTATAAATAGGAGTCTAAGGAGTCACAATATAATTAGAGCCTATGATATCAAAATAATGTAAGGGCACAACAATAAAAATAGTGGGATTCTATGGGGAACAAAAATAAAAATATGAGGGATACACTAACAATAACAATAAGGAGGCTACACTAGTATTATAGGGACCTAACATTGAGAGTATAAATGCTCTTGATCCATCCAATGCATGAAAAAAAAGATTAAAAAAAAAAATCTCAAGCGAAAACCTCCGTTGAGGAATCTGGGACAAGCTATAAAATTGAAAACCTTTATGAGGAAGTTTTGAATTTTGTAAAGTAAAATTCTCTTGCTAGGAAAACCTTTACAGGCCTGTTAGGGCTTGGCAATGGTGAAAACTAGAAATGGCACCATTACCCCGTGTGTGTGTGTGTGTGTGTCTATATATATATATATATATATATATATATATATATATATATAAAATAAAGTGTTGATGGTGTTGGAAATTTGTCAACCAAGGGGGTCTCCCTAGTATGAAGTCCCAATTAGACCTCACACCATTTAGAATAGGAGCCCCATTCGGAGTATCAGCCCGACCACCATAACTCTAATGTTTTCCTTTGTTGCAATGAATAACCTAATATATTACACACATATCCTTTGAAATCAGCAAGTAAGTTGAC
The DNA here is from genome assembly GCA_034641835.2 of Pinus albicaulis. NCBI lineage: Eukaryota > Viridiplantae > Streptophyta > Pinopsida > Pinales > Pinaceae > Pinus > Pinus albicaulis. The sequence goes on along the minus strand of CM076584.1, from coordinate 367,614,969 downwards.
ACTGTGAAGCACCAATTACAATGTGTAAAAGGAGACTTTCACGAGGGGGAAGACGAGAGTGAATCTCTAGGAGGAAATTAATAGTACTATCCTAGGATAGGCACACGAGAGAAAGGAAAGATTCATTAGTTATCTAGTGAAATAGTTCACATAAACACAATGATCATTAAAGCAAATACAACACACATTCAACAAGGTAAGTACCAAATCCAATCAAGTAGTTCACTTTCCTTAGTATGTATGAACATAACATATATCACAAACATATAAATAATAGTCTTAAAATATTCATAATACATGCATGAAAATGTGTTGGCTCAATGAGCTTCTAATTATTAGGTCAAAGATCCAAGTACACAGTTACATCGCGAGCCACTAGCTCCAGTAGTGGAACATTAAGTCACTTCTTTCTTTTCCAAGGAATGATCTTCTCTCCCATGTCAAGCTAGAGATGCCAAGGCTAGCTCTCCAAAGTATATGAATCCAAAATACCATTTTATTGAGTTATGAGACTGTATTTATAAAAATAGGAATGGCCTTTCATATCCTCATGAATCTTGAGATTCCCTCATGAATTATTGGACTTCCAAGTGACTCTTGAACTTCTACAATATTCTTGGACTTTTCCTAGTGACTCTTTAGTCTACATGTGACTTTTCATATTCCACGTGTGACTCTTGGACTTTCACACATTTAAATTTTTTTCATTTTTGGCATAATTACACTCCACATCATGTGGTAAGACCCATTGAAACAAATAAAATTGTTATGAAACTTTTACAAGCCATGACTTGGAAAAAAATGACTTGGATCTTCATGATGATGTATCAATGCAAGATTTCATTTTTGTCACTTCCTTGATGTTTTCATGAATGATATTGCATGTGCTTCATCTTCATCCTCCAAGAGGCTAATTGATATGGATTCTTTATGTTATCTTTATATTTAATCTTATGTCGTGGTCTTGTGTCCCTTCATGGTTCCAGTGTCATAGGTTTATTTCTACATGATCTCCTAAGCATCCTCCTTAAGAATCATCTTGTCATATCAAGATTCAATACTTGCAGATGGAATTCACACATGAAAATACAACATTAGTCCATAAATATCCTAGTTTAACTTTCTTTATGAAATTCAGTAATTGGACCCGAGACTAAGTGCAGGATAGTGGAGAAGGCTCAGGGATTACGCAGTGTGCAGTTCTAGGAGGCAGGAGTGATGGTATGGTGATTATGATTATGAAATGTGAGGTATCTGGGGGGTCAGAGAAGGTAGATTGTGTAGTTAAAGAAGTTAAGGAGATAGCAGTGAGGGCTTTATCACTGAAACTGTGTAGTTTTTTTAGACAAGGAGGCACAAGATTGCATAATTTGGAAATTCAATGAGACAGTGACGAAGTTTTTCTCACTGTGATTGAAAAATGTGTGGTTCTAGGATGCCAGTGACTATGGATTACGTGGTTGATCAAGTCAAGAAGGAATACAATAATGTCTTACTCATTATGACTATGTATTCCTAGGAGTCCTGACAGGCCAATGACTGCGCAATTGGAAAATTTAGTGAAACAAAGAGGCCAGACTACTGACTAAAGTTGCACAATGCACGGAAAGATACTGAGTGGAGAGGAAAATTGCATAGTTTCTGAGGGCATGAGGCTAACTGAGCATTGGGACTGTGCACTGCACAGTCCTTGGAGGAAATTACTATACAATCTAAATTTCCAAGAGGCGGGATAGGCTGACTAAGGCCTGATACTGCACAGTGCGTAATTCGGGGAGGCAAACTATAGGGAGGTTAATCGGGGAAGGATCATCTTCAAAAATGACTAAGTGTGGGAACCAAGAGGTGAGATATGGGAACAAAACATTACTTGAACATGATAACACACTTACAGATGATTGACCACCTAAAAATCAAGAATTTACTACCCAAAATCAACATCTCCTCATTGAAACAACAACATAACAACACTTACCTCCAAGTGCGACACTTGAGATACACTTTATGACACAAGTGATGACATTGACAAAACAGTGCTCAAGGCTTGGGGAATGAGTCTAATGCATGTATATATGATATATAGAACACATTTTTACATGCAAATGCATCATAGTTTCCCTTCAAGAATGTACAAATGACTCCCTTTGACTAGATGCAACACTTCCCTAACCAAAAGACGACACTTGAAAAAGTAAGAAAAGGTGAAAATGACACTTGTAAAGGCTAAAGAAAGTAAAATTGACGCATGCCATAGCGAAGATAAGGTGAAAAAAAACACTTGTTAAATTTAAATCAATCAAAAATAACAATCATGAAAGTGAAAGGGACACTTGCAAAAGAAAAGGTGCACAAAGTGTCAGTAGTGAAAACTCACTGGAATAATAATACAATTGCAACCAAAGTGAGAGGGACTATAAAGTGATATTTCACATTGATTGTTGGCATAGGTCATGCAATGCACTGTCGTTATGGACTATGCAGTCACTATCAATAATGATTATGCAAGACTTACTTTCAGGGGTTGCGCAATGCTTATATAAGCTTGCATCAAAAGAAGTGCACTTGTGAATTCTTTGAGGACTGAGCATGTATGAGAAAGTGACTTTGATACTTAGAATCTGTGAATAAGACTCGATTGCTTAAAAAAACATCAATTAACCATGAAGTGATTATGAAAATACAGATCTCAAGATCCATAGTAGGCTCCAAAATTCAAGTATAGGAAAAAGTTTGGAGGGTGTTTATCGCAGCAACAACACAAAGAAAATAAAATTAGTCAATATTTTTTTTCTTTTAGTTTTATGATATGAAAATGTTTAGGGCCTACCTGAAACAAAACAAAAATTGGGATTAGACCACAAGGATATAGGGGGGAATCAAAGAAATATGCAATAGATACTTGGGTTCATCTATCATATATTTCAGCAAGAAAAAGCATGTTTGAATGGAACATAAATTACATGAAATGGAATCTAACTATACTGCAAAAAGGAAACTTCAATTGAATTTTAAAATAGAACCACACATTATTGGTAACCAAGTCTAGATGATGATTATTAACAAGAAATAAATTTTGTTCTTAATCTTGTAGATAAAAAATGAAGAACTTTGCACATGGATGATTTGATACCTTTCTGAATTCAACACAACCTAAACAAGTAGACTACATAATTATGGTGTTACAACAATAAATAAATAGCAATTTAGCATATATAAATTCTAAGATAAATCAAATTATAAATTATATCTATGCTACAATACTACACCACTCATCCAAGGAGGGGCCCCTACCTCCCTACACCTTCAATTAGTTGTCGAGCTCAAATATTCATAAAGGAAAAAGAATGCTACAAGAACCAAACCAATGCTTTATATTAATTGGAAATAAAAAAAGATTTTTTACAATATTTATGATCCCCTCTATTCGAATTGAGCAATGTTTTTTATACAAATTACATCTCCCTTTCTTAGCACAAAGAGTTAAGAAGAGCCACGAGGATATGAGATCTTTGAATTGTACTTCATTTTTCTCTAATGGGCTAGCTAATATAGGTAAGAGTACACAATTGGTATTCATAATTTTCATCAATTTTTCTTCATGTTGATAGGGGACATTGGGGTAGTTATCATCAAGTGAGCTAGCCTTCCTTACATTGGTGTCCTCTCTTTGTTGTCCATTATGCCACGTGATCACTATTTTGATATATCACTTACCATTACTATGGCATCCAGTGCTATCTCAGCTGGTGTAAAAACAAATAAAATAAAAGTGTGAACAATATATTAGTGTTGCAACCACAATGATTCGTCAGTGTTGCAAAAACATAAGACAATGTCTTGTCAATATCGTTGTTGTTGCAACATCATGTCTAGTGTTGCAGAAAAGTGTCTAGTATTGCAACAATTGTTATAGTACTTATAATCTATTTTGCACAAATTCTCACAAGCCCATTCATTAGCAAGCATAAAAGGTTCAGTTTTTCTTGAATTACAGTATCATAATTCATTAAAATGACATGAGTTACGGGAAATTTAACCTTGGGGGAAAAAAATTATATTAACATGTATAAACAAAAAGGACGGTTGGGATGATAGTAAAAAGTGATCAAAAAGAGAAAATATGGGCACAAAAAGATGGCAATTTAGGGGTCTATAATTTTAGCCTATGGTTTCGTCTAGGGCCTACCTCCAACAAAACAAAAAATGGGATTAGACCACAAGACTACAAGGAAAATCAAAGAAATATGCAATAGATAATTGGGTTCATATATCGTACATTTCAGCAAGAAAAATCATGCTCTACTTGAATGGTTCATGAGGAACAATACTTGCTAAGGTTTTGCAAATGGGGTAGCAAGAAAAGTGGGATTGATTGTGGGGAAAACTGCACAATTAAGTGTGCTAGAGCTAGAGGCGATCTGGGATGGGTGACCTCCCGAGAAGTCCTGGTTACTAGGTGCAAGCCTTGGAAGTGATGATTGACGCTATGTGATTCATTTCACTAGTTTCAGTCCCACTTCTTCACCCCTGTGATCATCACCTGATGCAATGAGTGCTAACTGGACTATTCAAAAAACATGAGAAATTATTTAGTTGCAAGTAACTCCTATGAAAAGGATCATAGATGAATGACTTACTCAATGCATTTGAATCCCAAAAATGATATCTAATATAATGCACTGCGAAAATCACTCAATACTTAAATATAAAGAGTGAAGGGAGCTCTAATTGAATGGTTCATGAGGCACAATACTTACTAAGGTTTTTCAAATAGGGTAGAAAGCTAAGTGGGCTTGATTGTGGGGAAAACTCCATCGTTGAGTGCGCTTGAGCCAAAGGCCATATGGGATGGGTGACCTCTCGGGAAGTCTTGGTTATGGGGTGTAAGCCTCGGAAGTGATGATTGACGCTATGTGATTCATTTCACTAGTTTCAGTTCCACTTCTTCACTTCTGTGAGCATCACCTGATGCAATTAGTGCTAAGTGGACTATTCAAAAATCATGAGAAATTATTCAGTTACGACTGCCTCTCATGAAAATGGTCATAGATGAATGACTTACTTAACGTAGTTGAATCCAAAAAAAGATATCTAAGAAAAATCATGTCTTACCTATCATATTTTTCTACTTGATAGCACCATATTCCAACTTTACAATTAATTATTTTCCTAACACAATCCATGTTCATCCATGAATACCACTTTCCACCACTCCAATCTCACCTGCAAGCTTGCTCTTATTTCCAAATAGACTTCTATAGGAAAGCCACAAGAAATATTGTAAATGCAGAGCAATGCTACAGGAAGGCCCAAAACTCATTATAAGTTATAGCTCAAGTAAAAAATTGTGATCTACCTGTAAAAATACAAGGATGGCTTCATCAAGGCAGACAATGCACTCAGTAAGAAGACAAAACTAGGGTTGTAGCTCCTACAGGATGCCCCATCCTCTGACAAGATCATTTACATACAAAATTATACAGTAGCAACCTTTGATTCATGCTCCATGACAGCATCAATTAATCCAGTAGCATCACACAACCCTCAAGAACGAATACTTAAGCCATATTATCTCATTTGGTTTGCATCATTATGCATAATACAAGCTCAAAACACCAAATTTGTTATAAACGTTATAGCAACATACGAATCCAAAAAAATTGTCACACATGTCAGAATGGTGATATTACCATCAAGCAATGGATCTCAACAAGATCCTCCATGCATGAGAATGATAATAGGCCCAACTCAAGCAAGGAAGTGGTCACATACAATGATTACTAGGTTGTTACCTACCTAACTTTGAATCATCACCTACCATGCATCAAGCCATTGCCTAACACTTATACAAATTAATTAGGAGCTCATCATCGGCATGAAAACAAGAATTTATCCAAGGAACAACACTCTAGTCTCTACTACAACATTTTTCCTTGTTATATATACATAACATGGTGTTTCCTAACTCATTGTCCTAGGATCCAAACCCCTATGTAAGGGATTTCCAACTTCTAGCCCTATCCTCCTAGTTGAGGCATGAAGAGATGAGGGTCTAGGAGGTGAAGAAGGAATTTGAAGGAAAAATTACCATGCCATTATGGATAAGGGTAGAGGAACCTAACCCTTAGACTATAATCACAACCCACAACGTCCCCATTGAGGACTAATAGGTGGTTTATATATTAAAGAAAAAAAAAGAAGAGGTTATCCTCCACTTTAAGGATATGAAGCTATACAATCATGTCAAAGAAGATTCCAGGCTTTACCTTATAGGATGCAACTAAGAAAATTCAAGCACCCACCAGGCTACACAATTCCTTGCCTAGAACAACACTCTACAAAATAATCCTCCACAGGTTGGGTATAAAATGGATTCGACTAAAATTCAATCCCATGCCGCTGCTAAGACTAATAGATCTCGTCATTCAAGAATAAGAGTTAAAGGAGCGGAAATAAATAGAGGGTGCAGTATGATTTTATCAATGAGAGGAGCTACCTATATATATGGCATGGGATGATAGTCAAGCTACCAAGGAGATAAGAGAATAGCAGTTCCAAGGATCGGGAAGATTAATAAAGGTACATTTTCCTAAGAATGCGTAAACATCCAAGTATTGGGGTTTTACGGGCCTTGAATTGTATATTTAAATGCCTGTATACAACCTCTATGACCTTGGAAAAACATGATTTTTTACCGTGATTATTATGCATTTTAATAATTTACATGTTATTCCTTATTTTGATTGTATGATTAAGAAAATGAACAATACTAATCACTGGTATGACCCTTGGTAGCCCTATCATTTTGGTTTGGATAGGTTTTTTAAGAAGAAACAAATTCCTCGAGCAGCCTACCATTAAGATAGGGGCACTGTCCCCTCAACTATAAATGTGCACCTACAAGACTACTCTAAAATATAACCTATCAACATTTTATATAAGAGGTGGATACACAACAATCCTAAGGGGACCAACTGCCACGATTGTAGGTATTTTTTTTTGGGAAAAGCAACCCTCCTATTGAGGAGTATTCCTCATCATAATTTTTTATAAAAAGAGGACTTAAGCTAGTTAAGAGAGAGTCTTTTTTAGAGGAAAGAACAATATTTTGTTATTTGTAGCTTCGCAATTTTTCATTTTCAGACTTTTTTAATGTCAACTTTGAGTTAATGGAGAAGCAGTTTCTTTTGGCAAGAATCTAGTGTTGATTTCATTTACGTTCTGAAGAACCATGGGGAGGGCCCACCCACACATGCTCTAGAAACTTTTTGTACCTTCTATACTTTATTTCTATGTTGATTTATTAAATTGCCATAATTTCTTTCATTTTTTGAGTTAAGTATAGTAGCTCTAATGCTTTTTAGTTGTTGAGTTTCTATCATAGCTTTGAAAATTCTAGAAATAACTTCCCTTAATAGTTTTTGTATTCCTTTCATTATATTTTCGCACTTATATCAATTTTGAGAGTTTCCTATAGAACTACATGTTTTCTTTTATAATTACAGAGCTTTATGTAGAACATGGTTGATAGCTTTGGTTTTGCATCATTCTCATAGTTTTACGTTATTCATTTGAAGGATATGTCTTAGGAAATATATAGTGAATGAGGGGAGTTTTAAGAGAAAAATTTCATATATATATGATTACATTACAATACTACATATTGCCTTATTACTATTGGAGTTGTGGTGGAGATTGAGCTGGCATGGTTTGTTGCGGTAATGACTATTGAGGTCCCACGAAACATGAGTTCCTCTATCCTTAGTGTGATGGATTGCTTTGGAGTGATGGGGTCATCCATTATGGATTAAAGGGATTAGGTGGGTACCATTGTTGAGGAGTATAATGTGTGAATGTGTGATTCCAATAAGAATTGAATTATTGATATTGGTTAAGAGACATACCTTGCGGTCATGGTTACCACGGTCAATTTTGTGTGATAAGGAACAATTAATAAGATCCTCCATTAACTCTTGATAGACTGATTTTAGGCCAATTAAGTAGGGGCATCAGCTAGTGAAGTGTTGTTCTTTTCAAATCCCACACACTTTAGTGAAATAATTGGATGGTCCCTCAATGTGTGCCTTTTTTAGGCATTTTAGAAAAAAATAACAAAGATAACTTTGTCTTTTCCAATTTGCTTGTCAATTGTAGCATACCTAATTGGGAGCTTAAAGAATTGAGTAAATATATTTTTAAATTTTCCAGCATATTCTTGATTTCAACTCGAGTGACCCCTCCACTAGATGGCTTATTGGCCTTTTTCAATATGTCCCTTGGATTTTTCCTGGCTGTGAAGTCCCTCTAGAATACTTTTGATATAAGTTTCAAATGACATCATAGGGACATCGATACATATCACCTCCACTCATTACATTAAGGATGCCGATACAATCATCCTTAATTCCTAACAACAACAAAATTCATACTATATACCCTCCTAGCTTTCCCTATATTGACCTTTGTAAATTGTATTTAAAACATTCCATGTAATATTTCAAGATCTTATCTTATTTTTACATCTTCTAGAAGATTTCCTCTTTGTTTTGTTTATATTTTCAATAGTCCTTGTATTTTTTGAGGATTTTTCCTTTCATCTAAGCCTATGTGGTGATACAATTTCCACCAAGCCCCATAAGCCATCAAAGAACAATACTCTTTAGAGTGGTATGAAATAGCTCCAATTTATGGGTGTCAAAGACATAATCATAGCTTCTAAAAAGGATTCCAAATTCAAATAAAAATATATTTACTTCCTTTGTAGCCAAGCCATGAAAATTTGATAAATCATAGTGTAAAATATTCTTCATTTGAGTTCATTCATGTCTCCCTAATTAGGGAGTTTAAGGTGACAACTTCCTCTATGAAGTTAATGATTCATTATTCTACCCTTGATTTTTGTACAGTAGGAAACTATCTGCCTATTGTTCTGAAAATGGAGAGGTAGAAGCATAATTGCTAGGTAGCTTGAATTTGTGGCTTAGTTTTCCATCTACTACAGAATATTCAAGAAATAATATGTATGCATGTATTGAAGATGCAACTTAAATAAAATGGACTAGATGGTTTAATTTTGCAGAGGAAAGTTCTAGATTCGTTTTTTACTAAAGAGATGGTTGTTTGTGTATGGTAATTGGCTGAGTTGGATCCTTCACCTTGAGCTGATTTCCCTACAATGTTAGTTTATTGGGGGGGAGGGTGGTTTCATAGAGTTACTAAATCAACCTTTTGGGTCTCTATTCCTTTTCATGATATTTTGAAAAGCATCCTAATGTAAAAAATATCACATACAAAGAGGAAACAAACAACCAGATCAAACACAAGTAAAAATACATCCTCAAAATTGTGTTAGTAAAGACTATAAATGGTAAAAAAAATTACATTGTTCACAATTCCCTGGAAATAATGCCAAAAATGACATGCCTTATAATTAACTTTTAATTATCTCAAGAGATAACTAGAAATATTGTTCTTTTATTTTTTTAAACTAGGGAGTTGTATGATACTTTCAAATTGTCACGTATGGAACAAAAATTACATCAAATGGAATCTATCTATATTGCAAAAATAAAACTTTAAATGAACTGTAAAAGAGAAGCAGACATTTCTGGTAACTAAGTTTAGATGGTGATTATTATCAAGAAATAAATTCTACTTTTAATCCTGCAATTAAAATGAAAAAAAATTGCACATGGATGATTTGATACCTTTTTGAATTCAACACAACTTAAACAATTAAACTACATAAGAAATAAGATGTAAGATATGTATACTAAAGACATAATATTAATTATGGTGTTACAACAATAAATAAATATCAATTTAACATATGGAACTTCTAAGACAAATCAATTCAGAAATTAGATCTATGCTACCATACCACACCACTCATCCAAGGAGGGGCCCCTACCTCTGTAGACCTTCAATCAATTGTCAAACTCAAATATTCATAAATGCAAAAGAATGTTATAGGAACCAAATCAATGCTTTGTATGAATTGCAAAGAAAAAAGGCTCTTTGATTACAATATTGATGATCCCCTTTATTCGAATTGAGCAATGGTTTTTATACAAATTACATCACCCTTTCTTAGCACAAAGAGACCAGAAGAGCCATGAGGATATGAGATCTTTGAATTGTTCTTCATTTTTTTCTAATGGGCTAAATAATATAGGTAAGAGTACATAATTGGCCTTTGGCCTTTTCATTAATTTGTCTTCATGTTGACAGGGGACGTTGGGGTAGTTATAATCAAGTGATTTGGCCTTCCTTGCATTGTTGTCCTCTCCATGTTGTCTATTGTGCCACGTGATCACTATTATGGTATATCGGTTACCTTTTCTATGGAATCTAGTGTTATCCCATTTTGAGTAACGATATCATAAATAATAGTGTGAACAATCTATTGGTGTTGCAGCAACAATCACTCATCGGTGTTGCAACAATGTAAGACGATGTCACGACAATGTCGTTGTTGTTGCAGCATCACATCTAGTGTTGCAATAAAGTGTCTAGTATTGAAACAACTATTGTAGTACTTATAACCCATTTTTCACCAATTCTCATAATACCCGTCATTATTAAGCATAAAAGTTTAAGTTTTTCTTAAATTACACTAGCATAATTCATTAAAATGGCATGAATTGCAGGCCCAATTATATCTTGGGGAAAAAATATTATATTAACATGTATAAATTGTTGATAAATCAATAGGCATGTAGATTAGGTAGATTTATCTTACTTGATAATTGCTTGTGAATATTTGTTGGCTTCTTATTTCATTTATTATGTTATCTTCATCAAACAATTTCCAAAAACATAAAACATGAAGATCACAAGAGACAAAGATAACAAAGATGTAGGCTTAAAGCCATGGAAAAACCCCACAAGGGGGAAAACCCAAACAACCTCTCTTGCTATTGAATCATATCAAAGTGAGATGTCCAAGACCCAAGACCCAAGACCAAGACTGCCATAGAGATCCCAAGTCATCCCTACTCCATGCCTTCTCAATAAGTCAAAGTCAACAAAAGTCAATGTTGGTCAAACTTTTGAAATCTGGTCAATTCCTAAAATTTTGGCTTTTACATTTTTGGCCCACTGAAATTTTGGGCCTGTAATACCTCATAAACTTTTGCAGAACTAGGGCATAAATTTCTTCATATTCTCTCTCCTTTTACCTCCTTTATCATTTGATTTCACTAGTTTTCCTTCTTATCTTGGCACAAAAATCAATGTACATGATGATTGAAATTAATGCTCTCCAAAATGTTCAAGTTTATCTCAATATATACACATCAGGAGGTTGAATAGGTGGCTCTTGGAGCCCAGTTTGACTTGTTCCCAATGAGGGATTACTTGGTCTTGTGGTGACATTTTAGACTCTTTTGACTCAAAATAAGATATTTTTCATTTTCTTACAACAAGTCCAAATGGGAATTTGACTCAAATACATTTTCTTGACTCGTGACAAATTTTCCTTTGACTCGAATAACCCTACAAGCATGAAGAACATGCTTTGATAAATAATAATAAAAATATGTTTCTTCTTTTTTATTTTACATGAAATACAAATTGATACAACTACAATGATAATTATGAAGACTTAACCTAGTTACTTTTCCAACACTCCCTCGTAACTAGGTAGGTATTCATAATTACACAACAGGATACAAGGATATTCTCAAATTGAAATATTCTCATAAGAAGAGTTTGGATTGATAAGCATCATCAAGCATCATCATCATAACCAGCATTGTCAATTACAAAATAGAAATGCCTCGAATAACAAGCTCTAACTCTCCACTATATTAGAGCACAATGTTGGGAGGAATACATTTGGACATCACCACCACCTCTCAAGGAACATACGCCATCCATATGTTCACCAGCTATGTCCATTCAGTACTATTATTATCTTGGATATCTCCCCCATCCTTAAAGAATAGAGGTCCTCCTCGAGACTACTCTTATCCTGGATTCCTAATCCTCAAAGAGTATCAGTCCTCGAGACTACTCTTATCTTGGATTCCCAATCCTTAAGGAGTATCAATCCTAGATGCTTATCCAATCCTCCATTCTCCCTATCAGTTCCTTCACTAGAATTACATATGTTAGTCTTGGTATAGTGCATGACACATGGAGAATATGGTGTCCACCATTGCTCCCTCTCAACCAAGGAAGAAATCCTTACTCCCTTTCAACCAAGGATACATATTCACAATACTTATTACAGCATTGGCTACATGTTCTTCCATGGAGATCAAGGGTGATCTATTGTAGTTGTTTGGCTCCTATATTGTATCGTATCATAAAAAGATTCTTCTTTGACATTTCATGTAATTTTGTCATCAAATGATTCATCTAACATATCAAGGAGCCAAACTTCCTCACAATTTCTAGCACATGCCTTCTATCTTTACATAACATAATTCTACCCTCATGCTCTTCTAAGGCATCATTAGTGTTGTCTACTAAATTAATGTGCTCCCAAATTCAATCTAATAGTTGTTGATACAATATCATCAAACAAGTTATCTCAACTACTATCTTTCCATCCTCTTCACATACTTCTACAATATGTCCTTTTAGGAAGCCAAACCATATCATTATCATAGTTTCCAAATCACAATAACCCTTAGTTAAGGTGCGGGGTTCTTCATATCAAATTATTGTTGTTTGCTCCCTCTGACGTCAACATTCCTTTGTATGGTATATCTTTATGTTGCACTAGAGTTCTGCTTCATTCTTTTTAGCTTCCAAACATCAATCAATGTGTTCCTGGAATGAACTAATTATCTTGTTGGTACAACAACATAATAACTCTTCAAATTCTTACTTAAGGAAATTTCCCTAGATCAATCATCATCTCTTTTGGTCACAATATTATCTGGGTTTTCTACCGAGCTTCAATTAATGTTGTCCATCAATATCTTTACAACTCCCTCTATCCATCTAAGCTAAGTGAACTCCTTGGCATCTTGTTATCTTCTGCTCCTTCCTTCATATTGTTCATATTATGCCACATTATTTCAAATATTTTATCTTCTATTCAATATTTATATAGAACTTTCCTTGACCTATAACCTTTATTAGAAGACCTGAAAGAACAAAAAGGACAAGGCACAAAGATAATAAACAAGGAGATATAAATTACTTATCTTTTGAGAAGGATTATCTCCCTCTTAATATATGACCTATTCACCAACCTTGTTCTCATACTAAAAAACAAGGGTTATATCTACCTCTAATAGTGGATATGATTAGATAGGGTTTCACTCTTAGGGTTATTCTTGATTAAACTATGATATGGTTCACAAACCCTAAATGCAAAAATTCTTCAAGGCATTTCAAGTTACAAACTGAAAACCCTAGAATTATTATTAGCAAGATTTCTATATATAATTAACTTCATTCCTTATTCTCAAGAATTTATGGTTTGGCTTCTTGGGATTCATGCATGCTTCCAAGTACATTATTAATTTGGAAATATGAAGGTTATATTGGTTATATTTAATATAAACAATAGAACATTCATTTGGTGGAATCATCTCAGACAAGTGAAGAAAATTGATGAGAGGAAAATTACTTCGAAGCAATTTAAAATATATTTTCAACATAGTATCATTCAAATAAGCATTATGTTAACAAAGTCAAGGAATTCCATGACTTCAAGTTTGGAAAAATGAATATGGAAGAGTATGTGAACAATTCATAGACTTGATATGATAAGTAAAATATATTAGGGATGAGAAGGGGAAGAATATAGTACATCTTAAGTGGCAAAGAAAAAAAATGGAAACAGTTGACTATTTACATGGTGCTAACATTGAGGACATCCAAAAAGCAAAACATATATATAATGATGAATAAAGGAAAATATGTCATCATTGTGAGGATGGAAAATAATCCTTATTCCCTTTTTTTTATTTTGAACATAGATCCAACCAATCATATTTGAAGAGATTGGTGCTTCAACGCTATGAATGAATGAATGATATTTTAACGTCCACGAGACTAAAAATAGTCTATGGGACTACCAGCTTCCTTGTTTTTTTGTATTTTGTAATTCAATTCTTTTCTTACTCAAATTGATGATGAGCTGACCCAGCCTTCTAACAGTTCCCTCACTGAATCAACACACTATGCAGGGTAGTCTTCTGAGGCATTAGCAAATATGAAACCTACATCCTTGCCACTATCAGAATTGTTCTATTCATCTGACCACTTTTTCCCACCATGAATATACTTTAAAGATAGTTCTATGTTTTGTGGCTCAGCCTCATAAGTGAGAAATTTGGCACTTTTAGCATCATGTGGTCGTATTTGGACTAGAATGTCAGTAGGAGGAGCATTTGGTGTTATCTGATAGTTCGCAGGGGGTTACGATTATGAAATTTTTGGTGGAGAATATCTTTGTGTGGTTGTTTGTGTAGCCTTTTAGCCATTTGGGACCTTTTCTTTCAAGGCCTCGAGGATGGAAAGGAAGGGAATTTGTGTTTTACATGTCCAACCTCTTTGCATGATCTTCATATAAAGGTAGTATTTTCATAGTCTATAGTTTGCATGAGAGATTCCTTGAGACAATTGATGCAAATTTTATCTAGGAGGTCGACACAAAGATCCATTTCAACACAGGTTCTTGCAAATGTATATATTCCCTTCTGGAATAATTATTCATCAATATTGAGGAAGCTCCCAAGTGTATTACCTATCTCCTCCTTCATTTGTGGAATACAGAGGAGAGTAGGCAAACTAGGAATCCTAATACAGATATGAGCCTTCATACCCTCCATGTCTAGGGGCTTAAAACCAGGAAACCAAGGTTATAATAAGACTCAAAAATGCCTCGAGAACCAGGGACCCTGTTCAAGAGCCTTTAGACGATATTCATGGATATTGAAGTAAACTACAAAAAAAATCCCTTGGAATAGAGCTGGAGAGAATAATTGATGGTCCAAGTTTTGTTCAACCAGTCTTCTAAAGCTGGAGAAGAGGGCCAAAACCCATTAAAGTGGTAGATAATAGATTTTTTAACAATAGAGATAAGCCTTCATAAGGGATTCATATTTGGTTGCCTTAATTTTATGGGTCTCCACTTATTGTTCAATAATGAAAGAAGGGTTAGGGAGGGATTTTGGAGCAGGACTGAAGTCGCCCCCTTTCGCAGCATCGCTGAAAGATTTCTTTTGTGATGAGCCTGCAACCTCCTTGACCCATTTTGGCTTAGCTCGAAGATTGGTATATTTTCACCTTCAAAGGGGTATTTCCATGAGCACACCCTAAGAGAGCCATGGAGACCCGGACAATGGCATCTCTCCCAATGTCCAGAGCATGGATGGTAGATTCAAATGGAAATGTGCGACGACCATACACCAGTTCAAACTCAGAAGATGGAATTCCCAGAGATATGTAAATTTGGAGCTTTATATCTTCTATCATGGAGTCGTGATTAACTAAGACACAAAGTGTGGCCCCATCCAAGTTTTCATGAAAACGGAAAAAAACCTCAAGAACGCTGGATAATTTGGTACTTGTTTTCGATGCAACGGGGGACAAGAGAGGAGGTGCCAAATGTGCCCCGAGCAAGGGAGAGCACACAGATAACAGTAAAATCCCATCAAATGGGCCATTCACAATGCTTAGGAATGAATGGTAGATTCTATGAGCATGTGATGACTATTGAGGAGCCCGAGAGAAAATTTCAGTATCAAGAAACATTGTGGTGACTAGGGAGGCAACTTGAGTGGGCTTAATGGTTAATAAGTTGTGATTTCTTTTGGGAGGTCACAGGTTTAAAACTAGTGGGGGGTAGGGTTGGCTATGGCCCGTCATGACCAAGCTAGAGGGATAGACGTCCCGTTGGAGTTTTGGATCTAATCATGGTCTCTAGACGCCTCGGTCCTTGCGAAGTCATGAGTTACTGGTATATGTGGCTTGCGGGTTGTTGCATATACCTAGGGAGGTTTCTTAGTTCCCTGTCAAAAAAAAAAACATTGTGGTAACTAGGGTTCCTCTATGTGACACCATTGGTTTGGTTGCCTCAATATTATAAGGATAGGATTGAATTCGATGAATCTAAAAATTTTGAGATATATAATTAAAAGGTTAAATATTGCTATAAACAGTACAATAATAAGCCAAAAATTATAAATGCACGGAAGGGAGGAAAGAAGAAACAAAATTTTGAATAAAGAAGTAAAGGATTCAAACCCCATTCATATAGAAATCAACCAAGAATTTTTTATAATTTTTTTTAATGGAATACACATCCAATGGAAACCTTGTGGACACTTCCACTCATTTTAAGGATGGTACCTAGCATAAACCAACTGGTTGCAATTTTTGGAAACCTAACACATAAAGGACATCAAGTGAGGCCCAATAATATCAATAGAGGCAACCAACTCAATGACTAAACCTAGAGGCTTCCTACTTGTAATTTGTAGCACTCATCCACTTGATCTAACCCACTATGCTAAGTTTATAGTGAAGGTACACAATAAATAGTGGAAATAAACCAACTAAATTAGTGGAGTATCAAGGTACTCGGAGAATTTACAAAATTTTGGGGATGTGAAGGAGATCATGTGCTCAAGAATTGTCTGCATAAATAGGATAATAACATGAATGTTCATAAGATTCAAGAGGCTACACGAGTTAACGATATAGCAAGGACCATTATTGGAATTCATTCTACCATGGAGCTATAAGTTGAAGGTAAGATTGCAAGGGAAATTGTTTCTATTTTGATTGATCCAAGATCTAGTCACACCTATATAACTATATTTCACTTAAAATAGTTGATTTATGTGTTTTTAAAAAATGCAAGCATAATAAATCTTGGTAACTTCAATTGACCACAAGAAGTAAGAGAAAATTAAGTGGATTATTGGAGACATGCCCACTAGAAATGAATAGGTTCTCCACAAGGTAAAATGTGAGAATCTTTCCACTTGGTTCTTATGATGTCTTGACTGAAAAGGGTTAGCTGGAAGTACATAAGATAAAACTTTATTACTACAACAAAACATTTTTATGTATAGATGATGATGGAAATTTAAGAACTACAAAAGTATTTCAAGAGCCATTTCTATAAGACAAATTTAAGTGATACAACCAAAGAATTTTTTCATAAAGGGATGTTAGTTGTGTTTATTCCATGTGCTTGAATAACATAAAGTAAAAGGACCAAAATTTGAAGACTATCTGATACTACAGGAATTCAAACATGTGTTTCCAAAAGAGATACCTAGTCTACCCCCCAAGGGGGATATCGAATTTTTAGTTGACCTTATATTTGGATTACACTTGTATCCAAACATCCTTATAGAACAAGTACTCTTGAATTAATGGAGTTTAAAATGAAATTGTGAGATCTATTAGATAAATAATACATTAGACCTGGTATGTCTACTTAGGGAGCACTAGTTTTGTTTGTGAAGAAGAAGGACGAGAACCTCATATTTTCCATAAAATATAGACATCTAAACAAAGTTACAATGAAAAATAAATACTCATTGTTTGATGAAATAAGAGAGGCAAAAGTATTCTAAAAAAATGATTCAAGATCATGATATCATTAATTCATAATCAAAGATGAAGATTCATAAGACAACTTCCAAGACAAGATGTGGTCATTGTGAGTTTTTGATAATACCTTGTTGTCCTACCTATTGTTGTGAGTAGTACAAGAATAAACCAAAAATTAGAAATGTGTGGAAGGAAAGAAGAAACGAAATTTTGAATAAAGAAATAAAGTATTCAAACCTCATTTATATAGAAAACAACCGTGAAATTTCTATCAAATTTTTTCAATGGAATACACATCCAAAGGAAACCTTGTGAACACTTCCACTCATTTCAAGGATGTTTTTGGAAACTTAACACATAAAGGACATCAAGTGAGACTCAATAGCATCAATATAGGCAACCAAATCGACGACTAAACTCGGAGACTTCCTACTTGTAGTTTGTAGAACTTAACCACTTGAGCTAACCCACTATGCTAAGTTTCTAGCAAGGTACACAATAAATAGTGAAAATAAACCAAATAAATTAGTGGGAAAGAAACTCGTGGAATATATGAAATTTTGGGGATGTGAAGGAGATCATTTTCTCAAGGATTATCCCCATAAATAGGAGAACACCGTGAATTTTCACAAGATTCAAGAAGCTACACAATTTAATGATATAGCAAGGAACATTATTGGAATTCATTCTACCTTAGAGCTATAAGTTTAAGGTAAGATTTCTAGGAAAATTGTTTCTATTTTGGTTGATCCAAGATCTAGTCACAACTATATAAATATGTTTTACTTAAAGTTGTTGATTTATGTTTTTTTTTAAATGCAAGCATAAGAAATCGAGGTTACTTCAGTTGGCCATAAGAACAAATAGAAAAGTGAGTGGATTGTTGGAGACATGTCCACTAAAAATTAATAGGTTCTCCACAAGGGAAAATGTGAGCATCTTGCCACTTGGTTCATGTGATGTCTTGATTGACAAGGATTATTTGGAAGCACACAAGGTAAAACTTTATTGCTACAACAACAAAAAATTATATATAGATGATGATGGAAATTTAAGAACAAAAAGTATTCCAAAAGCCATTTCTATAAGCCAAATTTAAGTCGTACAACCAAAGAAGTGTTTCATAAGGGGATGTTATTTGCATTTATTCCATGTATTTGAATCAACATAAGGTAAAAGGACCAAAATTTGAAGAGTATCTTATACTACGGGAATTCAAAGATGTGTTTCCAAAAGAGATACCTAGCCTACCACCAAAGGGGGATATTGAATTTTTAGTTGAACTTAGACTTGGATTTCTCTTGTATCTAAAGATCCTTATAGAAAAAGTACTCTCAAATTAATGGAGTTAAAATTGCAATTTCTTGAGTTATTAGAGAAATAATACATTAGACCGAGTATATCTGCTTGGGAGCACTAGTTTTGTTTGTTAAGAAGAAGGATGTGAACCCCGTATTTTCCACAAACTATAAACATATAAACAAATTTATAGTGAGAAACAAATACATGATGTTTGATGAAATAAGAGAGGCAAATCTATTTTAAAAAATTGATTCAATATCCTAATATCATAAAGTCATAATCAAAGATGAAGATTCATAAGAAAGCTTCCAAGTCAAGGTATGGTCATTGTGAGTTTGTGATAATACCTTTTTGTCCTACCAATGCACTATCCACTTTTGTGTGCCTTATGAATGGTGTCTTTAGTAAGTATTTGGATAAGTTTGTACCTATTTTTATTGATAACATACTTATGTGCTCAAATTTTTGAAGAAGAACACGAGGATCATCTCATAATGGTTTTGCAAATATTGTATCATCAATTGTATTCAAAGTTCAAGAAGTGTGGATTTCATCAAAATCCAATCCATTAGGGACATATCATCTTAGAAGAAGGAAAAGTGTTTGATCCAAAAAATATAGATGCCATAACTAGTTGGCCTCTTACTAAAATTGTCACGGATGTGAGATCCATAATGGGCCTCGTAAGTTACCATTGAAGGTTCATTGAAGTATTCTCCAAAATATCCTACCTAATAAATCCATTGTATAATAAAGGATTAAATTTTATATGGCCTTATAAAGGTGACAAGAGTTTCCAAAAGTTGAAACATCTTCATACTATTGCACCATTTATGAAATAACATACCCAAAAAAGAATTTTCAGTATGCATAGATGCATGTGGAGAATGACTTGGTGGAGTTCTTATGCAAAACAACCATGTGGAATGTTATGAATCCATAAATCTAAAATATCATGAGAGGAACTATGCTACTCATTATCTAAAACTTGATGTTATATTCCATTCATCAAAGATATGGAGCCATTATTTGGTGGGAATGGGAATTGTATTCATGTATCACAATGGGTTGAAGCATTTATTTGATCGCCCACACTTTAATGTCAAACAAGTTAGGTGGCTGACCCTCCTCAATGAATATGGCTTTGAAATAAGGCTCATAAAAGGGAAAGAAAACAAAGTAGTATATGCACTCACCAAAAATATGTAAGCGATACAAATGGGATGCATTAGCATATGTAATTTTAATCTAAAAACATAGAAAAAGTAACTCTTATTAATAATGAACACTTTATCCAAATAAGAAATGTTTTGCAAGAAGAATAACCTAAACAAAAATATTAAGATTACTAGATGAGTAAAGAAGAATTGTTTATGTACACAAATAGGCTATACATTCCTAATTCAATAAAGCTAAAAATTATCATTATGGATGAAATGCGGAAGAATCACTGACCCAAGATACTTAAGCAAACAAAAAATGATTACTACAACAAGGAAATATATGTTTTTGTTTGTAATGAAAAATAATATTACATAATTAATTTTAAGATGTCGTGAATGCCAAAAAGTTAAATTTGAACCTCAACATCTAGTATATTTGTTACAGCCTTTGTCACTTCCAAAGTGGAAATTGGAGGTGACAACATTGTACTTTACCAAAGGGTTAGCCAAAACAATAAAGTAGCATGATGCTATTATGGTTGTAATTGATAAATTGAAAAAGGAGGCCGATTTTACTCTAATAAAGTGTATATAAGGCCATGAGCATTTTAGGAATTGTCATGAGAGAAATTTTTAGATTATAGGGGATTCCTACAATAAATATGTCAAACAGAGATCCAAAATTTACAACCAATTTTTGGAAGGGACTGCTTGAAGGGATGGGTACTAAGTTAAACATAATTACTTCTTATAATCCACAAAAAATGGGGAAAAATAAAAGAATGGTGCAGATACTCAAAGGCTTGCTTTGCATGTGTGTTGTGAACAAACTAGCTAAGTGGGAGGGTTACTCACATATTGTAGAAATTGGCTATAACAATGGTTATCATGCATCATTATTGGATAAGATGTAATATTCTAATAAGTTAGGATAATTTAGTGAACCTAATCATGATTGGGTCAACAATTCTGAGGGAGATGGAACAAAAAGTTCCTAGAATTAAACACAATCTAAAGAAAACGTGAGATAGGCATAAAATTTATGTAGAAAATATTAAAATGTATAAGGAATTTAAAATTAGGGAACATGTTTACCTCAAGTTCAAACCAAAAAATAGTTTCATAAAACTTGGAAAGTATGCAAATCTTTCACCTAGATATTGTTGGCCATTTGAGATTCTAGATAGGATAAGTTTAGTAGCATATAAGCTTGCATTGCCCAATAATATTAAAGCATGTAATTTTTCTCATGTTAATTGCTTAAAAAAGATGAACATGATCCTGACAATGTACTACAGTGGGCTATACTCAAGGTGGAATTAGAGGGAGATGTATAGCTAAGGCCCCTATGTGTCTTAGACAAGAAAGTAACATTGATTTGAAACCATGCCATCACGTAGTAAAGGTGCAAAGAAATCATTTATGTCCAAATGAAGCCACATAAGAAATGGAGGATGCCAAGGAAAAGGAATATCCATTTCTATTTCAAATTTAATGTATCACTAAAAATAAAAATAACACCAAGGATAATGTTAATTCCAAGGGGGAGGGGAAGGTAATATCTTAGTTAAACACTTTAGAAGTCCTCAATTTGATTATGTATACATTATATATATTGTACATATTTTTCATCGTTGTGATTTTCAAACCATGAGGTAGATTTTCCATGGTGATTTTTGTTGGAAAATGTAAATAGTTTCGGCCTTCATAATGTCTTATGTAGTCTTGATTTTATGTATTTTATGTAAAGAGAAAAATAAAATTTATTTTTATTATTTTGTGCATGGGTTTCATGCTCAATTTCATTTTATTTATAGTTCAAGCATCCATTATTTGCTTCTAGGGATTTTTCATAGAGTCTATGAGTCAAAGAGTCATTGTCATATGTCAAAGACTCTTTTGGGCATCTTGTATCATGTAAGAATAATTTATGTAAGTCAAAATTTGTTTCATAAACTCCCTCTAAGACCAAGTCGGCCTACAAGAGTTGTCAAGTTGGCCTATTTAGGGCTCCCTAGAAGCCTATATATTAGAGGAGCTCGACCTCATTTGAATCGCATCAAAGAATTTCATTGAGAAACAAGAAAAAGACCAAGAAGAAGAGATAAAAAGAAGAGAAAGTGATTTTTTAGGACTGTTTTGGGCCACATTATCTCACCCGTGTGAGGAACTAGGGCATCATCTCACTGTAGTACGATTGAATTGTATACCTTCCAAAAGAAGTCGAAGTTTGGGATAAAAGAGATAAAGTTTGAAGTCAAAGTTATCAAGGAAAGAATATCAAACCCAACTAAGGAGAGAGAAGGAAAAATTCACCATCATTTCCCACATGCACAAGCTACGTTTTTTTCCATAGATGTCGAAAATTGTAGACTTGAAGCAATGACCGAAAATTTGAAGCAGAGGTTAAAATATGAAGGTTTGGAGCAAGTTGACTTGGGTTTACTTTCTGAAGGTTAAGATCATCAGAAGGATAAGTTGAATTGGTCTTGTAGGTGTCTTTGTCAAGGGTCTTAGGTCTTGGAATTCATCATTTGGGGATTCTATAAGAAGAGAAGAATTCTTGTGGGTTTTCCTCTACAAAGGAGGTGTTTTGGCCATGGCTAGAAGCCTATATTTTGTGTCATCTTGTCTCATTAATATTCATAGTTTGATATTTGTTTGATGATAAGAACACAGTAATAATCAAGTGAAAGGAGAAGCTAATTACAAGTACATCAAGTTAAGTAAAATAACATCATAAGCAGTTACCAAAAGTAAGAGAAATCACCCTAATCTAGCTGCCCTTGATTTCTCAACATGGAATTAGAGCTAAGGTAAAAAGAAGAAGAGGAACCTTGAAGATCACTCCATTAAAGAAGGATACATAAGGTCCAAACATAATAATATCATCAAGGAAATCAAGTCATCAAAGAGAGTTAAAGAGCATCAAGGAAATCAAGTCATTAAGGAGAGTTAAATAGCATCAAGGAAGACCAGTCGACACATCTTATCTGGATTTATGCAGGAACGCAACAGAATACAGAAATAACCATAAACATAGAGATGCAGCATAAATAATGCTTCATTTCATTAATATCAAATAAAAAAAATATGCTTACAGACATAATGGAAATAAAATAGCTAGGGTGCTGGTAGCGAATCTCTGAGAAGAGATGTGGCGGCTACAGACCTCTGAACTATGTTACAATGAGGGTTGAGGGACTATTTATTATTGAGAAACAATGGAGAACTCTAAACGTCCAAAAACCTAACCCTCGGAGATGAAGCACCAAAACTATGGGCCCCGTTTGGGTAAATTGGTGTTTCAACTTCCCGGGGACATAACTTTGGCATACGATCTCCGTTTGACGCGCTAAATATATCATTAGAAAGATCTATATGAGGATTAAAAATTTTGGTGAGAGAAATATAGGCATGGTCACTCTTGGTTTTCCCAAAAAAACGTCGTTTAGGGCCTCAAAATGGCTCTGGAAGTTCAGGACCAAAAAAACTGCTAAAAATAATAAGTTGTGTTGCAATTTAAAAACTGAAAGAACTGATGGTGGGGGTTCAAATGGAATAGAGGGTGGCCACCAATATCCACCTGGATCATTAAGGCCCCAAAACGGCTTCAGGAGTGTAGGACCCAAAAACCTGCTAAAAATAGTAAGTTGTGTTGAATGTGAAAAGTTGCAAGAATTGATGGTGCGGATCCAAATGGAATAGGTGGGTGGTCACCGATATCCACTTGGATCATTCCTCCCTCCTTAGGAAGCAATGGTCCCCATTGCATTGATATCCTCCATGAGATCAGGCAAATTCTGTTGAATTGGGTATTAGATTTTTCGAAGATGTCATGGACGTGCGGGCGGACATGCTAGATGCGTTTAGTAATTTTGGTTTCTTTATCAGACTTAGACAGTACATGTGTGGATTTTGTATGTTTAGTTGCAGTATGTATGGCAACATCAGGCAGCGGTGTGTTAGGGGTCAGATCAATGGAGTGCTTGTCCTGACAGTGTAGAGGAACCTCTGTGAGTGAGGAGAAAATGTCCTCGTATTCCTCCATGAGTTTGTCCATCTGTTGCAGCCGTGCAGGGGAGCCCTATTTCGAGGTTGTGACCACAATATTATTCTTTCCCTGTGAGCGAGTTTTAAGGAAAATAAATTTCCTAGTTTGGGAAACAATCTTACTGCATTTTTTTGCAGTAGTCAAAGAGATGACAAGAGCCGGTACTACCTCCGATATCCTATACAAGTTATTTCCCAAAGTAATAACAATAGCACGAGGCCTAGACTCATACACAGCATGTCACCTCCACAAGTATGGTGGGCCCAATAATACATCAGCTACATCAAGAGGAGCAACATCACACAAGACCTCATCCGTGAATGGCTTGATATTGTACGGAAGGTGACACTGCTGGCAGATGCGGAGATCTCTCCCTGGGTGGAGCCACCCAATGGTATACGGCTGCGGGTGTGCTATGGTCGGTAGGCCAAGCCGCTTCATGACCTCTGCTAAAATGAGGTTCTTTTGGCTTCTGCTATCGACAAGAAACTTCAACAGAGAACCCTTCACCCACATCTGCGAATGGAAGAGGCGCTCCCTGTAGGTTTTAACCCTGTACAGAAATTATCTGCAAACAAATCTTTAAAACAGAAAATAAACAATAGCGAGAGCATAAAACATAAAATAGATAAACACAGAGATTTTCCCCTGGATCCCAAATCGAGACGACCAACTTGATTTTTCATTATATTCCCTTTAGTGTTACAACACACACACACACACACACACACACACACATATATATATATATATGCCGAATCATACATAAACCCCAATCCATTAACCCTATATTAGAACATAACCGTAGTTCCCTTGAACGGATCTACAAAATCCCAGGGGCTGAAAACCATCATGCCCCAAAACCATGGGCGGGTCCACCCATAGAAAAATAAGGTCCAAAAAAAATTTCCCCGGCCGCTACCCCAGACCCCAAACAGGGGGGGTTGCCCCCCCCGTGTGACCCCCTGCGCAGAGACGCAACGTACGGGGGGTGCTATCACCCCCTATGACCCAGGATGACTAGTTTCCATAAGAGAGCTGAGTCATTAGCCCAGCTCTGCAACACCCATTGTTTCTCTACACCAAGAGAACTTCTGAGTGCTCACAGATGATCCGACTTTATGTAGGAACACAACAGAATACAGAAATAACCATAAACATATAAATACAATGGAAATAACGCTTCATTTCATTAATATCAAATCACATAAATATGCTTACAAGCATGGTGGAAATAAAATAGCTAGGGTGCTAGTAGCGAATCTCTGAGAAGAGATGTGACGGCTACAGACCTCTGAATTGTGTTACAATGAGGCTCGAGGGCCTATTTATTATGGAGAAACAATGGAGAAATCTAAACGTCCAAAAACCTAACCCTAGGAGATGAAGCGCCAAAACTATGGGCCCCGTTTGGGTAAATTGGTGTTTCAACTTCCCGGGGACGTAACTTCGGCATACTATCTCCGTTTGGGGCTTCAAAACAGCTCTGGAAGTTCAGGACCTGAAAAACTGCTAAAAATAGTAAGTTGTGAAAAAAAAACTAAAAGAGACAATGGTGGGGCCCCAAGTGGAATAGGCGGGTGGCAACCAATATCCACCTGGATCATTCCTCCCCCCTTAGGAAGCAATGGTCCCCATTGCGTTGAGTTCCTCCATGAGATGAGGAAACTTCTGTTGAACTTGGTCCCTGGTGAACCACTTGCCTTTGTGCAGGAGTTGGTCAGCTTTGACAACCCGATACAGTTGGATCTTCTGTCGGCAAGTGTTCTTGATTTGCATGTCCATGATATAGTCTGTGGTGGCCTGTTCCATGCAGTCTGGGTTTAACTCTTTTGGTGTGAGTTCTTTTGCAATTTCAGAGGTGTCCAATAAAGGTGGAAAGTAGGGACGAAGGCGGTCTACATTGAATACTGGGTACAGACCAAGGAATGGTGGAATACTGAGCTCGAAGGCATTGTTCCCTACAGCCTTGGTGATGGTGTACAGCCCATATCAGAGCAGGAAAATCTTGCGATGGGGTCCAGTGAGGCACTTCTTCTGCAAATGTAGCCACACTTTTTTGCCCACCTGGAAGTTGTGTGGCACCCAATGTTGATCGTGTCGTTTCTTGTACTTAGCATTGGCTCTGTCCAATATGTCATGAACCTGTTGGTGGATGTGCTGAATGCGCTCGATGAAGTTGTTTGCTTTGTCAGCGTCAAACTCGACATGAGTCGAATTGTCCTGAGTAGATGCAAATGGCATGGCTACGTCAATGGGACATATTGGATGGAATCCCAAGCCCACCTGAGAGGGGTTGTGGCCGGTTGAGCTATGGAGAGCCCTGTTATAACTGTGTTGTACATAGGGAAGGCTCTCATCCCATGTGCATGGATGCTTTGACTTGTACATGCGCAGAATGTGTACAATCATTTTGTTGACGACCTCTGTCTGGCCATCAGTTTGGGGATGGAAAGCTGTGGACTTGGTGAGCTTGGTGTCCAACATTGACCAGAGGCTGGACCAAAATGTGTTGAGGAACCTGCTGTCGCGATCTGATATAATAGACTATGGGATCCCAAAGTGCACCCACACGTGTTCAAAGAAGAGTTTAGCAGTGGCTTCTGCTATGATATTCTTCTTGCAGGCCGCCATAATGTCCATCTTTGAGAATCTATCGACGACCATGAAAACATAGTCATTTCCATGCTTAGTAGAAGGAAGGCCTGATTTGTAATCCATGGATATGGATTCCCAAGGTCGACTAGGGGTAGGTAGCGGAGTATAGAGCCCTTGCTTCTTGATGGTCGGTTTGGCAATGGCGCAAGCAGTGCAGGATCTAATTTACTTCCCGACATCCTATCGAAGGTTTGGCCAATAGAAATACTTATGTAGTACTGCCACTATTTTCTCGACCCCAAAATTCCCAGCAACTCGACTGTAGTGCGCTTCCCATATCATCTTGGCATGCTCACTTGAAGGAACACAAAGGTGTCCCAGGTGACATAATAGTGCATCTTGGAGGTGAAAATTTGGAACTTGCATACCCCCCAAGAGTGCCTTGTATGTGTAGCTGAATTCTAGATCACTCTTGTAGAGAAGCGGCCAATCAGAAGTCTCATGCCCACAAGAGTTGAGAACGGTGGTTATGGCCATGATCGGTGGTATTGCGTGGTCTGCAACGTATTAGTGCTACCCTTCTTGTACTTGATGTTCAAATAGGTATTTGCGATATGTGGACCACTTCGATGGCGATCATTCTGCAACACCCTGTCTGTATGAGATCAAGGGTCGGTGGTTCGTGTGGATGATTATCTCCTTCCCCAAAATGTAATGCTTCCATTGTCGACAAGCCTACACAATGGAATACATTTCTTTTTCATAAGTGGGATACTTTCAAACTGTGTTGGACAATGTCTCATTGTGATATGCCATTGGATGCCCCTATTGAGTAAGAACTGCCCCAATAGCATAGTTAGAGGCATCTGTCTCGATCTCAAATGGTTGTTGCAAGTCTGGTAATGTGAGCACTGGCGCAAAACATAGGTGATTTTTCAATTCTATGAACACCTTCTGTGGAGATTTCGACCAAAAGAATTTTGCTTTCGCTCCTCCCTTGGCGACTTGACTCAAGGGCCAAGTGATATGAGAGAATCCCAACACGAACCTACGGTAGAAATTAGCAAGACCCAAAAAGATGTGAAGCTCTGTTATAGTGGTTGGGGCTGGCCAATCCCGAATGACTTGGATCTTGGTTGGATCCACATGCACCCCCCTTTCATCAATAATGTATCCCAAATATTGAACCAGGGTCATGCCAAAAGTGCACTTCTCCAAATTGGCACACAACTTGTGTTGAAAAGTGTTTGGAGGACTTCTCAGATGTGATGGAGGTGCTCTTCCCAAGTCTGGATGAAGATCAGAATGTCATCCAAGTATACCACTACAAATGAGTTGTTGAATGGACGCAATATGTCATCCATCAACCTCATGAAGGTTGCGGGAGCATTTTTCAATCCGAAAGGCATGACTAGCCATTCGAAAAGGCCCTCCTTGGCTTTGAAGGCAGTCTTCCACACATCAGAGGGTTCAATTGGTACCTGGTGATACCCAGACTTCAAGTCGATCTTGCTGAAATATTTTTCCCCTTTGATTTGGTCCAGAAGGTCTTCAATCCATGGGATCGGGTACCTATTCCAGACAGTGATCTTGTTCAGCGCCCGATAATCAAAACAGAGTCTCCATGTCCCATCCTTCTTCTGTACCAACATGATCGGGCTCCCACAGGGTGATGAACTTGGCCGGATGTGACCTTTCTGCAGCAGCTCCTGAATCTGCCTCTTGATTTCATCATTCTCCAGAATAGAGCGCCTATAGATCGGTCCATTGGGTAGTGGCGCACCTGGGGTCAGTTCAATGGGGTGCTTGACCTGACAGTGTAGAGACACCCTTGTGGGTGAGGTGAAGATGTCCCCGTACTCCTCCACAACCTTGTCCATTTTTTGTTGTTGTGTAGAGGAGCCATGTCTAGAGGTCATGGCCACATTCTTCTTCTTGCCCTGGGGGCGGATCATTAGGAAAACAAATTTCCTGGTTTGGGAAATGAGCTTATTGCATTGTTTTGCAGTAACCAAAGAGATAGTGGGAGGCGGTGGTACCTCTGGTATCCTGTACAATTTATTTCCCAAAGTAACAATAACAGCGTGAGGCCAAGACTCATACACAGCATGTCACTTCCACAAGTATGGTTGGCCTAATGATACATCATAAACATCAATAGGAGCAATGTCACACAATACCTCATCCATGAAGGGCTTGATGCTATAGGGAAGGTGGCACTGCTGGCTGACACGGAGATCTCATCCTTGGTGAAGCCACTCGATGGTGTATGCTTGTGGGTGCGCTATGGTTTGCAAGCCCAATCGCTTCATGACATCTGTTGAAATGAGGTTCTTTAAGCTCCCATTGTCAACAATGAACCGTAGTGGGGAACCCTTTACCCACATCTGGGAGTGGAAGAGACTCTCTGCCTCCTCTGGATCTTCTGGTTCCTCCTTCTGTATCTTCAAAGTGGCAACAGTGGCGTTGGGCTCCGCATCAGTAATCTGCTTCCCTTTTTCATTCACCTTGTCAGGTTCTAATTCAGAGTCAGAGCATGCATATGATTCAGAAGCCCTCATCTCGGCCACCAGCGACTGCTTAGCCCGACACTCACTTGTGTTGTGAGTGGAGCTCTTATGGAATTCACACCACTTTCCCATGTCGTTGTTTGGCTTCGTGATGTTCTTCTTTGCTTGTGTCTTTGGCAGGTTGTCTTGGGCCGCCATGCCTTGGCTTTGTCCTTTGTTCTGCGGTTTGGGGGCACCTTTCCCTTTCTTTTGATTCACAGATCCAATGTCTTGCTTCTTCTATTTTAACTTCTGATCAATCTTGGCAGCATAGCGGTATGCCGTACCAAGTGAGGATATGTCGAGGAACTCCATTTCCTCCTGAATGTATCTGTGCAGACAACCACGATACTTTAGCACCAAATGTTTCTCTGAATCTTTGATACCCAAATTTTTGCGCAGGGTATGGAATAGATTCGTTAGCTCATGCACATCTTGATCCCTTTGTTGCCGCAGCGTGGTCCATTGCATGTACTTGTCCTCATATCTCCCCACGGGATAGTATTATTCCTTGATGGCATCTCGGAAATAATTCCAAGTGGGTACGGCTGAGAACAGAGAGGGTTCTATCTCATCCGTTTTCTCACAGTAGGTTTCCCACCAATCCTTGACATGGGGGGTAGCTTTGAGAAGTGAAAAAATAATCTTCTCCCAGCTGGAAAAGTCATGAACCGAGAAATATCTTTCTAATAGATTCAACCATCTATCTATGGCATCTGCATCTATTTGACCCTCAAATATGGGAATGTAAAAGTTTACTTGTACCTTAAAGGGAGTCGCACCTCTAGAGTGGTTGCTGGATGCAGATGTGTTGTTGGTGGGCAGTCGTTGAAGGATCTGGGCAAAGTTATCCATCATCGCGTTCCTTTGTTTTTCGAGGGCCTCCTCAAGAAATATTTTGATAGGATCTCCTACTCCCTCATCTTTCTTTTCGTCCCCCATGGGCGTTCGTCGGGATTTGCGAGGTTGATCTTGCAAAGGTTCCACCAGATCGAGCCCTAACTCCTTATACCCCGACCTCGTTGGGGACATGCAAAGAAGGATCGAGAAAAAAGCAGGCTGCTCTAATACCACTGATCCGCATTTATGCAGGAACGCAACATAATACTGAAATAACCATAAACATAGAAATACAGCAGAAATAAGGCTTCATTTCATTAATATCAAATCACAGAAATATGCTTCCATGATGTAAATAAAATAGCTAGGGTGCTGGTACCGAATCTCTAAGAATAGATGTGGCGGCTACAGACCTCTGAACTATGTTACAATGAGACTCGAGGGCCTATTTATTATGGAGAAACAATGGAGAACTCTAAACGTCCAAAAACCTAACCCTAGGAGATGAAGCGCCAAAACTATGGGCCCCGTTTGGGTAAATTGGTGTTTCAACTTCCTAGGGACGTAACTTCAGCGTACTATCTCTGTTTGGGACTTCAAAATGGCTCTGGAAGTTCAGGACCAGAAAAACTGCTAAAAATAGTAAGTTTTGAAAAAAAACTAAAAGAGACAATGGTGGGGCCCCAAGTGGAATAGGGGGGTGTCCACCAATATCCACCTGGATCAACAAACTTCGTCAATGCATCTGCAACATTCTTCAAAGTGTCCTCCTTTACCAGCAACACCCTTTTAGCCTCAACCATATATCTCACAAAGTGATATTGAACATCAATGTGCTTTGTCTTTGAATGATAAGCAGGGTTATTAACCAAGAAAATTTCACTTTGGCTATCACAGTCTATCCTTATAGCTTGCTACACCAACCCCATACTTGAACACAATATTTGCAACCAAACTGCTTCTTTGCTTGCATGAGTGGCTGCCATGTATTCTGCCTCTATAGTTGAAAGAGCCACTACAGACTGTCTTTTACTCATCCAACTGACTACACCTCCAAATAGGCTAAACATTTACCCACTTGTACATCTTCTTTGGTCCAGATCTCCAGCCCAGTCTGCATCAACAAAACCACGAATGTCCAACACTCTTTCCAATCCTGGTCTTCCCTAGTAGCACAATCCATAATCACTAGTGCCACATAAATATCTGAAACCTGCTTCACTGTTGTCCAATGCTCCTTCCCTGGGTTTGACATAAACCTGCTCAATACTCCCACTGCATGTGCAATGTCTGGTCTAGTACATACCATTGCATACATCAGGCTACCCACTGCACTTTCATATGGAACACGGGACATATCCTCCTCCTCTTCTTGTGTCTTGGGACACTGTTCAGCAGACAGCTTTACACCTACAGGAATTGAAACATTCACCAGTTTACTATCCTGCATATTGAACCTCTGCAATATAGTCTCAACATACTTCCTCTAGTTTAACCAGAGCTTCCTCTTTTCCCGATCTCTCTTAATTTACATGCCCAAAATATAGTTTGCAGCACCAAGATCCTTCATGTCGAATTTGGAGAACAGTTGGGTCTTCAAATCTTGGATAATTTCTTTGTCATTTCCAAGCAACAACATATCATCCACATACAAGACCAAATAAATAACACGGTCACCAATTAATTTAAAATAAACACAGTGATCCTCCTTGCTTCTGGTGAAGCCAAGTCCCTGTATATAGGTATCAAATTTCTGATACCACATCCTTGGTGACTATTTTAACCCATACAGACTTCTTTAACCTGCATACCAGTTCTTTCTTCCCCTTCACCATAAAGCCTTCAGGTTGTTTCATGTAGATTTCCTCTTCCAGATCCCCGTGAAGAAATGTTGTCTTCACATCCATCTGTTCTACCTCAAAATCAAATGCAGCAGCAACAGATAAAAGTAATCTAATAGAAGTAACTTTTGCAACAGGAGAAAAAATATCACCAAAATCAATTCCCAACACCTAGGAATAACCTTTTGCTACCAACCAAGCTTTGTATTTCTCCACCTTGCCTTCTACATTCATCTTTTTCTTAAACACCCATTTTCTCTGATGGGCTTCCTTCCAGCCCGCAACTCCTCCAGATCCCATGCCTCATTTTTATGCAAGGATTCCATTTCATCAACCATGGCCTCCTTCCAGAGTTTTCCATCATCTAAATCTACTGCCTCTCTAAAAGTTATGGGATCATCATCAGTTATAGTTAAAGAAAAATTTGAACAGAAATTAGATGGACTATACCTTTATGGTTGTCTTCTTTCCCGAACTGATCTTCTCATAGCTGGAGTTTGTGGCTCTTCCTCTTCTGAGTCTTCTTCTGTTGTAGAGTCTGATTCATCCTTCTTTAGCTCAAACTCTATCTTCTGAGGTTCCTTTGGTAGGAATTCATGTTTAACAACATCTTTCACCTCTCTAAACACCACATCTCGGCTGTACACAACCTTCCTTTTTTCCGGGTTCCAAAGCTTGTAACCCTTTAAACCATCCCTATACCCAATAAAGATGCACCTTTCAGATTTATTATCCAACTTGGTCCTTTCCTCCTTTGGAACATGTACATATGCATCACATCCAAATACCCTCGGATGTGAAAGAGAGGGTTTCTTATCATTCCATACCTCATGTGGAGTCTTATCCTCCAACGCTGAAGAAGGTGATTTGTTAACCAAGTAACATGCAGTCTCCACTGCCTCTGCCCAGAATTCTTGTCCTAACCCGGTACCACTGAGCATGCTTCTTGATTTTTCCATCAGAGTTCTGTTCATTCTTTCTACAACTCCATTTTTTTGAGGTGTGTATGGAGTAGTATTATGTCGTGCTATACCACACTTCTTACAGAACTCTTCAAATTCCTTCTTGCAGAACTCCCCACCATTATCTGTCCTCAACACCTTTATCTTCTTCTCTATCTGGTTTTCCACCAGAGCCTTAAATTCTTTAATTATGTCAAAGACTTCATATTTTTTCCTCAAGAAATATATCCATGTATTACTTGAGAAGTCATCTATGAATGAAACATAGTACACAGACTTACCCAATGATGGAACCGACATAGGTCCAAACACATCATTGTGCACAAGCTCTAATATCTTGTTCACCCTCTTAGCACCAGAGGGAAAACTCACCCGATTCTGCTTCCCATATAAACAATGATCACAGAAATCGAAATCCAGAGAGCTATGAGACATACCATTTCCATGCAGTATCTGAAGGCCCTTCTCTCCAATATGTCCAAGCCTTTGATGTCATAGCATGGTCTTTTCTCCAGAGACCGCTAGGCTTTCCGCTCCACTTTCGGGAACCACAAAACTGTTGCACCCATCAATAACAGTGTTGCCCTTAAGCTTGTACAGATTTCCAATCCAAACTCCCCGCATTAATACCAGTGCTCCCCGAACCATCTTACAGGTATCTTTCTCGAACGTTGTTTTTACACCTGCATCATCCATCTTGCTTATAGAAATCAGATTTCTAGCCAATGCAAGAATGTGCAGAACACCAAGAAGTGTTCTAATCCTTCCACCTTGCAGCTTCAGCTTGAATTTTCCACGTCCGACGATTCTGACCTTCCTATCATCACCTAGGAATACATCACTGCCATCATATTTCTCATACTCGCAGAACCACTCCCTATGGGGAGTGAAGTGAAAATATGCACTTGAGTCAATCAACCATGAATCATGATCTACATGTGTATTTGAAGAAGAAGCCAAATACACATCCCCACCTTCATCCGAGGTGGTTTTTGCCTTTGCAGAAGGAGAATCATCAGATCCCTTTCCTTTCTCAGGAACTTTAGATCTGCAGTCCTTTTTGTACTGCCCTTCCTTTCCGCATTTCCAGCACACCTTTACAAACTTTCCAGGATATTTAGATCTCCCACTCGAAACCTTATTCTTGTTTTTGTTATGGGAACTTCCTCATACAAATAAGGCATCTCCATCTGAACCTCCATATGTCTCCGTCTCATCTCCTCTGAAAACAAGGCTGAGACAATGTCATCAAAATTCAAGGTAGTTGTATTGCTACCTATTGCAATAACCAGACTGTCCCACGAGTCTGGTAGAGAACACAACAAACTGATGCACTTATCTTCATCTGAAATTTTAATATCAACATATGACAGTTGAATTACCACAGTATTGAAGGCGTACAGATGCTCTGTCACCGAGTCTCCATCCTTCATCCTTAGGTTATACAGCTTTTTCTGCAGGAACAATTTATTCACCAGAGACTTAGATTGGTACAAAGTCCCTAGCTTGTCCCACAAGGTATTTGTCGTAGCTTCCCCAGATACATTCAAAAATATTGAATCTGAGACACATAGCCGTATTGTGCTCTTTGCCTTCCAATCCAGATTCTTCCAGTCTTCATCTAACATTGTCGTTGGTTTAGTACCCGGATCTACCGCGATCCACTAATCCTTATCTACCAACAGATCCTCCATCTTGAGCTTCCACAACTTAAAACTCTGACCATTAAATTTCTCGATCTCTATATTCCCTCCGCTCGCCATCTTCTTTCACTGCAAGAATCGATCTGGCAAATCTCCCATTGAACAGGGTCTACCTCGGGCCTGAGCAAAAAAAAAAAAAAAAAAAAACCCTCAGCAACAAAGGTGTCCCCTTGAAGCCGAAACAACTATGATACCACTTGTAGGTTTTAACCCTGTACAGAAATTGTCTGCAAACGAATCTTAAAAACAGAAAATAAACAATAGCGAGAGCATAAAACATAAAACAGATAAACACAGAGATTTTCCCCTGGATCCCAAATCAGGACGACCAGCTTGATTTTTCATTATATTCCTTTTAGTGTTACAAAACATATATATACATGTCGAAGCATACATAAACCCCAATCCATTAACCCTGGATTAGAACATAATTGAAGTTCCCTAGATCGGATCTACAAAATACCAGGGGCCGAAAACCATCATGCCCCAAAACCATGTGCAAACCCATGCACAAAACCAGGGGCGGGTCTGCCCACTGAAAAATAAGGTCCAAAAAAATTTTCCCGGACCCCAAACAGGGGGGCTGTCGGCCCCCCTGTGATCCCCCTGTTGTGCCCGGCACAACGTATAAGGAGGCCTATCACCACCCTGTGACCCCCCCGCGCATGAC
This sequence comes from Pinus albicaulis, assembly GCA_034641835.2. Classification (NCBI taxonomy): domain Eukaryota; kingdom Viridiplantae; phylum Streptophyta; class Pinopsida; order Pinales; family Pinaceae; genus Pinus; species Pinus albicaulis. Next base: position 367,579,755 of record CM076584.1, on the reverse strand, counting down.
TAGTCATGGAAATAATATAACACATACCCAACATTCTCCCACTTGTTGTTTTCTTTCCGCAGGGGGCCACGAGAGAGCTGAGTCATTAGCCCAGCTTTGCAACACCCATTGTTTCTCTACACCAAGAGAACTTTTGAGTGCTCACAGACTTCGTCAATGCATCTGCAACATTCTTCAAAGTGTCCAACTTTACCAACAACACAATTTTAGCCTCAACCATATATCTCACAAAGTGATATTGAACATCAATGTGCTTTGTCTTTGAATGATAAGCAGGGTTCTTAGCCAAGAAAATTGCACTTTGGCTATCACAGTCTATCCTTATAGTTTGCTGCACTAACCCCATACTTGAACACAATATTTGCAACCAAGCTGCTTCCTTGCTTGCATGAGTGGTTGCCATGTATTCTGCCTCTATAGTTGAAAGAGCCACTACAGACTGTATTTTACTCATCCAACTGACTACACCTCCAAATAGGCTAAACACATACCCACTTGTAGATCTTATTTGGTCTAGATCTCCAGCCCAGTCTGCATCAACAAAACCACGAATGTCCAACACTCTTTCCAATCCTTGTCTTCCCTAGTAGCACAAGCATAATCACTAGTTCCACGCAAATATTTGAAAACCCGCTTCATTGTTGTCCAATGCTCCTTCCCTGGGTTTGACATAAACCTGCTCAATACTCCCACTGCATGTGCAATGTCTGGTCTAGTACATACCATTGCATTCATCAGGCTACCCATTGCACTTGCATATGGAACAAGGGACATATCCTCCTCTTCTTCTTGTGTCTTGGGACACTGTTCAGCAAACAAATTTACACCTACAGGAATCGGAACATTCACCTGTTTACTATCCTGCATATTGAACCTCTGCAATATATTCTCAACATACTTCCTCTGGTTTAACCAAAGCTTCCTCTTTGCCCGATCTCTTTTAATTTACATGCCCAAAATATAATTTGCAGCACTAAGATCCTTCATGTCGAATTTGGATAATAGTTGGGTCTTCAAATCTTGGATAATTTCTTTGTCATTTCCAAGCAACAACATATCATCCACATACAAGACCAAATAAATAACACGGTCACCAATTTATTTAAAATAAATACAATGATCTTCCTTGCTGCTGGTGAAGCCAAGTCCTCGTATATAGGTATCAAATTTTTGATACCACATTCTTGGTGACTATTTTAACCCATACAGAGACTTATTTAACCTGCATACTAGTTATTTCTTCCCCTTCACCATAAAGCGTTCAGGTTGTTTCATGTAGATCTCCTCTTCCAGATCCCCCTGAAGAAATTTTGTCTTCACATCCATCTGTTCTACTTCAAAATAAAATGCAGCAGCAACAGATAAAAGTAATCTAATAGAAGTAACTTTGGCAATAGGAGAAAAAATATCACCAAAATCAATTCCCAGCACCTGGGAAAAACCTTTTGCTACCAACCGAGCTTTGTATTTCTCCACCTTGCCTTCTACATTCATCTTTTTCTTAAACACCCATTTTCTCCCGATGGGCTTCCTTCCAGCCGGCAACTCCACCATATCCCATGCTTCATTTTTATGAAAGGATGTCATTTCATCAACCATGGCCTCCTTCCAGAGTTTTCCATCCTTTGAATCTACTGCCTCCCTGACAGTTCTGGGATCATCATCAGTTATATTTAAAGCAAAATTTGAACAGAAAGCAAATGGACTATACATTTCTGGTTGTCTTCTTTCCGAACTGATCTTCTCACAGCTGGAGTTTGTGGCTCTTCCTCTTCTAAGTCTTCTTCTGTTGTAGAGTCTGATTCATCCTCCTTTAGATCAAACTCTATCTTCTCAGGTTCCTTTGGTAGGAATTCATGTTTAACAACATCTTTCACCTCTCTAAACACCACATCTCCGCTGTACACAACCTTCCTTGTTTCCGGGTTCCAAATATTGTAACCCTTTAAACCATCCTTATACCCAATAAAGATGCACCTTTCAGATTTATTATCCAACTTGGTCCTTTTCTCCTTTGGAACATGTACATATGCATCACATCCAAATACCCTCAGATGTGAAACAGAGGGTTTCTTACCAGTCCATACCTCATATGGAGCCTTATCCTCCAACGCTGAAGAAGGTGATCTAGTAACCAAGTAACAAGCAGTCTCCACTGCCTCTACCCAGAATTCTTGTCCTAACCCGGTACCACTGAGCATGCTTCTTGCCTTTTCCATCAGCGTTCTCTTCATTCTTTCTGCAACTCCATTTTTCTGAGGTGTGTATGGAGTAGTCTTCTACCGTGTTATACCACACTTCTTACAGAACTCTTCAAATTCCTTCTTGCAGAACTCCCCACCATTATCTGTGCTCGACACCTTTATCTTCTTCTCTGTCTGGTTTTCCACAAGAGCCTTAAATTATTTAAATCTGTCAAAGACTTCAGTTTTCTTCCTCAAGAAATATATCCATGTATTCCTTGAGAAGTCATTTATGAATGAAACATAGTACACAGACTTACCCAGTGATGGAACCGACACAGGTCCAAACACATCACTGTGCGCAAGCTCTAATATCTTGTTCACCCTTTCACCACCAGAGGGAAAACTCACCCGATTCTGCTTCCCATATACACAATTTTCACAGAAATCGAAATCCATAGATCTATTAGACATACCTTCTACCATACCATTTCCATGCAGTATTTGAAGGCCCTTCTCTCCAATATTTCCAAGCCTTTGATGCCATAGCATGGTCTTTTCTCTAGAGACCGCCAGGCTTTCCGCTCCACTTTAGGGAACAACAGAACTATTTCACCCATCAATAACAGTGCACCCCTGAAGCTTGTACAAAGTTCCAATCCGAATTCCCCGCATTAATACTAGTGCTCCCTAAACCATCTTACAGGTATCTTTCTCGAACACTGTTTTTACACCTGCATCATCCATCTTGCTTACAGAAATCGGATTTTTGGCCAATGCAGGAATGTGCAGAACACCAGGAAGTGTTCTAATCCTTCCACCTTGCAGCTTCAGCTTGAATTTTCCACGTCCGATGATTCTGGCCTTCCTATCTTCACCTAAGAAGACATCACCGCCATCATATTTGTCATACTCGCAGAACCACTCCCTATGGGGAGTGAAGTGAAAAAATGCACCTGAGTCAATCAACCATGACTCATGATCTACATGTGTATTTGAGGAAGAAGCCAAATACACATCCCCACCTTCATCCGAGGTGGTTTTTGCCTCTGCAGAAGGAGCATCATCAGATCCCTTTCCTTTCTCAGGAGATTTAGATCTGCAGTCCTTTTTGTAGTGCTCTTCCTTTCCACATTTCCAGTGCACCTTTACAAACTTTCCAGGAGATTTAGATCTCCCTCTAGATTTAGATCTCCCACTCAAAACCTTATTCTTGTTTTTGTTCTGGGACCTTCCTCGTACAAATAAGGCATCTCCATTCTGACCCTCCATATTTCTCCGTCTCATTTCCTCCAACAGCAAGGTTGAGACAATGTCATCAAAATTCAAGGTAGTTGTATTGCTGCCTATTGCAATAACCAGACTGTCCCACGAGTCTGGTAGAGAACACAACAAAATGATGCACTTATCTTCATCTAATATTTTAATATTAACATATGACAGCTAACTTACCATAGTATTGAAGGCATTCATATGCTCTGTCACTGAGTCTTCATCCTTCATCCTTAGGTTATACACCTTTTTCCGCAGGAACAATTTATTCACCAGAGACTTAGATTGGTAAAAAGTCCCTAGCTTGTCCCACAAGGTCTTCACCGTAGCTTCCCCAAATACATTCAACAATACTGAAACTGAGACACACAATCGTATTGTTCTCTTTGCCTTCTGATCTAGCTTCTTCCTGTCTTCATAAGACATTGTCGTTGGTTTAGTACCTGGATCTACCGCGATCCACTGATCCTTATCCACCAGCAGATCCTCCATCTTGAGCTTCCACAACTCAAAACTCTGACCATTAAATTTCTCGATCTCTATCTTCCCACCGCTCGCCATCTTCTTTCACTGCAAGAATCGATCCCGCAGATCTCCCACTGAACAGGGTCTACCTCACTGAACGGGGTCTACCTCGGGCCCGAGTAAAAAAAAAAAAACCCTCGACGACAAATGTATTATTACGCCTAGGCAGCTTGACTCGATACCACTTGTAGGTTTGTACTGTACATAAATTGTCATGAATCCAACATACGATAATAAACGAAACATAAAACATAAAATAGATAAACACAGAGATTTTCCCTTGGATCCCAAATCGGGACGACCAGCTTGATTTTTAATTATATTCCTTTTAGTGTTACAACACATATATATACATTCTGAAGCATACATAAAACCCAATCCATTATCCCTGGATTAGAACATAACCGTAGTTCCATGGCCAGGATCACAAATACCGAGGGCCGAAAACCATCTTAACACAAGAAACCATGCCAAACCCATGCGCAAAACCATGGGTGAATCCACTCACCGAAAAATAAGATCTAAAAAAAATATTCACGAAATTCTTGCCTCGGACCCGGACAGGGGGAGCTTCTGCCCCCTGCGCCAGACCCCCCCCGCTGCACCCGGTGCAACGTACAGGGGGAGATGTCGCACCCCCTGTGACCCCCCTGCTTGTGATTATTCGTGGAAAGAATATAACACATACCAAACACTCCCCATCCTCTAGATCTTGGTGGTGGAAACAATGGCACTGGGATCTACTTCCCTTTTTCATTGCCTTTTTCTAGTTCTTACTCTAGATCAGAAAATGCATCTGATTCGGGTGCCTTTAGTTCATCCACCAACAACTGTTTGCCCCGACACTCGTTTGTGTTGTGAGTGGGGTTATTATGAAATTAACACCACTTTCCTGTGTCCTTCTTTGGATTTGATCTGTTGTTCTGAGTCGCACCGCTTTGGCCTTGCCCCTTGTTCTTCGGTTCGGGGGCAGCTTTCAGATTCATAGATCCAAAGACTCGCTTCTTCTGCTTAAATTTCTGCTTGATCTTGGCAGCATAGCGATATGTCGTGCCAAGCGAGGTAATGTCGAGGAACTCCATTTCCTCCTAAATGTGTTTGTGCATACAGTCGCGGTACTTGAGCACCAAATGTCTCTCTGAATCTTTAATACCCAACTTTGTGCACAGGGTATGGAACAGATTTGTCAATCCATGCACATCTTGATCCCTTTGTTGCCGCAGCGTGGTCCATTGGATGTATTTGTCCTCATAGCTCCCCACGAGGTAATATTTTTCCTTGATGCCATCTTGGAACGAATTCCAAGTGGGTGTGGCCGAGAACAGAGAGGGTTCCCCTTCGTCCTCCTGCTCACAGTAGATTTCCCACCAGACTTCGACATGGGGGGCGGCTTTGAGGAGTGCAAAAGTAATCTTTTCTCGGTCAAAGAAATCATGGATCGAGAAATACCCTTCCAGCAAATTCAACCATCTATCTACGGCGTCTGCATCTATTTGGCCTTCAAATACAGGAATGTCAAAGTTTACCTATACCTTGAAGGGAGTGGCGCCTCCAGAGTGGTTGTAGGATCTAGATGCACCATAGATGGGTAGTCGTTGAAGGATTTGAGAAAAATTATCCATCATCGCGTTTCTTTGTTTCTCGAGGGCCTCCTCGAGCAATATTTTGATAGGATCTCCTGCTCCCTCGTCTTTCTTTTCTTCCACCATGGAATGTCGTCGGGGTTTGCGAGGCTGATCTTGCAAGGGTTCAACCAAATCGAGCCCTAATTCCTTATACCCTGACCATGTTGGGGACATGTAAAGAAAAACAAAGAAAGAGCAGACCGCTCTGACACCACTAATCTGGATTTATGCAATAATGCAATAGAATACAGAAATAACCATAAACATAGAGATGCAGCGGAAATAATGCTTCATTTCATTAATATCAAATAACATAAATATGCTTATAGACATAATGGAAATAAAATAGTTAGTGTGCTGGTAGGGAATCTCTGAGAAGAGATGTGGTGGCTACAGACCTCTGAACTGTGTTACAATGAGGCTTGAGGGCCTATTTATTATTGAGAAACAATGGAGAACTCTAAACGTCCAAAAACCTAACCCTAGGAGATGAAGCGCCAAAACTATGGGCCCCGTTTGGGTAAATTGGTGTTTAAACTTCCCGGGGACGTAACTTTGGCATACGATCTCCGTTTGACGTGCTCAATAGCTCGTTAGAAATATATATCCGAGGAGTAAAACTTTTGGTGCAAGAAATACAAGCTCAATTTCTCTTGATTTTCCCAAAAAACGTCGTTTAGGGCCTCAAAACAGCTTTGGAAGTTCAGGACCCGAAAAACTGCTAACAATAGTAAGTTGTGTTGCAACTTAAAAATTGAAAGAACTGAGGGTGGGGGTTCAAATGGAATAGGTGGGTGGCCACCAATATCCACCTAGATCATTAAGGCCCCAAAATAGCTCCGGGAGTGTAGGACCCAAAAACCTTCTAAAAATAGTAAGTTGTGTTGAATGTGAAAAGCTGCAAGAATTGATGGTGTGGGTCCAAATGGAATAGGTGGGTGGCCACCGATATCCACCTAGATCAACATCATCTTGAAGGAAGGAACTCTTGAAATAATACCTCAAGGACCACACCTCCACTCAAAATACTATACACACTTGAGGTATTCTTTGAAGCATTCTCATTATATCCAAAAGAAGTAAGAAGAGCTCGCATTCATCAAAAGAATCAAGGCAATCTCCCTCTCTTGGAATAAAAGATCACAATTCAAATATCATTGAAGAAAATCATCTCTCCTCATCTAGAAAAAGAAGCATTGTCTTTTTGAATAAATAATATCATCAAGGAAGTAATCATCATCAAGGAGGCATCTTAAATTATCAACAACAAAGTAGTGGAATTCAGCATCATCAAGAAGGAATCTAGTTGAATATATCATCATCAAAGGAGCATCTTCACTTGAAAAAAATAATTATTTTATATCACTAACTATAATGAATTATTTCTGCAATGAGAACAACAAAATTGTTCGAACATCAAATTACCTTGCATGGAAGAAGAGAATAGATTTGATCCTCATAGAAAATGAAGTTAGTAAATATGTCACGGGCTCAATCACCAAACCTCCTCAAGATCAATCTAAAGAACTATCAAAGTATATGAAATGAGAAGTAAGAACTCAAAGAATCATTATTGATTCAATCAAGGATTTTCTCATTCCTTATGTATCAAAGTTGAATATATCGAAATATATCTATGAAAAATTGGTGGAATTGTTCTTTGTAAGTACCATAGGAGAAATTATATCGTTAAGAATTGAACTGTGCAAGATGAAGGTATCAAAGGAAGAAGGAGTAGCCTCATACCTTATGATGGTATCTCAAATAAGAGATCAACTACAAGAGCTAGGAGAAGTAATTTTTTATCGAGAAATTACCACCATTGTACTCAATGCACTACCATATGAATGGGGAAACTTTGTATCAAGTATATATGGAAAGAAAGAAACTACTCCATTCAATGATATATGGTCATTATGGAAAATTGAAGAAACCATTTTTAAGGACAAGAATTATTTTGGATCAAGTGAAAAAATTCGAGCTTATGCAGCTATAGCAAGGAAGAAAGGAAAGTCTCAAAAAAAAAATTCAAAAGAAAATTGGCATGTCTAAGATTCAATGTTATGGATGTAATGGATATGAGATTTCAAAAGTAACTGTCTAAAACTCAAGAAATACAAAAAAAAAAGGAAAGAAATGAATCCCATGTCGCCAAAGAAGTAGAAGAACTTGACAAATAAGAAGTTAAAGAAGGAAGAAGTGAAATATCAGTTTGTAGAAGATAGCAGTCGTGATGGAAAGCATCACAAGTATGATAAGGTGCATTATAGCAGAGATTAATATGACATCATCATAGAGGCATGGCAAGGATAAATGAAGTAAAATTTTATATGGTTGAAGCAGTCATGGTACATGATAGAAATAAATTAGTTCATGGCATCTCCATTAGAAGCATAGAAGAATAACTTATGTAGCAGTTTGAATGGTTGAAGAAAGTCATCTAGCAAGATAAGTAGATAAGAAGTCATGACACCTCATCATCATTAGAAAGAATCATTTTCAGAATAAGGATCATCGAGACCATTCATAGAATCTTTGTTGAAAAGGTTCACCTCCACATAGAAGGAGCAAGTGTCACATAGATGGTCTACATTCCACATAGTGTGGGATCCACGGGATGATGGTATGATGACAAAAATGTGCAACATGTCACGTTGAATTATTTCCATCTTCAAGCAAGGAAATTAAGTTGATAAAAGAAAGTCTATTTTACCAGATGAAGGAAGAGGTATGTATATATTTGTAAATATATATATAAAGTCATGGCATCATATGGTTTCAGATAGAATGGTTAAAAATATTTATCTCATGATCATGTTGAAAGAAGAAGGAAATTTTCCTTCTGTATAACACATGAAAGCATGAATAAAATGTGCCTTGAACTCTTATACATGATGCCATGATATGACCTCATGAAGAATATGAGGTGGTTGGAAACTATGGTTCCCATGATGAAGGAACTATGTATAGAAGATCTTGATAAATAAATATGCAAAGAAGGTGAACGAAGAGTTCGTGAAAGATGTATCTATATTCACGTGAGATAAGATAAGTAATCAACATCTGATAACAAGAAGGATTAGCTATGACATCTCCATGGAGAAGGTATGAAGACCCTAATATGTATGTTGGAGAAGGAGAACCTCGATAATTTATGTCTTAGATATTGATTCATATAGTGTGTGAAAGGATGTTGATGTTGCAAGAAGATGTCATGACAAAGGGCCATCATAAAGATGTAATGTTGATTTGATGTTCATTTTTTATTTTTGAAAGAAATAATTTGGTTGGATTGGAACAGGGCTACCAAAATAGGGTTGTATAAGTTATTCTACAACTAAGATTGGGTGGAATATCCTGAAAGAAACATGACTTGGAGAATGTAGCAGTATAAAGTATAGCCAGATGATGACAATAAGGTCACTTTTCGATGAAGAGAAGGATCATGGCAGGACTATTGGTTGAACACTATGTTTTGTTTAAGGGAATTGGTGTAAAAGATGGTCGATTCCCTATAAAGAAGTTATAGAAGAAGAAGGATCAATGATGAAGAAGTTGAATTTCATCCATGACATGATGATGCAAAAAGGAGGAGCTCTACAAGTAGTCAATACTACCATGATCTCCACCAAAGAGCATATAATTTTTGTTATAAACAAGTCCCTCGTTAAGAGGGAACTTGGAAAAGTCCCTAGTTAAGAGGGAGCTTGGGTATATTCCTTTTATAGGAATGAGTAGATCCTCCCTAGTTGAGAGGGAGATATAACACATCCTTCTTGTATTCATTATGAATAAATAATAGAGGATTGGGTAAGAATATGAGAATGATATTGATACTCTTTGAGGATGGGGTGGGGAATCTAATAGGTAAGAGTAGTCGAAGAGGAAATTACTTGAGCATGTGATAATCCAAGATAGGAATGGTCCTAGAAGGATATACCTTGTGAACATCTATATGGGGTATGTGCCTTGAGAGACAATAATGAAGGTTTCTATAAATCATTTGTCTCCCCAACATTGTGCTCTAATCTAGTGGAGGGATAGAGTTGATGTTCAAGGCCTTGATATATGACAATATTGGTTGATATAATGAGATGCATTGGTATAATATGGTAATATAGCTTATGATATGGCTTACTAATCTGACTCTTCTTAATAGAATTCTTCAGTATGAGACCGTCCATGTACCTCGTATGTATTATGAATACCTCCCTAGTTAAGAGGGAGTATTGGAAAATGTAACTAGGTTTGGTCTTTATAATGTCTTATGTAATCTTGATTTTATGTATTTGATGTAAAGATAAAAATAAAATTTATTGTTATTATTTTGTAGCATGGGTTTCATGCTCAAGGTCATTTTATTTATTGGCCAAGCACCCATTATTTGCTTCTATGGCTTTGTTAGAAAGTCTAGGATTCAAAGATTCGTTTTCATATGTAAAATACCCTATTGGGCATCCTGTATCATGTAATAATAATTTATGTAAACCAAAATTGTGTCATAAATTCCCTCCAATTCCAAGTCGTCCTGCAGTCAACAAGTCAGCCTACAAGAGATGTCAAGTTGACCTATTTAGGGATCCCTAGAAGCCTATTTATTAGAGGCACTTTACCTCATTTGAATCTCATCAAAGAATATCATTTAAGAACAATAAAACGATCGAGAAGAAGAACAGAAAGTTTTAGGACTATTTTGGGCCACATTAGCTCATGTGTGCAAGGAAATATGGGATCATCTCATTGCAGCAAGACCAAATTGTAAACCTGCCAAGAGAAGTTGAAGTTTGGCATAAAATAGATAAAGTTTGAAGCTTGAGTTATCAAGGAAAGAAGGTCAAACCCAATGAAGGAGAGAGAAGGAAAAATTCACCATCATTTCCCACACGTTCGAGTTAGTATTTTTGCAGTAGAGGCCACAAATTGTAGACTCGAAGCAGTGACCTAAAATTTGAAGCAGAGGCTAAAATATGATAGTTTGGAGCAGGTTGACTTGGGTTGACTTTATCAAGTTCAACCTCATCGAAAGGAGAATTTGACCTGTTCTTGGAGGTGTTTTTTTCAAGGGTCTTATGTCTTGGAATTCGTAATTTCAATATTCTATAAGGAGAAGAATTCTTGTGGTTTTTCCTCTCAAGAAGATAGGTTTTCACCCCGGCTAGCAGCCTATATTTTGTGTCCTCTTGTCTCATTGATATTCATATTTTGGTAGTTTATTTATGATAAAAACACAATAATAATCAAGTGAAAGAATAAGTTAATTACAATTGCATCAATTTAAGTAAAAGAATGTCACAAGAAGTTATCAAAAGTAAGATAAGTCACCCTAATCTAGTTTCCCTTGATTTCTCAACAATTTTGAAGAATTATGAACATTGTCATTTTGAAATCAATAAGGTACCAAGGATGATTGAGGAATAACACCTAAGGGGATATGAGTCCACTGGAGAGGAAAGGTAACGGGGTCCAAGGGGATTGACCTATGCCTCATGACCTTGCCATGTCTTATCTAAATCCTCTTCCTTGTGATTTATTTTCACTTCATCCTAATTATTATGACAATTAAATGAGGATCCTAGTTAAATGACTCAATTACCTCAAGTAAATGTATCTTACACTTAAGCAATTACCTCCTACTCTAAAGTAACCAACTCCTACTTTCAAGGAACTAAGAAAGGAGTGGAGGCTCCTTGCTTTCGCTCATTCATTCATGTAAAGAAAAAAATCAAATTAGAGGATGAGATATTGAAAACTATAGACTTCTTAAAGAGAATATAGCATTATTCATGAAGAAAACCAACTCATTTCTTGTATGATCCATGTAGATATAGAGAGCCACTGTAGTTGATAATAAGCACCAAGAATGAATAGGGACTCATTCTCTTAAATACATCTATATTTTGGCCATTTTTAGTTTTCCAAGAATTAAAAAAAATGTTATCCAATAAGAAACATTACTAGAAATGAAATCTTAAACTAAACAACAATTTGGATTTTTACTACACATATTGAAGAGCATAGAGAGGAAAAGTATTATTGAGGGACTAGAGATAATACAAGGGAATTTATTCATATGTCCATTTGAGGTTCCACATGGTATAAGATGTAACACTCTAGTTCGTAGGGATAATATGGTGAATGGAATCATGCTTGAGTTGAAAAATATTAAGGAGAGTGAAAAATAAGTTATCGGGATTAAACAATTTGAAGATAGCTCAAGAAAGGAAAAAAATTTATACAAGCAAAAGTAGAATGCATAAAGAGCTAAAAACAGGGAACATGTTTACCTCAAAGTTGAACCAAAAAGGAGTTCTCTAAAACTTCGAAAATATGCCAACCTTGCACCGAGATACTATTGGTCATTTGAGATACTAGATTAGATAAAGAAAATAACATGTTAGCTTGCATTTCCTGAAAATATTAAATCATATAATGTTTTAACATTGCATTACTTAAAAAATATGTACATGATCCTAACCATGTAATTGATTTGTTTGTAATCCATGTGGAACCAAGAAGAATTACAATTAGAGCCATTGTGTATCCTAGACAAAAAAATTAACTATGCTCGAAAATTCACCCATCGCACATTTGAAATGTAAAGGTAAAATGGAAATATTTTTTTCATACAAAGCCACACTGAAAATGGAGGATGTCATGAAAGAGACATCATTTTCTATTCTAAACATGAATTATTCTTGAAAAGAAAATTAATACTAAGGATAGTGTTAATTTTAAGGTGGAGATGAATGAAATATAAGTTTCAACCCTTTTGAAGTCCTAAATTTGATTAAGCATATATTGTAGATAATTTATATTTTTTCACGCCATCACATAGACTTCCATGGTGATTTTGAAGTTTTATATACATAGTTATTTCAGAATTAATAAAATGTACTAAAGCTAACAAATAAAGAGAACCTAAGGGGTTATGGTTCTACTTGATGGGAACGGTAAGGGGGTCCAAGCGGATGACTTGCGTCTCGTGACTTTTCCATGTCCTATCTAAATCATATTCCATGTGATTTTCCTATTTCCACTTAATCCTAATGTTTATGGTAATTAAATTAGAAGCTTAGTAAAAATATTTAATTACTTCCAATAATGATCTCTTATGTTCAAGCAACTAACCCTTGCTTTGAATAAACCAACCTCTACCTTTAAGGAACAAAAAAATGAGTGGAGACTCATCACTCTCACCCATTCATTCATGTGGATAGGAAAATTGAACTAGTGCAGGAGTGCTTGAAAAAGATAGACTTCTCGAAAAGAAGATAAATGTTTTCATGAAGAAAATTAATCCCAATTCTTGTTTGATAGATGGAGATATGGAAGAGATACTATAGTATGACATTATGCCCCAAGAATTAATGGGGATTCATCCTCTTAAATCCACATGTATTATTGGAACTTTTGGGTTGTGTGTTAATTAAAAAAATTATTGTCTAAGAAAAAAAATACTACTTGATATAAAATTTGAAAGTAAATAGTGATTTGGACTCTTCCTAAACACATTGAGCCTCGTAGATAAGAAAATTATCCATGAGGGATTGGAGAGTAGAGAAGGGAGTGTCTTCCTATATTGCATGGGGTAGTATATTGAGTGACAAACTTTTTCTAGTCGGAAGATTGAATAGAGATTTTATCAGGGATTTTCTTGGCTGATCAAAATATTTTGGTAAAGTGGAGAGCGATGTGGGTGTCCTGAACATATATTCTTATTTTGACGATTTTGGATATCACCAAAATACAAGCGAGTATCCCCAATATTAAGTCCCAATTATACCTCACATCATTTGGAGTAGGAACCCCATCCGTAGTATCAGCTCGGCCTCCATAACTGAAGGTTCACCTTGGTTTCAATAGATAACATAAGACATTATATACATAAACCTTGAATAATCAAGTAAGTTGACATTGTGAAACACCGATTGCAATGTGCAAAAGTTTACCTTCATGAGCAGGATACGAGAGTGAGTCTCTAGAAGGAAGTAATAGTACTAACCTAAGAGAGAGACATGAGAGCATGAAAAGATTTGTGAGAAAAATAGTTCACATAACGATCGTTAAAGAGAATACAATACACATTCAATAATATGAGTACCAATGCCAGCAAAATATTTCAGTTTATCCAGTACATATGAACACAACATATACCGTAAACATCCCAAGAATAAACCTAAAACATTCGAGATACAAGCATGAAAATGTGATGGATCATTGAGCTTAAATATTAGGCAAAAGATCTAAGTACACAGTTACAATGGTTAGGCACAGTTTTAGGAGTGGAACATTAAGTCACTTCTTGCTTCTCCAAATAATAGTTTTCTCTCCAATGCCAAGTAGAGAAGCCAAGACTATCTCTCCAAAGCTTAAACCTCCAAAATCCTTTTGCTTGAGTTATGAGGTTGCTTTTATAACAAGAGGAATGAATTTTCATATCCCCGTGACTCTTGGACTACCCTAATGACTCTTGGACTTCTAATGTGTCCTTTGGACTTCTAAACAACTCTTGAACTTCTAGATGACTTTTGGACTTCTCTTAAAGACATTTTTGTCCATATATGACTAAGTGACTTTTCATATTCCACATATGACTCTTGTCTTTCCACACTTTTAATTTTGTCCTTTTCCTTGAGAATACATCATTACATTCCACATGATGATGTGGCATAACACATGGAAACATATTGATATTTATGATGACACTTGTACATGTTACAAATTGACAATGATGGCATGCACTTCACAATGGGGTGGTAATGCCAAGTTTTCTTCCTTGTTGCCTCATCTTTCATTCTTGATGATAGATAAGATACATGCTTCATATTCATGAAGGATCCACTTTTTTTCTTGTCTTCACCCTCCAAAGGGTCTTTGAGCAACATTGGAATCCTTTGAATCATCATGCAATGTCTTATTTTTGTCTTGGTCCATGATCTGCTCCATGTCTTCATGATAGATATCTTTGTTCTTATTTTTCGCATGTGCTTATTTATGCTTTCTCCTTGCTATATACTTTTATCATCACCTTTTCATGCTAATAAGTTACTCCTTCCATTTAAAATCATTCATGACAAAGCAAAATAAGTCTTAAAATCATCTATTCTATCACTAACTAGTCCAGGGAATGAACCGATTATGATAGGTATCTGGAAAGGTTAAAAAGAGGAGGCTTTATTAGGAGGGTGAAGTCAAACTAAACAGTGGATTAGGAAGGCTTTAATTTTCATTGTTACGATGCCATGTACTATTAATAGGAGCTATCCTTGGCCTAACATAGTGGAGAACCTAAAGGAGGAAGGTGGGGGATATGGTGCTTCAAACTACGTCATTCGCTCTAAATAAAAGAGAGGAAACTTAGAAAGCACAGTTTGAATATTCAAGGGCCAATATGATGCCTCCTTAAGCCTTCCTACTAAGCCATGTGTTTAAGAGGAAGATTCTAAGCAAGTTTCAGTGTAGAGGGGAGGGGAAGAAGGAAGGATGAATGATTTAGGCTTCAATATTGCGCTATGAGCAAGAAGGAAGAGGAGGCCTTTAGGAAAGCGCAATTTGACTAGTCAAAGGCTCAATGTCTCTTCAAAATATTACATGTTTTGAGGGATACTTTTCAAGGGAGAGGTTTGACTATGGAGCGCATTGGGAAGAGTGGAGGGTGAAGGCTTTAGGCTTCAAGACTGCACCATGTGCTCAAAGGGAGAAAATACTTGAAAGACAGCAAAAAAAATTCAACGAGGGGTCAGTGTTGGTTTGGAATTTTCTTTTAATTATAGGCTAGCATATTTTGAATTAAATTGTGTGTTTTTTCATTTTTAATGTGCTTTTCATTCAGGGAATCCATGGGAAGGAAGCCACTTTTCCTAAGACGATTTTCGTTGTACTAGGAGGATAGGAGGGTATTTTAATTACATTTTTTCCACTGCAAGAGGTTGTAATAGGTCCATGTTATTAGTTAGGAGTGATTTATGTGTCATGCAAGGCATAGGTGACAAAAACTCAGTGTAATGAGTTAGTACAAGCAAGGAGGATTAGGTGACTTCCCTTGGGAGGTTCATAATGTGCAGTATATTTGAGGTGATCTTGAGGAGGACTTAGTGCACCAATCTTGGTGAGTAGTATTGCATCATTTAGTCCCATGAGTATTTTAATCTAATAAGTTGGTAATATTTCTAATTCCTTCACAACTTTCACTGGCCTGAAGGACCAAGAAGGGCTCCAAAAAGGCTAAGTGTGGGACCACTAGAGTAAAAGAGGTAAATGCATTTGAACATGACTCAAAATTTGATCACACACATGAAAACCATAAATACAAGCCAAAAGGATACACAAGACTCATGGATAACAATCACACCTTGAAACAACAGGAAATCGACACTTATTTCTAAGTGTGACAATTGAAACGACACATTACAACACTTAGAACACAAGTTACAATAAAAGTGACGACTGGGACCAAATGGTGTGATAAGTTGTAGTAATGTTTCTATTTCATATTATAATGATATGTAATTCCATGTAATATAGAGGAGTGTTCCAGAACTAGCTTTGGTGATACACAAAGGTGTGACACATGCAGGAGTGAAAACAACAAATACAACACCTGCGACGGGAGGGAAACACGAAGACGACACTTGAAAAATACGAAAAACCTTGAAAGAGACACATGCCAAAGAAAATATAACATGAAAATGACACGTATTAAATTTACATAGAGAAAAAGAGACAAGCAATAATGTAAAAGTGACACTTGTCAAAGCGATGGTCCACAAAAGCGACAGTTGAGAAAACTCATTGAAATCAAAGTACAAACACAACCAAAGTGAGGGGGAGACTATCAATGAAAGTGCGCACAGATTATCGACATGAGATGAATATAACTCAGGAACATTCTTTATGGATAGTTTTATTCATGTTCAATATATCATAAAGAAAATGCGCTCATGAACTCATCGAAGTTTGTGCATGTGTGTGAGAAAGTGAATTGACAGTTTAAAACTAGGAAGAAGACTTAAACACTTTGCGGAACATCATTCGACCATGGAGTAACCATAGGGTGATAGACCATAAGATCCTTAGTAGGCTCCAAAATTCAAGTGCAATCAAAATTTTAGAGGGTGTTGCTCGCAGCTTCATCACTTGGTGACACACTAGTAGAACTCCAGCTTCTCTGTTTAGTTTTAATTCTCTAAGTGCAAGGTCTCAGCCTTTCAGGAAGTATTGATTCATATTTTGGATTACCTTGGCTTCCCTTCCTAAATCGGTTATAGATATAGTCTAGCACATTCCCTTACTCAGTCAAATACATATTAAGGCTTGCAAATCACAATTGTTTCAATCTAGGAAAGGGTAACATATAACTGTGAGTTTAAGATAATAAAAGTATGAGTTTTCATCTATGGTGTTTCTTTGTTGCAAGAAAACCTGGAAAATACCCCAGAAAAGTCACTACAAGAACACAAGCATCACTTTGATGTCAATGAGCCTGAACAATACCTCGGCGAAGTTACTTGTTTCACCTCTCTATGTAGGAAGCCTTTCTCTTCTTTCACCCTTTATTTATTTTATTTATAGAACTGTGATTAGGCACTTATTTATTTTCTTGGGCACAAGAAGGATCATGAATTATTGATATCAGGAAGGTTTTTCCTTCAGAGAAGGTAATATAAAGCTCTTATATTGGTTTTCTCATTGATTGATTTTCCCCTTACCTTTCTCTACTCTATTTGATTGGAAAAAGAAAAAAATTTACTTACAATGTCGAGTTGAGGAATGAGGATCCTAGAATAGATACAGGCTTTATTGTTTGATTGAAGGCTTTCCGTTCGAGTGGATCGTATTTTCCATACATACATAATTGCCTTTAAAGATATACAAACCAAGATAGAGAAGAGGTAACAGATTAGCCAAGCATTGTTCGTCATTCAATTTTTTCCATATTGTCTTTTGAAGTAAAGAGGAGCATATTTCATGCAAAGTCTTATTAAGAAAAATGAAAGAAAAGACATAACAAAGAAAATAAAACTGACATGTAAAGCAATCATGAATAATAGAGAAATAAAAACAAAACAAATGCAGAGACTATATGGAGAGCAAGACAAAGGGTGGATGCAATGCAAGGGACACTAAATGCAACTAGACCTAATTCTAATATAACCAACTAGAAGGTCATGGCTAAGTGTTATTATATTTCCAATGAAATCACCATAGTTGTTCCCAACCTGCAATCACAAAGATAAGAGCAATTAAAATCGATATATAACAATGTGCAACAGAAAAGATAGAAGCTTGGAAATATTGCACAAAACATTGAAGGTCTTGCCTACAGGAAGAAACATGTGTCATAACACCTAAGTTTACCCAACCTACAACCTTACCTTTTCGATAAGAACAAAAATCATACAAAACTCTACAAATCCTTGTGAAATCACATGCATATGTTTTGTCCTTATTAGCAAACATCAATAAAGATAGAAATTTGTTATTAGCATAATGGCTTTCTAGGTAAGATGCTTCTAACTAATCGTAGATTAGATCATAAAATTCATAACATCCCTCTTTAAAATCCTGAAATCCATGAAAGGATGAACTTAAAATTAATGACACAGAATCCAGATGGGAATATTGTAAGGGAAAATAGATTTTATCATGTTCAAAAGGCTTGTCAAGATAGTGAGGTCTTAACATGACCATCAACGAAGGCTAAAGTTCCTCGACCGCTTGAAAAGTTGAAATATACTATTCGGAAAATGACAAATTGAATGGAAGTTGTCATAATCAGATGAATGGGTTAAGGCACGAGACTCCCAATTAGTAGACAACAAAGATATATTAGTTTGAATAGATTTACAAATACTTTGAATGCTAGAATCATCTTCCTCGCATACTGAATGTAACAAACCATTTCCCCGTGACTGGTTACAAATTGTACTAGCATCGTAATCATTGAAAGAATTTAAAAGTAAATCTAGTATAGCAATTGCATGACACAAATATGGATATAATAGGTCAAAAATAGGAACTTGATTCACCAAATAATTGAGGATTTTACTAACACTCAAGAGGAGATCTAGTGCCAAAATGAAAATTATTAGCATCATAATATTCACAAGAAAGATTAGGAGATGATTATTTTCAAAATAATGTGATATGTATGAATCGTTTGGCCAATGATAATCTTCAAAATGATCAAATTCATAACTTTTTTCTTTCATGAGAGGCAAACATTACAAACCAAGTTTGATACAAGAGATTTGCATGAAGATGAATCAACTAAAAAAATAATTTCAACCCAATTAGGAACCAAACCTTGAAAGTTATAAAAGATATATTTGAAATACCACACAACTTTCAAGAAGGAGTTTAAATCCAGTGAAACCATGCAAAGGAAAGAATTGTTTGAAAATCTCCAAACCTACTCTACTGCTCTATGGATATTAATTCACAATTTAGAACAAAAATTTCAGGCATGAACGAATAAATAACACACATGCAACAATTATTTTATCTGCGTAAAGAAATCTGCTAAAAACCCCAATTCTTCTCACATTAATCAGATTAATAGAGATGTAAAACAATTGATTTTCTCAACTGAGCTCACCCTGCAAGTGCACAATGTATCTCTTTGCTAACTGAAGGCCTTTGACCTATACTTAGTCAATTTATGCATTGGCTTAAGCTCCTATTTCCTTGCATTGTTCCTTGAGGAATTAGGCCCCTATTATTTAGCAAATTCCTCAAATTGATTGCACAATTCCTTTAGGTTAATCGTCTGACTGTATGCAACACTTGTACACTCAAAAATAGTCTACAATTAATGTTACACTGCCTTGTAATTTCCATCTCAACTGCGTAACTCGAATTATTTGGATGCACTAGCTATTTCAGGTTGATTGATTAGTTAATTGGTTGATCACTGAGTTTGCTTAAAGTCCCACTGTACAACCTAACCCTCCACTAGTTCTTCCAACAGTTGGAACTAGTTTAACTGAAAACAACCTTATATAATTGACCTTGATTGCTACAAATTAGAAATCACACATGCTTAGTTGAAATCTAACTCCTCCAACTCGAATTTACTGAGTAAACTAGGTGAAACAACCCATGTCACTCAAGTTAACATCATCCAAGTTTTTTTTTGATGTGGAAATTTTAACTTTCTCAATTTAATCAAGGCAAAATCAAACTGAGAATTTCTTGTTGCATTTTTCAACACTCCCTCTAAGCAAGAAATGGATTATCAACCACACCTATCATCCACTTGTGGAACTTGAACTTCCCTCTTGACAAGGCCTTTGTCAAAATGTCAGCATCTTGTTCCTCTATTAGAATGTAGTTCAACAACATTATCCGACTTTGCACACAGTCCCGCAAATGGTGATACCAGATATCTATATGTTTGGATCGATCATGAAATATGGGATTTTCAGAGAGCTTGATGCAACTTTTATTATCACAGTAGCTCACATTTGGATCCATCATTTGCCCAAATAATCCAACAAGTAATTTTCTCATCCATATCGCCTCACAAGCTGGTTGACTGGCAGGCATATATCCTTATTTTTCCAAGTTGAGTGCCGCATATCTTTTGTTCTTGTTGTATCAAGAAATCGATGTGTACCCAACACTGAAAATTCCACCTGATCTACTCTTCTGGTTTAATCGACTCCCAGCCCAATCTTCATTTGTGAAGCCATGCAGCTTCACTCCCTCTATCTGTCTATGCCATAGTCCAAACTAGGTAGTTCCTCTGAGGTAGAACATGCTTAGTTGCCCTCAAAAATAATTTGTTCAGTTGAACCACGGCTTGGCTCAACCGGTTTACTGCATAGCACATATATGATCATGTTTTCACAAGATACATTAGTGAACGGACCAATTGTTGGTAAATAATAGCATCCACTTTGTCACTTGAAGTGGCATTGTATTTCCTTCAGTTTGTCTCTAAAGTAGTCTCCATGGATTTTCATTTGTCCATGCGGAACTTCTGAAGTATCTAATTGGCATACTTGCCCTAAGAGACAAACATTTCCCCATCTTCTTTCCACACTTCCAATCTGAGGAAGTAGTGCATGAGACCCATGTCCTTCATTTCAAACTCTCTTGCAAGTTCATCCTTGAAAGATTTGATTAGTTGCTCATCACTAGTTGAAATAAAGTCATCAACATATAAGACAATAATCAACAATTTACCTTCTACCAAGATATGATGGAGTTTTGCATCCACTTCACTTTTTGTGAATCCCAAACTGGTGAGATAGTTACGATTCTAGTGTACCAAGCACGGGTTTCTTGCTTGAGACCGCACAACGCTCGCTTGAGTCTACACACATGAGACTCTCAATTAAAATTATTGAAGCCTTCTGGTTGCTCGATATACACCTCCTCTTCAATAACTACATTAAGGAATGTTTTTTTCACATCCATCTGGTGGATCTTCCACCCCATATATGCAGCCAGAGCAAGAATTGATCTGATGGATGAGTACCTTGCTACAAGAGAAAATTTCTCCTCATATTCAATCCCCTAAACTTGAGAGTACCCATTGGCCACAAATATAGCCTTGTGATTTTCTATGCTTCCATTTTCTTCCTACTTTACCTTGAAGACCCATCTCAAAGCCACAACTGATTTAGCTATTGGTCTCGAGACCACTTCCCAAACACTATTTCTTACAATGGATTCGTACTCCTCCATCATTGCATCAACCCATGCATATTTATGTATTTCTTCCTCGAAATATGATGTCTCAGTGTATACAATCTCAGTCATTAGAGCCATTTAGCTAGTTTACCAATCTAGTGAGCTTCCTTTCCTGCGCTGATTTGAAGGAGAAACGACATTCTCCCTCACATCCTGCACAAGTATCTCAATTTCCCTAGTTCTTTTCCTACCTTCTCTGGATGGTTCTACTTGAGTGGTTGTCTCCACTCTCTTATCCTCAATTTGTGGCTACTCCAAAACTTCCTAAGGCTCCTCCTTTGGAGCTAAAATCTCCTCTTTTGGTTGGATTTGAAGCTCCATCTCAATAGATCACCACATCACTTTATCCTCTTTAAATTGTACATCCCTTCACATCGTTGTCATTCTGAGGGATGGAAAGTACACATAGTACTTGTGGGGAGTTTCTATGTAACCCACAAATATCTCCAATTCAATTGTCGTTTCTAGCTTCTTCCTTGCATATTCGAAGAGATGGAAGTAAACAGAGGCTCCAAAAATATTTAAGTGCAACACATTCGGATCGTTCCTGAGAAAGTCTCCTCTAGTGTAATCATGCCCAAAATCCGGTGAGGTCTTCGGTTATGAAAATATTTTGTTGTGTTGCATGCTTTGGCCCACAAGTGCAGACGTAGGCCTTGGTCATGCAACATTTCCCTCGCTGCTCCCACAATGCTACAGTTATTTCTCTCTCAACCACCCTAGTATGTTGTGGGTTGTGGGGTGTTGTCAACTCTCGTCCAATGCCTTATTTTTCATTGAAATTTTTAAACTCATTCGACATGTACTCACCTCCATTATCACTCCTGAGAACCTTCACCTTATTGCCTTTTTCTTTCTCCACAAGTGCCTTGAACTCTACAAACTTGGAGAATGTCTCCTCCTTCTTCTACATGAAGAAGATCTAGCACTTCCATGAGAAGTCATCAATAAAGATGACAAAATATTTGTGCCTGGTATTGGAATTTGTTGAGAAATTTCAACAGACATAAGAGTGGATCCTTTCTAGGATTGCATGTGCTTTGTTTTCCTAATCATGGAAAGTGGATTTTGTGTACTTCCCCAAAGTACATCATTTTCATACATCATGCTTCTCAATTTCTCCTTTAGGGAGCCCTATGGTTAATTGTTGCATGATATTCAAAGGGCCATGATGCAAATGGCCAAGTCTTATATGCCAAAGTTCACCGATGTCGTGGCTATGCACCTTCTTTACCTTTGTGCTCAATGCAGCATAATCCTCCACATCTAGCTTGTACAGGTTCCTCACATGAACCCCGATCAGCTTCACCTGTCCCATGCCTATGTGTCTCGGGAATAAATTTCCTTTTCTGAAGATCACATCATATCCACGGTCCTCCAAAACTGCAACAGAGACGATATTTTTTGTTAAGAGCGGAATGAACATGACATCCTTGAGCCTGATGGGGGAGCCTGACTCCCTCTGAAAGGTGACTGTACCAACCTCGGTTGCACTATACCTTCCATCATCCTCCATCTCAATGTGCATCTACAAGTATTTCTCCTCGAGGTCACTTAAAAACTCTTTATTCCCCATCATGTGGAACAATGCACCTGAGTCCAAGTACCACATGCTCCCCATCATTGTGTTGGCCATACATGCAATGAGGGTAAATTCAAGCTTGAATTTTGAATCCAAAGCTTCACCTGATTCTCCTCCTGAGGTCTTCTTGCTTGCCTTATTGTGTGGACACTTCGTGGCATAGTACCTAAATTCATGACAATGGAAGCATTTTATTTTTGACAAATCTTTCTTCTTGCCCCCTTGACTAGATTTTGGTTTGGATTGGGATTTCTTCACTTTTCCCTTCTTTTCATTTCTGTCCAATCAAATTTTTTCTTCATCCTCGCCCTTGGATGAAGCCCCATCCTTGGTATTCTGCCTTATTTCCTCCTATACCAAATCGAACCATAAGCGCTCCCAATTCAGTAGTTTATCCCTCCCATTCACTAAATATTAATAGTTGTGCTAGATGTTGGTAAGGCATAGAAGGGCTATACTTACCAAGTCTTCTCCAGGGACATTAACACCGACGCCTCCAATTTATCACGACATTGTGTAAACCTACTCAAATACTACAAAAAAATTTCATTCTGCTGCATCTTGATACTTTGAAGTTTATCCTTAAGTGTGAGCTTCCTGTGGTCATTATTATTCTCAAAAATATATGTCAGTTCTTTCCACATCACGAACATAGTTTCCTTTCCATTTATATTTGATACAATATGATCTTGTACTGTCTCAGATGATTCTCCTCTCTTTGGATACATCTTTCTTCCACTAAGCAAGGCTCTAGGCATCAGATGCTTGTGTTTTTGTAACATCTGACTTGATGTATTCTATAAACCATTGTCATCCAATACTACCTCCATGTGATCCTTCCATGCAACAAAATTAGAGGTGCCTCCCAAGGAATACTCTAGCCTTAGTCCATTGAAAGCCATCTTCTCAGTTCTAAAGAAAACCTGCAACATTGATCTCCAAATTCGAGCCTCTGAGAAACAACTTCATTTTTTTTCTCTATTGTGAATCCAGCTCTGATACCGTGTGTTAGCCACCTATATTTTTCCATTATATCAGCCGGTGGCTAAATATTCTTTGCAGCCTTCAAGAAACAAATTCAATTCTGAAGTTGTTGGTGCTTTTAAATCTGTTGGTAAAATCATAAACTGCTGATTAGATCTTCATACATTTCCTTCTCCCAGCCTCTGATATTCCACGAAAATCCAAGTCAGATACTGTTGCATCCCTTTTCCCTTACCCTCCCTTGCTTCCATCTTACCTCCATTCTCCAATTTCCTTTATTCTCATAAAAACCCCACAAAACCATATGTTATTCCCTATCCCTTCATTAATCTCCTTTCCTAAGGTTAAAAACCCATTTTTTAACCTTATCGGAATTATATTTCCTTTTGAAATTCTTTGGAAAAACCATAGAAAACACATGTTTCTATGCGTTAGGCTTAGGCCCCTCAGGCTAAGCTCCCTGCCTTTTCTTCCTCCATATACCCCGACACCAGAACCACGCGCTAAGTCAGACAGGTGCTTAACTCTTGAAATTTATTTTCTGCCCGAAAAACATTGAAAAACCTTCGTAAAACGCAAAAATCGGGTTTGTTTTATTTTTTATAAAGTTTTCCGCCGAAGAAATTATGTTAAAACTCAACCGTCGATCTGCCCCACAGATCAACGGTGCGGAGCACGCCTCACCTGGTGGACCCCCTTTCCGCGCTGTTTTCCGTTCCCGCCGGTTTCATCCCGCACCGCTTTCCGCGTCAAAGTGGTTTTCTCCCGTCGGCTAGCGATTCCACACGCTGGCCGACACGTGTCCTCCGCCTCGTTCCAAAACCGCCGTGCAATCACACCGCCCGCGCGCTAAACTTCGTACCAAAGCCACTCAGCGGAATTGGTAGCCACCGTCCGATTGAAACCCCCGCATCCAACGGCTGTCCTCCATCCAACCTGCTCGACCGTTAACGGACATGCGCGCCCGTTAATCTATCCACCGCGCGGCCAAGATTCGATCTCCGCCGTCGATCTCTGTAGATCGACGGCTTACATTCATTCTCCCGATTCCATTGTACAAGTTCCCTTTTTCTCCGCTGAATTTTCAGAACGCCCCCGACCGTTGATCGCAATACGATCAACGGCTCCGATTGCTCCATTTTCCCGCACGCCCTCCAATGCAGATTGTCCATATAACGCAGGATTTTCTCATTTCGATTGTATTTTGTAGGTTTTAAGGTTCTTTCGTCATGTTTTAAGAAAATCTGAAAGACGAGGGTGACGACTCCCGTTCTTTCGAATCATCCATAAAGATCGACCGCAGGGTGAAGAACAGTGTTATCAACGAGGTTTCATGAGCCTTGGTCGTCGCGCATCCCTGTCAAGCTTGAAGGATACCGTCAAAATCGACGCAGAGAAAGAGTATCGGATATTGAAGACCCCAGTGAACCAGAGCAGCAGATTAGTGGACGGATTGGCGGGGATTACGGCTAAGACGGTTATCAAAAGCCTAATCCCCGACTCAGAACACAGATTAAAGGAAAACCTAAAAGTGTTCATCAGACACATCGCCTCCACCACCATACTTTGAGGCGAATTGATTCCTCAACCACCGCAGTGCCACCTATTGCCTCAAAATGCTCAGTCAGAGGCCGAATTCATTGAACAGGATCAGATATTATGCCTCGGAACAGCCAAAGAAGTTATTTCTGCCCTAAATTTAATGACAGAATGTTTGCAGAAGTAACCCTAATAGTACGCAGAGCCTCAAAGGTCAACAAAAGCTCCTTCCGAGCTTACTTCATAAGTATAAGCACATTAATGCAGTGGAACACCTGTATGATTTCTTCATCGAGCCTCCCAGGGTCAGGAAGACATTAATTCTGCATTAATTGTATTTGAGATCTTCCCATCAGATCTCACCTCCTCATCCTTCTATAAATACTCCAGAAGAAGATGAGTGAGGGGTTGGATTGTTTGGTTGTCAATGTAAATTGCTGAAGCATTGTAATGTAATTGAGCCGGAAAACTCTTGACTGTAAATAGTGGTTTCATAGGCTCTTGGAGCTCTGCTTGTAACAGATAGGTTAGGTTGTGAAGAGAGATGGATTAAAACACTGGATCTGAATATTGTAACTGGTTTGAAGCATCAATACAAGCTGATTTATGGGATCCTGGTCTATGCTGATGGTGATGTTATTCTCACTGTGAACTTGTATTTTCCTTTCTGTTTTCAATTTGTTTCATTCTCCACTGTAAAGAACAGTTTAAACAGTGTTAGGACCTACTATATATCGGTAACCTTCTCTGGCTGAGAAATCTTTATCCCAATGTTTTCTTCTAATTGTGTTATT
This sequence comes from Pinus albicaulis, assembly GCA_034641835.2. Taxonomy (NCBI): domain Eukaryota; kingdom Viridiplantae; phylum Streptophyta; class Pinopsida; order Pinales; family Pinaceae; genus Pinus; species Pinus albicaulis. The sequence goes on along the minus strand of CM076584.1, from coordinate 367,553,552 downwards.
TAGAAATGATTTAATTTAGTCTAAGTATAGAGATGCTGGCGTTCCCTCATCTTTTCGTCACTGCTAAATGTTATTTTTAAATGTTACTTTCAATATATGTTGTGTAAGGAATGAATTGAGGAAATCAAAGGTTAGCCCTGAGTCCCTTTCTTGTTTGCTCAACTATTTGATTGTTTCCCTTAGGATGTGTTAAAAGCTGACTAGTTTCGAAGTACTTATCAGATCTTAGACCATTCTGTGTCATCTTTGTGATTGTCTTGGAAGTAACTAAGTAAAGGAGAGCTAGGAGAGGATTAGGGTGAGCCCAGCCCACTAGTTTCTACTCCAAAGGTTGCCTTCAAGTTTCCCTTCGTTTTTATTTGTATTCTATTAGAAGTGTATCAAAGGTTGGATAGTTTCAAAGTACTTACCAGATCCTAGTTTTCTTCTCTGTTTTTCTTAAGTGCCTGGTAAAAAGGCTGGCTCGTTTCAAAGTACTTACCAGATCTTGGGCTGCTCTTTGTTCTGCATCTGTCATTTCCCTTTCTTGTTGTACCACTCCATTCCATAAATCAAGCCTTAAAGAGATCCTTAGGCATAGATGACTTGCCCCATAGATCACTCTTGAACCTGAATGTTTCAATTAAATCCTCTTATGACTCCATAGCCCAATGGATTGAAAACTTGCCATCATCTGTCTTCATGATCAAAGCTTACTCTTCTGCTTGCAACTTCTCACCTTTGAACCTATTTTCATATAGATCTTTCTGCCTCAAACAACAATTATGTTCAACCATCCGAGAAAACCAAACAAAACCCTTGGCCTTCATAAATAGCCTAATATCATCACCCTAAACTTCAAAGACAATATCCATCTTTGTACATATTGGATAGATCCCTCTCCGGATTCAGGAGGGCTAGATCCTAGAATCCCAAAGTTGGTTGAAATGATGTTAACTCTGTAATCAGACTTTGCCAATCTTGCTTGTTACAGAGACCTAACATTTCTGGCGACTCCACTGGGGAGGAACCCCGAATCATTTTAATTTAAAGATAATCATACGACATCAGAAATTTGGTTCATAAAGCAATTGCCTTATTAACCAGCTTGAGCCACCAGGAAATAACATTTCTGGCGACTCCGCTGGGGAGGAACCCCAAATCATTTTAATTTAAAGATAATCATACGACATCAGAAATTTGGTTCATAAAGCAATTTCCTTATTAACCAGCTTGAGCCACCAGGAAATAACATTTCTGGCGACTCCACTGGGGACTTCTTACCCAGAAAATTCGTAAGACCTGGAGAGTAAAAAGCAGCCTTTTCAAGCACTACCAAGAAATGGTAATCATGATGAGACTTGTTTGGATCAGTGACAAACTAGGTCAAACCTAGGATTCTTTTAAGTTTTTATCTAACCTTGGAAAATCAGCTGGCTTAGCCATAAGGATAGACTGTCTTTGTTTCATAACCGTAGCTAAGTTTTGAGGAAAATTTAGGACATTCTTTTAAAACCACAAATAAAAACAGTTCAGAAAATACCAAAAACATTTCAGATTGGTAGTAAAACACTAGTTTTTGATATCTTGTTTATATCTTTGATGTGTTTTACCCTATACTCTTAGACAGAGTCTGGAAAGGGCCAGGTAGCCTCCGGATCTCATCCTCTTTTAGAGGTGACATATCTGGTGAATGCCCTCCCAGTCAATCTCTGGTTAGAGTTTGTTGTGTTTTGAGATATCCTTGAAAAGGAAGGTTTCACAAACACTGTGGTGGACAGTGTACCCCGTTGAAAACATTCTAGAATTTCCACCTGGCGACTCCATAATCCTGAGCAGACCTTAAGACTTCACTGGAAAGAAACCTCATTCTTACAATATCCTTCAAACCTGGTTACAAGGCTGCAGGATTCGAATTGTGAAGACAGATTAGTTAACCTCCCAAAGATTGTCATATCTGGTTGAACTTTTCCTGTTTAGTTGGGTCTAAACATACAAACATTGTGGCTCCTAAAAATATTCACACTAGAGCCCATCCTGACCCCGATCCACCTGAGATAGTTGATAACCCAGAAAGAATCCTTAGGAAGTCTCCTAAGATACAATTTTCAACTATTTTCAGGCCACCCCTAAGAGCTAATTCAGTCCCTGCAAATCTCTCAGCTCTGCAAGAATCACAAATTGACTTATTGAACCCATTCAGAACTAGGTCATTTGGCGATTTAGAACAGCTACGTTCTGAGCCTTCACTTTCATCTCCCGAAACAATTGGGCCCCTTGGGGATAGAGAATCAACACCTCCTGATTTACATTTTCTACATAATCTAGGTGTCTCTCATCCAAGATCAGCTCAGCAGTCTACTGCTGTTCCATCCACTTCTGTTCATCCGTCATCCATTGTTCAAACCACTCCACTTCAACCCACACCTCCTCTTGTAAATCCACCTCCACTACATATCATGGCAGCATGGTAAGCTCCCTTAGTCCTTCCTGTACCATTAGTCAATCTTCCACATGACTATCAGTCAAAAATTCCATTGTATGATGCTAGCAATACTATAACAGCATCTCAACATGTGGACAAGATGAATGACTACTTTGACAGAAATGAAATTGATGATGATTCTGTCAAACTTAGACTATTTGCTCAAAGTTTGGGGGGAGAAGCAAGAAAATGGTTTAAAGGTTTAGCCCCCCACAGTATTAACGATCTCCAGGGCTTCCATCAAACATTTTTAAACAAATGGGAAGTGAGGAAGAATCCTCTCCAAGTCCTTGCCGACTATAACAATCTCCATAGGAATCCGGGGGAAAGTGTACAAGCTTATTGTACCAGATTTAACAGTGTGTATAATGCACTTTCCCCTGAACTAAAACCTCCTCAGGGTTCAGCTTTAAACAAATTTCCTGAAGGGTTTGATCCTGACATGACATATTCACTCAGAGAAAGAGTTTTCGCAACCCTTGAAGATATGCAAAGAGGTGCTCTTTCTGTGGAAGTTAACCTTATGGAGAAGAGAGCAAGGATGAAAGCTGAAAAGAGAGTATCTTTTAGAGAGGAAACCACCCCTTCCACCTCAAGCTCAAAGATGGAAAGAATGATGGAAGAAATGATGAAGAAAATGAGCATTCTAGAGAGAGCGCAAGCAAGTTTAAATCAAAACGCTCCTCAAAATAGAAACCAAAACCAGAATCAGAATATTAGAAGAAATCAGCCTCCAAACAGACTTAGGGAAGATGATCAGCAGATCATTCCTCCCTTTCATCAAAACTTTTTAAGTGAGGTTGAACAAATAGATCAAATAACAGAGGAAGATGATATAAACTTATTTGGGGTAGATGACGATGACTTTGAGGTTCATTACGATAAAAAACAAGGTCTTTATACACCTTACGATGACAAAAGAGATGATAATGAGAATTATTATTCAAACATGCAAAACGCTGTCATAGAGTCTTCAAGGGAATATGAACTCAGAAGTAGGTCTAATCAACAAACCCCCAACAATAAAACCTCTGACAAACCTTCTCAAAACAACGCTACAACCAAGTCTAAAACAATCAAACAAAAGGACAAAACAGTGGCTGAAAATTCTGGTAATGGTAAAGAGAAAGACGCTCAAAATATTGAAAAACAGAGTGCAAACATTAGCAGTACTAGCACCTCGGTTAGTACTCCTAAAAAAACAACTGTTTCAACTATAGATAAACCAAATCAGCAAGCTGTTATTGCTGATAAAGTGGCAGTAAACAAAGCTGAAGTCAATGCTTTAAGGAATCAAAACCTTTTCAGCCTGGAACAGGAAATCTCGAAGATCAAAATCTCTGTTCCTTTGACTGAATTAGCTTCCCAACACATATATAGGTCCAAAATTTTGAAGGCTTTGAACTTAGAAGATACTGAAGATACACTCAATCTTAATGATGACCAACCAGAGCTTATTTTTGGTCCAAAGATTGAAGGAAAGTTTCAAGAAGGTCATGTCCCTCCCTTTTACGTAAGCTTAAACATTCATGAAAAAATTTTGCATAATGCTATGCATGACTCAGGCGCTTCCCATAATTTAATGCCCAAAGCCGTAATGGAAAGCCTGGGTCTTGAAATTACCAGACCTTACAAAGACTTATACTCATTTGACTCAAGCAGAGTTAAATGTCTAGGATTGATAAAAGATCTCTGTGTTAACTTAGCCCAGATTCCAGCCAAATGTTTAGTCATGGATGTTGTTTTGGCTGATGTACTCCCAAAATATGGAATGCTTTTATCAAGATCTTGGGGGGCTAAGTTACAGGGAACTATGCAAATGGACATGACCTATGCGACTATCCCTGTTTTTAATCAGACTAGAAAACTTTACAGGGAATCCCACATGCAGTACACAGTGACAAGTCAAGACCGGCCTCAAAACTCTCCTTTGTATGCTGTTAGTACCAGCCTTGATTCTTTCATCATGTTTAATGATGAAACACTTACAGGACAAATCATTTCAACAGAATCAATGGTTGAAACGGAGGAAGAGGAACCCAACGCTGAATCGCCGGAACAGTCTATTGTGTCTGAAAATCCTAGCACACTAAATACAGATCTTGAACTACAAGTTATCAATCCTCAAACCGATGAAAAACTTCAGGAATAAAATTATACAAAGCCCATTCACCAAACTGAAAATGTCCCTCTTTGGACTATGTATTTTGATGGGTCATGCACCAAAACGAATGCTGGTGCAGGTGTCTGGATTACTAACACTGAAAATAATCATACAGAATGTATCTCATGTAAATTAAATTTTCAGTGTTCCAACAACATAGCAGAATATGAATCCCTTCTCTTAGGCTTGCATCTCTTGAAAAAGTTGGGTGCCAAGAGAATCAATGTATATGGGGATTCTGAATTAATCATTAGGCAAGTTAATGGGGAATATAATGCAAATCACCCCAGACTTAGAGCCTATAGGAATGATGTCATGGATCTTTTGAAAACATTTGAGGAGTCCACACTGACTTTTGTCCCAAGAAAAAGAAACATTGCAGCCCACAATTTAGCCTTTGCTGCTAGAACCTGTCCAATACTGTATGATGACACCTCTCAGATAAAATTCAGACCAGCTATCCTGGATAACAAGAAATATTGGCAGGTGTTTGATGGAGATAAACAAATAGAAGACTTCATGCAATTCAGAAATGAGTTTGAACCCCATAGTTCAGATTCAGATTACGATACAGACTGCAGTGAAGAAAATTTTCTTGGTGAAGAAGAACCGTCTCCACAGCTGGTAGATATAAACCTTCAGACTATCAAATTTAGAAACCAAACAGAATTAAGTGCAAAATCTGAAACAGAGGAATTAGAAACTCTACATTCTAAGGATGATAGTTTGCCCAAGGGTTTGGCCCCTCTAGAAGAACTGTTTGATTTTGATGATGTGGCCAGCAAACCTAAACTGGAGCCTGTAGAAACTGAAGTGGAGGAATGCAACATAGGCAGTGAAGAAAAACCGAAAATGATCAAGCTGTCCAAAACCTTGCCAGCTCACATTAAATTCAAATACTTAGAGCTGTTCAAAGAATTTTTTGATGTTTTTGCGTGGAGTTATGAAGATCTTAAATCCTATGACACTGAAATAATACAGCACAAAATCCCTCTTAAAGAAAACCAAAAACCATTCAAACAGAAACTGCGCAGAATAAACCCTGTCCAGTTACCATTGGTTAAGAAGGAAATTATGAAGATGCACAATGTTGGTATTATTGTCCCTATTAGATATTCTGAGTGGGTATCTAATCTTTTGTCAGTTAGGAAGAAGACTGGAGAAATTAGGCTTTGTATAGACTTCAGAAATTTAAACAAAGCCTCATTAAAAGACAACTACCCTTTGCCCAAGATGGATCATATTTTACAAAGGGTGGTGGGGTCTAAAAGAATTTCTTTGTTGGATGGCTATTCAGGGTATAACCAAGTCTTAGTCCACCCTGATGATCAATTAAAGACAGCTTTTACTACACCATGGGGCACTTTCATGTATGTGAAAATGCCTTTTGGTCTAATGAACGCTGGAGCAACCTTTCAGAGAGCCATGGACATAGCATTCTCGGAAGAATTGGGTTTCTTCATCATTATCTATCTTAATGATGTAACTGTGTTTTCAAAAACAGATGAAGAACACTTGGAACACTTGAGGAAAGTTTTCGAGAAGTGCCGAAAGTTTGGGATATCTTTGAACCCCAAGAAGACTTTATTTGGTCTCCAAGAAGGTAAACTTCTTGGGCACATCATTTCAGAAGAGGGCATAAAGATTGATCCCATGAGGATTGAGGCCATATTGCAAATCTCTCATCCTCGAAACATCAAAGAGTTGCAGTCTTTCATTGGAAAGATAAACTTTTTGAGAAGGTTCATCCCCAACTTGGCCGAGCTCCTTAGGAATATCACAAACATGTTGAAAAAGGAGCAAGGGGTAAAATGGACCTCAGAAGCAAAGACATCCTTTGAGCTGGTGAAACAAGCGTTAACCAAAACACCGGTTCTCATAAGTCCTGATTTTTCAAAATATTTTTATATCTTCTCATTTGCATCAGAACATACCATAGCTGTTGTCCTTTTACAGAAAAATCCACAAGGACAAGAGCAGCCCATTGCATTCTTTAGTAAGGCATTGAGGGATGCCCCTTTGAAGTACAAAATTATGGAGAAACAGGATTTTGCTTTGGTAAAGGCTTTGAAAGACTTCAGAGTATACATCCTTCACTCACATATCATTGCCTTTGTCCCAAATTCGGTTGTAAAAGACATTCTAACACAGGATCCAGATGGTAAGAGAGGTAAGTGGATTGCTGTTATTCTTGAATATGATTTAGAAATAAAACCCACTAAGCTCATCAAAGGCCAAGGTCTAGCTAAATTAATGGCTGAATCAAATTGTGAACTTCTTGATATTAATATGATCGATGCTTTAGATAACCAAGAAGAACTCTCAACTCCTGTTGTTGAAGATCATTTTATGAATTCTCCTTGGTACGATGATATTGTTTATGTTTTGCTTAATCTGAATACACCTCCTGGTTTATCCAAAACAAAGGCAATATTCCTAAAGTTAAAAGTTGTAAACTATTGCATTATTGATAAATGTCTTTATTGGAAAAATGAGAGTGGTATATTGCTTAAATGTTTGCCTGAATTTGATGTAGAAAAAATTAAGCAGGAATTGCATGAAGGAGAGTGTGGAGGCCATTTGTACTGGAAGTCAACAGCCAACAAAATTTTGAGGGCTGGTTTCTATTGGCCCACTCTTTTTCCTGATGTTCATAAGATGACCACCACTTGCCATAAATGCCAAGTGTTTGAGGGCAAGAGAAAATTATTACCCCTTCCTCTGCATCCAATTACTGTTGAAGCCCCTTTTCAACAATGGGGACTTGACTTCATAGGAGAAATCCATCCACCATCCTCTGCCTAGCACAGGTGGATTCTTACCGCCACAGACTACTTCACTAAGTGGATAGAAGCCATTCCTTGTAGGCAGGCCAATGATTCGGTTATCATTAAATTCATAGAAACCAATATCCTTTCCAGATTTGGTTGTCCTACCAAGATCATCACTGATAATGCAGCAGCATTTGGATCAAAGAAAATTGTGGAATTCTGTCACAAATATCAGATAACATTGGGACACTCCACGGCCTATTACCCTCAAGGTAATGGACTTGCAGAGTCTTCCAACAAAATCTTGGTGAACATAATAAAGAAACTGTTGGAGGAAAACAAGAAGTCTTGGCACACAAAGCTGATCCATGCACTCTGGGCTGACAGATTAACTTTGAAGAAATCCATTGGTATGTCACCCTTCCAGCTTGTGTATGGTACAGATGCAATCTTTCCTAACAGCCTTGGTGTACCAGTTATGAAGTTAATTCAAGAGTTGCAGACTGAAGAAAATGACATAATCAGAAGAATAAATCAGACCATTCATCTTCAGCAAACCAGGGAGGAAGTGTACAACAAAGCATTGCAGAAGCAAGACAATATCAAGAAGATATTTGACAGAAGAACAAAGGCCAGCAATTTCAAGATTGGGGACAAAGTTTTAAAGTGGGACTCAAAGAGGGAAGATAAGGGAAAGCATGGTAAATTTGATAATCTATGGCTTGGCCCTTACTCTATTCATTCAGTTGCTGGAAACAACGCATTCTTCCTACAAGAGCTGAATGGAACAGATTTGTTTGGGGGTCCTGTCAATGGCAGGATGCTTAAGCATTACCTTTCTTAAATTATTTCATGTTTTGAAGCCTTTTTACCTGTTTCCATTGTAAACTTTTCATCCATCATTGCATTCAAAGTTATGAAAAATCAGAAAATACAAAAAGAAAGAAAGAAAAGAGGGCAGAAATGAAAACAAGAAAGGCAAGGCCCCATGCCAAAAAGAGAAGTAAACTGAAAGTGTGCAAGCTTAAATGCCACTCCTTAAAACACACTTCTAGTTAGTCAAACTGTTTAATCTTGACTAATTAGCTTTCAATTTTCTGTTGATAGGGTTGTGAATTTGATTGGCCAAACTGTTTAATCTTGGCTTATCAGTAGATAGATTAGAATAGAAATTAAGGTTCAAACAAACTCAAAATCTGAACCAAAGTTCCCAAGAGAAAGATGACTCAAAGCTGTTTTATTTTCTGAGTCATAAAAGAGAAGACCTGGTTCAAATCCGCTCAAAACTTGAACCAGAAGAAAAGCAAAGATAGCTCACAGAAATGGAAAAAACAGAGCTATGAAAATAAGAAAAGGCCATGATAAGAAACTTTCAGATCTTAAGCCTTCTGTTTTGATTTAAAATTTTCTGCAAATAATAATCTATGTGCAGCTTGTCTTTATGCCATAGATCATAGCAAGTCAAACAGCTTAATCTTGACTTAACTATTTTTAAATTTCTGTTGTAAAATTTAGAGAATGAAAGTTTGTTGGACTGTTTAATCCCAACAGATAGTAGGCTAGGTAGAGAAATATCTGAGCTCAACTGTTCAATCTGAGTTCAGGGAGAAATAAGGGGTAGAAATAGATTAGATTTCCTGCTTTCAAAAGAATAAAATGTTATATAAAGAGTCTGCCAATCCAAGTGCACTCTGATGAAGAAAAAATGTTAGATCAGTAGGATTGGGGTAGGTAGAAGTTGTATTGATGAAATTCATTTTTCTTTCATGACTGATATCATTTTGTCAAAGAAAAGCAAGAGCAAGCAATGGGTCAGGCACCAGTCAGCGTCCCAGAGAAATCAGGTCTGAATTCTTGATGCCTTCAAGAAGGCACCATCCCCAAGTGGAGCCACTGTTAGCCACCTATATTTTTCCATTATATCAGCCGGTGGCTAAATATTCTTTGCAGCCTTCAAGAAACAAATTCAGTTCTGAAGTTGTTGGTGCTTTGAAGTCTATTGGTAAAATCATAAACTGCTGATTAGATCTTCATACATTTCCTTCTCCCAGCCTCTGATATTCCACGAAAATCCAAGTCAGATACTGTTGCATCCCTTTTCCCTTACCCTCCCTTGCTTCCATCTTACCTCCATTCTCCAATTTCCTTTATTCTCATAAAAACCCCACAAAACCATATGTTATTCCCTATCCCTTCATTAATCTCCTTTCCTAAGGTTAAAAACCCATTTTTTAACCTTATCGGAATTATATTTCCTTTTGAAATTCTTGGAAAAACCATAGAAAACACATGTTTCTATGCGTTAGGCTTAGGCCCCTCAGGCTAAGCTCCCTGCCTTTTCTTCCTCCATATACCCCGACGCCAAAACCACGCGCTAAGTCAGACAGGCGCTTAACTCTTGAAATTTATTTTCTGCCCGAAAAACATTGAAAAACCTTCGTAAAACGCAAAAATCGGGTTTGTTTTATTTTTCATAAAGTTTTCCGCCGAGGAAATTATGTTAAAACTCGACCGTCGATCTGCCCCACAGATCAACGGTGCGGAGCACGCCTCACCTGGTGGACCCCCTTTCCGCGCTGTTTTCCGTTCCAGCCGGTTTCATCCTGCACCGCTTTCCGCGTCAAAGTGGTTTTCTCCCGTCGGCCAGCGATTCCACACGCTGGCCGACACGTGTCCTCCGCCTCGTTCCAAAACCGCCGTGCAATCACACCGCCCGCGCGCTAAACTTCGTACCAAAGCCACTCAGCGGAATTGGTAGCCACCGTCCGATTGAGACCCCCGCATCCAACAGCTGTCCTCCATCTGACCTGCTCGACCGTTAAAGGACATGCGCGCCCGTTAATCTATCCACCGCGCGGCCAAGATTCGATCTCCGTCGTCGATCTCTGTAGATCGACGGCTTACATTCATTCTCCCGATTCCATTGTACAAGTTCCCTTTTTCTCCGCTGACTTTTCAGAACGCCCCCGACCGTTGATCGCAATACGATCAACGGCTCCGATTGCTCCATTTTCCCGCACGCCCTCCAATGCAGATTGTCCATATAACGCAGGATTTTCTCATTTCGATTGTATTTTGCAAGTTTTAAGGTTCTTTCGTCGTGTTTTAAGAAAATCTGAAAGACGAGGGTGACGACTCCCGTTCCTTCGAATCATCCATAAAGATCGACCGCAGGGTGAAGAACAGTGTTATCAACGAGGTTTCATGAGCCTTGGTCGCTGCGCATCCCTGTCAAGCTTGAAGGATACCGTCAAAATCGACGCAGAGAAAGAGTATCAGATATTGAAAACCCCAGTGAACCAGAGCAGCAGATTAGTGGACGGATTGGCGGGGATTATGGCTAAGACGGTTATCAAAAGCCTAATCCCCGACTCAGAACACAGATTAAAGGAAAACCTAAAAGTGTTCATCAGACACATCGCCTCCACCGCCATACTTTGAGGCGAATTGATTCCTCAACCACCGCAGTGCCACCTATTGCCTCAAAATGCTCAGTCGGAGGCTGAATTTATTGAACAGGATCAGATATTATGCCTCGGAACAGCCAAAGAAGTTATTTCTGCCCCAGATTTAATGACAGAATGTTTGCAGAGTAACCCTAATAGTATGCAGAGCCTTAAAGGTCAACAAAAGCTCTTTCCGAGCTTGCTTCATGAGTATGAACACATTAATGCAGTGGAACACCTGTATGATTTCTTCATCGAGCCTCCAAGGGCCAGGAAGACATTAATTCTGCATTAATTGTATTTGAGATCTTTTTATCAGATCTCACCTCCTTATCCTTCTATAAATACTTCAGTAGAAGATGAGTGAGGGGTTGGATTAGTTGGTTGTTAATGTAAATTGTTGAAGCATTGTAATGTAATTGAGCCGGAAAACTCTTATTTGTAAATAGTGGTTGCATAGGCTCTTGGGCTACGCTTGTAGCAGAATAGGTTAGGTTGTGAAGAGAGATGGATTAAAACACTGGATCTGAAGATTGTAACTGGTTTGAAGCATCAATACAAGCTGATTTATGGGATCCTGGTCTGTGCTGATGGTGATGTTATTCTCACTGTGAACTTGTATTTTCCTTTATGTTTTCAATTCGTTTCATTCTCCACTGTAAAGAACAGTTTAAACAGTGTTATGACCTACTGTATATCAGTTACCTTCTCTGGCTGAGAAATCTTTATCCCAATGTTTTCTTCTAATTGTGTTATTTAGAAATGATTTAATTCAGTCTAAGTACAGAGATGCTGGCGTTCCCTCATCTTTCCGTCACTGCTGAATGTTATTTTTAAATGTTACTTTCAATATATGTTGTGTAAGGAATGAATTGAGGAAATCAAAGGTTAGCCCTGAGTCCCTTTCTTGTTTGCTCAACTATTTGATTGTTTCCCTTAGGATGTGTTAAAAGCTGACTAGTTTCGAAGTACTTATCAGATCTTAGACCATTCTTTGTCATCTTTGTGATTGTCTTGGAAGTAACTAAGTAAAGGAGAGCTAGGAGAGGATTAGGGTGAGCCCAACCCACTAGTTTCTACTCCAAAGGTTGCCTTCAAGTTTCCCTTCGTTTTTATTTGTATTCTATTAGAAGTGTATCAAAGGCTGGATAGTTTCAAAGTACTTACCAGATCCTAGTTTGCTTCTCTGTTTTTCTTAAGTGCCTGGTCAAAGGCTGGCTAGTTTCAAAGTACTTACCAGATCCTGGGCTGCTCTTTGTTCTGCATCTGTCGTTTCCCTTTCTTGTTGTACCACTCCATTCCATAAATCAAGCCTTAAAGAGATCCTTAGGCATAGATGACTTGCCCCATAGATCACTCTTGAACCTGAATGTTTCAATTAAATCCTCTTATGACTCCATAGCCCAATGGATTGAAAACTTGCCATCATCTGTCTTCATGATCAAATCTTACTCTTCTGCTTGCAACTTCTCACCTTTGAACCTATTTGCATATAGATCTTTCTGCCTCAAACAGCAATTATGTTCAACCATCCGAGAAAACCAAACAAAACCCTTGGCCTTCATAACTAGCCTAATATCATTATTCTAAACTTCAAAGACAATATCCATCTGTGTACATATTGGAGAGATCCCTCTCCGGATTCAGGAGGGCTAGATCCTAGAATCCCAAAGTTGGTTGAAATGATGTTAACTCTGTAATCGGACTTTGCCAATCTTGCTTGTTACAGAGACCTAACACCGTGTATAAATTATGTTATATATTTGCAACTTCTCATGAATTTTTAATCAAAATCACAAGACACAAACCTACTCTACTGCTCTACAGACATTAAATCGCAATTTAGAACAAAAAATTTAGACATGCATGAAGAAATAACGCACATTCAACAAGTATTTTTTATCTAGGGAAAGCACTCTATTAAAAACCACAATGCCTCTTACATTAATCAGATGAATAGATAATTAATACAATTGCTTTGCTTAACTGATCTCACCCTACAAGTCCACAACCTATCTCTCTGCTCACTGAAGGCCTTTGACCTAGAATTAGTCAATTTTTGCCTTACCTCGAGCTCCTATTTCCTTGCACTATTCCTTGAGTAATTAGGCTCCTATTATTTATGGAATTCCTTAAATTGGTTACGCAATTCCTTTAGCTGATCATATGACTGCATGCAACACATGTACTCTCAAAACTAGTCTACAACTAATGTTACACTGCCTTGGAATCTCCATCTCAACTGGGTAACTCGAATTCTCTGCATGCACTAGATATTTCAAGTTGATTGATCAGTTAACTGGATTATCGTTGAGTTTGACTCAAGTCCCACTGCACAACTTGACCCTCCACTAGTTCTTCCAACAATTGGAACTAGTTTAACTAAAAACAACTTAGATAATTGACCTTGATTGCTACAAATTAGCAATCATGTGTGATTAACTGAACTCTAGCTCCACCAACTTGAATTTATTAATTAAATTGGGTGACACAAGCCATGTCACTCAAGTTAAAATCATCCAAGTTGTCTACTAATGTGTAAATTTGAATTTTCTCAATTCAATCAAGGCAAAATCAAATTGAGAATTTTTTGCTACATTTTTCAACATAACCATCAACGGGAGTTGAAGTGTCTTGACTTTCTGACAAGTCTTAGAACTTTCAACATTTCTAGAATTACATATCGAATATTGGATCATATCATGCATGGTGTGTGGATAGCTACCATCAATAATTTAAACTAAATTACTACTGTCTAAGTAGCAGCCATCTACATCATTGATTTGATTAGGATTTACACCTTCAATAATCATATTTCCCAAGTTATAAGGTTCTTCTAATTGAAAAATATAAGGATAAATAGATTGACTGAATCTCATGAGTAACCTAAATAGAAGGATTTTCTTCATGCGTAAGTAGAAATGATAAGGAATGGAAATGATACTTGATAATATGTTTTCCTTCTTCTTCATCATGGATGACCTCACTACCTTGTGTCAATTCAAAATCAAACTCATTAGATGATGAACTCGAAGTGCATGGAGTATCTCCTTCACAAATTAACGCATCACAAACAATAGAGATAGTGAGTTGAAAAGAAAGTTTCCAATAAGAACTGGTATTTAACCCTATCAAATTCATGGTAGAAATATTCCAAATATTCTCAAGAAACTGAAAGACCAATTAGTTCACTTGGGAAATCACCATCACATTCATCAATAGGATGACAATCATAAGAATGATGTTTGTCTACGACTTCAAAATTATTATGCAAATTAACTTCATTTGATTCATCACTGAGATTCTTAGATTCAAAATAAATCAAGGATGGAAGAACATAATCTTGACACAGAGGATTATGGAAAAGAGAAGAAAGATCAAAAGAATCCTCACTTTCCTACTCCTCTGCCTGTGAAGAGTGACTACCTTGCACTTGATCATTATTTACATTGGAAAATTGAAAACTAGGAATACGAAGGGGAAAGGGGTTATGAGAATGAGATTCAATACTAGAGTTATGTGTGTTAATATAATCTTTAGGAATGGAAGGATTAACCTTTACATGAGGCTTCATCGTCCATTCCAAGATTTCCTCCACTGGATATGAATCATTGAAACTTGAAGAAGATTGATGAGATGGATCAAGAATTTGATTTCTGTATTTCCCAACTTCAACATTATCACAAGGAGACACTTAAATTGGTACTGTAAAAGAAGGAGGAGAAGGAACAAAAGGAATAGTAGGTTCCTCCTCTCATATTAGTGGTGTCTCATAATTTACAAGAGTTGGGAGAGTAGAAAGATCATGGGGTTTTGACTCACTGTGTAAAGAGATTCGAACCAAAATTTCAAACTTCCTTTTAAGGAAGTCCCAATCCATATTTTCTCTAGGAAACTCAGAACATAAGTGAAGGAATCTATTATAAAAATCCTCAATTGATTCATTAGGCTCCATTTTAAGTTGAATAATTCTTTTAAAAACATATCATTAATCATACCTATCAAAATCTTGTAGAAGCTCCTAGATAAATTGATCAAGAGAATGAATAGAGGTAGATGGCAAGGTATGACACCATCGATTAACATGGCCTTCAAGAGTGAGAAAGAAAAGAACACAAGAAAAATATTCATCATCGATTTCATAATATTCACTAAATTTAAGAAAATCATAAATGTGCTCAAAAATGGATATTCCATCCTCGCCATCAAACTCCAATTGAGACAAGTCATAAAGAGGCTCATTAGGGATTAAAATTTGGCCATTGAATAAATTATAGAAACACCCCAGGAGTATGATTTGAGGATGAGTAATTAAATATAAGATATTCAAACAAATTTAATGGGCACAACTTATCATCTAGCCCTCCTTCTAGTACCAGAATGTTGACGGTGTTAGATACTGCAAAATACAAGGGGGTCTCCCCAATGTGAAGTCCCAATTAGAACTCACATTGTTTGGAATAGGAGCCCCGTCTAGAGTATCAGCCCAGCCACCATAAATTAAGGTTCGCCTTGGTTTCAATGGATAACATAAGAGATTATATACATAAATATTGAATAAGTAAGTGAGTTGACATTATGAAACATTGATTGAAATGTGAAAAAGGATACCTTCACGAGCGGGAGACGAGAGTGATTCTTTGGAAGGAAGTAATATTACTAACCTAAGAGAGACACATAAGAGCATGAAAAGTTTAGTTATAAAAATAGTTCACATAACAATCATTAAATCGAATACAACACACATTCAACAAGATGAGTACCAAATCCACTGAAATAGTTCAATTTCTCCTGTACATATGAACACAACATATACCATAAAAATCCAAAGAATGTCCCTAAAAAATTCGCGATACATGCATGAAAATGTGTTGGCTCGTTGAGCTTCAATATTAGGTTAAAGATCCAAGTACACAATTACAATAGTGAGGCACTAGTTCCAGTAGTGGAACATTAAGTCACTTCTTGCTTCTCCAAAAAATAGTTTTCTTTCATATGCCAAGTAGAGAAGCCAAGACTAGCTCTCCAAAGCTTAAACCTCCAAAATCATTTTGCTTGAGTTATGAGGTTAATTTTATAGCAAGAGGAATGAATTTTAATATCCCCGTGACTCTTGGACTACCCTCGTGACTCTTGGACTTTTGATGTGTCCTTTGGAATTCTAATGGACTCTTGAACGTTTAAATGACGTTTGGACTTCTCCTAAAGACATTTTTGTCCATATATGACTAAGTGAATTTTCATATTCCACATATGACTCTTGGACTTCCACACATTACATTTTTTCCTTTTCCTTGAGAATACATCATGATGTGGCATAATACATGGACACACATTGACCATTATGATGACACTTGTACAAGTTACAACTTGAAAATGATGACATGGACTTCCTAACGAGGTGGCAATGCTAAGTTGACTTCCTTGTTGCCTCATCTTGCATTTTGATGGTAGATCTGATCTATGCTTCATCTTCATGAAGTATCCACTTTTTTGCTTATCTTCACCCTCCAAAGGGTCTTTGATCAACACTTGAATCCATTGAATCATCATGCAATGTCTTCTTTTTGTCTTGGTCCATGATAGCTCTCTTCGTTCATTTTCTTTGTAGGTGTTTCTTTATCTGTTATCCTTGCTATATTCTATGAGAATCGCCTTGTCATGATAATAAGGTACTCCTTCTAATTAATATCATTCATGAAAAAGAAAAATCAGTCTTCAAATCATATATTATATCACTACCTAGTCCAGGGAATGAATTTCTTATGATAGGCTTGTGGAAAGGTTAAAAGGAGGACGCTTTATTAGGAGGGCGCAGTCAAACTCAACAGTGGCTTAGGAAGGCTTCATTGTTCATTATTATTGCTCCATGCACTATGAATATGATCTCTTCTTGGTCCAACATTGTGGGGAAGAAAAAGGAGGAAGGTGGGGGGCTTGTTACTTTAGATTGCGCCATGCTCTCTAAAGAAAAGAGAGGAATACTTGGAAAGTGTAGTTTGACTAGTTAAGGGCTAAGAGGAGGCCTCCTTGATATTTCCTATTATTCCATGCGCTGAAGTGGAAGGGTTTAAGAAAGTGTCAGTGCAAAGGGAATGGGGAAGAAGGAATGATGAAGGCTTCAGGCTTCAAGCCTGCATTATGCACTGGAAGGAAGAGGAGGCCTTTAGGAAAATGCATTTGACTAGTCAAAGGCTCACAGTCTCTTCAAACTATGGCATACTTTGAGGGAGACTTTTCAAGGGAGAGGCTTGAGTGGAGAGCGCATTGGGAAGAGGGAAGGGTGAAGGCTTCGAGCTTCAAGATTGTGCCATGCGCTCAAAGGTAGAGAATACTTTATAGACAACAAAGTTTTCTTCAACAAGGGGTTATTATATGTTTGGAATGTGCTTTTCGTTCTATGGTAGCATAGTTTGAACTGATAGTGAGTGCCTGGCCATTTGGAATGAAATTTTCATTTAGGGAAGCCATAGGAAGGAAGTCACTTTTCCTGAGAGTATTTTCACTATACTGGGAGGATAGGAGGGTATTTTCATTGCATGTTTTTCCTCTGCAAGAGGGTGGAAGAGGTCCATGTTTGTAACACCCTCTTCCCACATCTACCCAAGTAACCGACCAACCAGGGTAAACATGTGAAGAGAGTCTACTAATATGACATTCAACCACCTAAAAACCGATGGAAACACCAAAAGCACACCTTACACTACAATATTGACATCCACAGGAGGTAACCCAACCTCCCAGGGCCCTGTTCCCTGAGGGGGGACTGATTTTTAGCCCCTTTGAGGCTATGACACATGCATATAAGGGCAAGGGAGCAGATCTAGATGCTATAGCTGTGGGCTATCCTTGGCAAGGTAGCGACTCAGGCCTAAACAACGAATTTCCGCCTGTAGCTCTGAGATTTGTGCCACATTTTCAGCCCTTGAGCCCAGGTCACTGCCTATAACTTCCTGTAACTTTAGGATATGGTAAATAACATCAAAACAAACATATGGAAGCAATCACATCAATCGGAACTCATTCGACCCCACCCATCCATGATAAGAATTTTGTCAAACATGTCACAAACATAGCATCTACGAGCATAAACAACATATTTAAAGAAAGGGGTATCTTTATTATCTGAGAATAATTAAGAAGCATTGATCCCTTATAGAATAAGCTATCATACAATCAATATTACCATATACAGATGGGATATTCATTTACAGGCAAAAACGTGAATAGAGCCATACATCATCACTGATTGAATACATGCTCATAACTAGCATATTAATAACATAAATAAAATGGATGCAATAGCAATAAAATCCATACATAAACTAGTACATTTGCATATTGAATACCATATAAATGAGCTCTTCATTACTGAATGTAAAAAACCAACCGGAGATGGGACTTCCACGTCCAACCCGACCATAGATTAGCTGAGCCAAGTCTACTTCATCCAATCACCCCTGTGCCATATTCCAAGAATTAATGTGGGACTTAAATCAAAGGAACCAACCAGGGAATCCTGAGGCTAAAAAACTTCACCCTCATTAGTAAACATTTCATAATCATATTTACTATGATCTACCCCAATCACTAGGCCAACACAAGTATGGATATCATTAGATTCTTTCCACCTAAATTCTGAGGAATTTTCTTGTCTCCTAGTCTCTAAGGCTTTACCACAACCCATAGTCTTAATCATGGGTCACTAGGCCCTAAACTGAGACATACTCTCCAGGCTTTACTGCAATCCCAACCCAGCATTCCTAGGCCTGAAATGGGGAGAAAACCACCACCTCTCAAGTTTTACTGTAATCCAAACCTGGATTACTAGGCCCTAAACCAAGGTAACAAGCGAACCAGTTCTATATGATTCAGAGATCCACCTCACTCAGCTTCAAATCCATATGGTGATCCACCTAAACCAAAAAATGAGAACACCACAACACCATGGCTATCCAAAAATGGCAATGTTAGGTTGAATACATTGTGACACCAGGAAAAAATCATGCCAAGACAACAAAGAACCACATGAAATACCATGCATGCCAAATATAGCAAGGAAAATACATATGCAAATCGATACCTGCCAAGAATCATGTTGTAGTTGCTTGATTCCTGCTCCTCCCTTCTTGCTTCCTCCTTTTTCCTGCTTTATTTCCTTTCTTGCTCAAAATGCCAAAGTGCTCCAAAAACTCTAAGTGTCCAAGAGAGAGAGAGAGAGAATAATGAGAGAGCCCCAAAACTTAACTGACAAAAAATGTACCAACTAATCCTCAGAAGCCTGTTTATGGAAGAGGCCTCTATTTTCTTCATTTTCCGTTATTTTCCTTCAATTTCCTCCTCACATGAAACTTTTGACCTTTCAACTCCCTTTTCTCCTAATTTCCATTATTTTAAAAAATAATGTACCAAAAACAATTTTTCCTCTTTAATGCCTTAGCCATAGCCTTTTTCTTTTCCTTTTCCAATTTCCTTAGCCATAATAAACCAAACCAACAAACCCTAGGATTTTTTGCCCAACATTCAGCTTGGAATAAGTGTCCCATCAACTATGGTTATTATTATTAGCATTTATTACATGCAATTTTCACCAAGGTTGTTACAATGTTGTTATCTAGAAGTGTTATATATGTCATTTAAGGCAGAGGTGACCAAAACTTAGTGTAGTGAGTCAGTATAAACAAGGAGGATTAGGTGACTGTCCTTGGGAGGTTCATAATGTGCAATAGATTTTAGGTGATATCAAGGAGGAATTAGTGCAACAATCTTGGTTAGTAGGATTGCATTATTGAGGCCCATGAATAGTTTAATCTCATCACTTGGTAATAGGGCTAATTCCTTCACAACTTGAACTGGGATGAAGGACCAAGAAGGGCTCCAAAAAGGTTAAGTGTGGGACCAATACGATAAGAGAGGGAGATACATTCGAACATTAATAAAACTTAGATCACACACATGAAAACCATCAATACAAGCTAGAATGATACACAAGACTCATGGATAGTAATCACACCTTGAAACGGCAGCAAAACGACACTTGTTTCTAAGTGCTAAAGTTGAAACGACACTTATAACACAAGTTACGACAAAAGTGACGATTGTGACCAAAATGTGCGTTAAGTTGTAGTAATGTTTCTAGCACATATTCTAATTATATGTAATACCATGTAATTCAGAGGAGTACATTGTAAATAGCTTTGGTGATACACAAAGGTGCGACACATGCAGGAGTGAAAACAACAAAAGTACCACTTACGACATGAGGGAAACATGAAGACAAAACTTGCAAAATGTGAATGACCTTGAAAGTGACACATGTTGAAGTGAAGATAACATGAAAATGACATGTATTAAATTTAAAGTGAGAAAAATTGATAGCCATAATGTAAAAGTGACACTTGTGAAAGAAACAATGCGCAAAAGCGACAATTGAGAAAACTCACTGAAATAAAATTACAAACACAGCCAAATTGAAGGGAATTTTCAACAAAAGTGTGCACTAAGTGTCGGCATGAGATGAACATCACCCAAGCACTATATTTATGTATGGTGCTATGCATGATCAAGCTAGCATAAAGGAAGTGTTCTCATGAACTCATCGAAGACTCTGCATGTGTGTGAGCAAGTGACTTGACTATTTAAAACTAGGAAGAAGACTTAAACGCTTTGTGGAACAACATTCAACCATGGAGTAACCATAGGGTGATAGACTGTAATATCCTCAGTAGGTTCCATACTTAAAGTGTAGGAAAAATTTTGGAGGGTGTTGATCGCAGCGTCAACACCTTCGTGTTGGAAGGGGGTGGCATCCAATAAGAATTTACTTATGGATAGGAGGAAAATTGTTCACACCTAATGAATTTCCTTGAAACTTAGCTTATGAGTATGATAAGAATAATTTCTCTACAAATATTTCATTATTTTGAAATACAAAAAGTGGTTGATTATGAGTAAACGTAATTTAGTTATTCCTATAGCTTTGTAAAATGTTGTTTACAAACTATTTGTAAAAATTGTAAGGAAATCCCCTACATGTCTTCATGCTTATATCATATGTGCTTTCTAGAAAAAGAAATGGAGTTATTGATATTAATATCATTATCACCTATAAATGTTATTATAAATAGGAATTTTAGACTCGATATTCTACAAACTCTTAGAATGTCTATTGGGTTTATCTTGAGTGGTTGAGTGGAATGGTTGTTATCTTCCCCACCCAAGTTCAAATGCTCGCTAGTGACATTATGAGATATAATGCCTTGATAATTATTGTTGTAATAGCTTCGATCCTTGTGCAATCTTAAGTATACATGTGGGTTGGCCCTTGGGTTGAGAGGGAGGCTAATTTATTTCCTAAAAAAAACACTCTTATAAAGCTAATGACATTAGGCATAAACACTCATAATAAATTTGTAGTTAACAATTGGCATTAGAAACTCCAATGAACTACATCCCCTGAATTGAGTCTATATTTCTTGATAAGGGACAATTATTTCCATTAAGAAACCCCATGTGCATTGTATTTTCTTCTTGAAAACTTTATGATGCCTAGAATTTATGTTGATGTTTGAATATATATGTATGGATAGTCTCCAACATAATCAATTAGGTGTAAATTATAGCCCGAGCAATTGCAAATTGTTTTAAATAAATTAGGAGAGAGAGTAAGAACACCAACCTTATAGTAAAAACTCATAAGAGAGAGTCTTCATCAAACTTTTGATTCAGGGTGTTAGAAATTTCACAGAAGGACTTTTGAATTCATCGAAATATTGGTGAAAGGATAATTAGGCTAGAGAGAGAGAGAGAGAGAGGGTGAAAATCCATCATGACTCCACCTGGTAACGCTAGGTGAGAACTTCCCTCGTGGCTTCATGATCTAACTCGAGGGTGGCCAATTATAAAGGATGAACAAGAAGTGAAGCCTATAGTGGGGTGGAACATGGCTCACCCTTCATCAATTGTATCAAACATTTCATCTTGAATAGATAATTACCCTTGTGGACTTCAAAGTTGTGATATAAATCATATTCATTGAAATAGTAATGATATTCGATAAACTATGTACTTTTATGTGCTCACCTATTGACTAGATATTATGGTATATTTGATACCTAATCATAGTATGAAGTGGTAAATATAGTTGTGATGATTGTGTGATATTCATATGTCTGCATGTTGATCTTAGTATGCTCTTATGGTGTGTTATTTATAATCAAAGCACGGGGTTGGTAAAACTTTAGTCCTAAATATTGTTAATGTTTATGGTTGTTATAGGCCATTATCAAGTAAGATGTTATGGTTGAGAAGACAAGGGGACATCAACCCCTTAGCTTCTTTGACAGGCGTGATGGTTGGTTGGTTGTGTAATGAATTTAGTGAGTCTCAACCCAAGGAACTTGGTCTGCTTTAGACATAGTAGAGAAGCTATGAATCTTGTTGTTTTTTATCAAAGGGTCTTGTTAGTGATATGGACATAGAAACAAGAGTAACAACCTTGATTATGAATTAAGGACTCAAAAGATAAAGCCTTCATGGAACTTTTGATGTAAATTGTTAAAGCGTTCAGTACATAACTCTTAGGCTTGAAGTGGGATTCTATAGTTTTTAATTGATTGTGAATGGCCTCTACCAGGCCAACTATGGGATTAAGAAACTATGATTTATTCCTGCTTAAATATTGATCAATTTTAAGGTGTCCCTTTTTGGGGATAAAGAAGGCTTGAAGGCCTAATTTGGGGGTAGATTGTGAATAATGGCCCCTTTGTCTCCTTAATGAAAATATTAGAAAATGGACTATGAAATGAAACATTTTGGAGGCCTTTGTAGGTTGGTGAAGACTTCCATGTTTTTCATTATTTTTTAGGGAAGATCATTTCCCTATTAAAACCTTTTTCAGTCCTTAGATAGCTTGAGAAATTTTATCTATGGAAGCTTGTTCCCTTAGAAAAAATAAGGGATTGAATTTAAAATTTCAGGATTAGGGGCTCTTAGCCTCAACCTTTGGTCATGTAGCTCAATAGGAGCTTAATCGCAAGGGGCTTAAGCATGGAACTCCATTAATTGGACTAACTACAAGATATAAGGAATGATGCTTATTTCTCTCGATGGTTGGTGGCCCAGTGGTCCCTTACTCGGACTGGACTGAATTAGATAATAGATATGTATGTGTCCAAATGGTATGATTAACAAAAATGTTTGTTGAAGGAAAATTGGAGTTATCACAGTTGACGTTATGCTAACTAGATCAAGGAAAGGAGGAGAATCTAGATTTTATTAAATAGTGGCAAATAGTACTAGCGGGGTTTGTCTTGTGATAGGACTGGGGATCCAAAATATATCAATATCCAGAATTTGTTGAGAGATATAGATAGTGCTTGAAAATTATGTCATGTGATGGGATCAAAGATCCAAAATATTTCAAGATTTAGATGTTTGGGCATTCAAAAGGACTTGTAAATGGCATTAAACAAAAACCTTGTTGTTGGATGTGCCATATGGTAGAATTTCAAGCAGTGGAACTTTGCATGGAGGAATCCTAATGTCAAAGTTACCTGGGATCTGGGGATCCAAATAACATACAAAGATATACTATTAGAAAACCTTAGATTCCAGCATAGAAAGCCACAAGGAGGATACATGGAGCTCATGCAAGCACTTTAAGCCCTACAGGTAGGTGGGAGTTATCACATTGATGCAACTTTCTAGAATTTCACTGATGTGGCATGATAGTGTGGCACATATCATGGTAGGTGAACATGAATCTGGAATTTTGAAATCTAGAGAACTGTGAAATGGGAATTTTTCATTTTTTTGCAAATCCAGATGGATCCAAATGAACGCAAGAAAAAATTAAAATTTGGATGCCCAAATAGGAGGGGATTTCACCCGCATTGACTATCAAGATGTGGCATCAAATAGCATGGACTATAGGCATGGTGCCATTGTAGTGAAGGCCAGGTAGAATTCTTATAGATTTGATGTGGAATGTAGAAGCTCTATATAGCAGAGATCATGAAATCCAGAAAATTTAATTGAACTAGATATTTAAATATTAATATTCTTTTGTTTTCGCGTCTTTGCATTGGAGAGTGTTTGGAGTCCTACATGGTAGATTTCCTTATTGATGTTTTGAGCTAAGTATCACAATCCATCATCATGGGATCTACAGAAGAATCATAAATTTTTTATTTAGTTGATCAACATATATAAATAATAATTTCCCTAGAAGTGTTAAAGAATTTAGGTTGGTTATCTTTGAATAATATAGAGGTTAATTCAAAAAAAAAATATTAATTAACTACATTACTAATATTTTTTTAAATTAACCTCTATATTATTCAAAGATAGTCGGCATAGATTCTTTAACACTTCTAGGGTAATTATTATTTATATATGTTGATCAGCTAAATAAAAATTTAGGATTCTTCTGAATATCCCCTGATGATGGGTTGTGATACTTAGACCGAAACTGTTAGGTCCCTATATTACTAGTATAGTCCCTTAATGTTGTTAGTATAACCCCCTTATTGTTATTGTTGTACCCCTGTAACCCCAATATTGTTATTATTTTGCCCTTACATTATTATTGTTAGGTCGGCTAGGATTATATTATGACCCCATGGACTCCTATATATAGAAGGAGGTTTTGTCATTTGTATCATCCAAGAATTTTTCATTTATGTAATGTAAAGGAGGTTTCCCCCTCGAAGTGGCTTATTTATAAGGCGTTGATCTCTCTTTTCTTCAATTTTTGGAGCTGGTTTCATAATAGAAACATTGATAAGAAAATATACCATGCATGACTCCAAACACTCTCCATACTTAGAGATTCCTAGATCTGGATGCCTACAGAGCCAACTTGTTGACTACAATGGATGTTTTGGAAATAGTGGATGCATCTACTTATTTTAAAATCCATCTTATAGAAAATATTGGATCTGAATGCAAGGAAGAATTCACTGATGTGTCTAGTAAGAATGTGGCCTCACACAATGGTGACATGTTGGTAGATGAATATCATGCTTCAACCATATGTTTTTGATGTAGCATTTTATGATGGTGACACCTGGGCAAAAGGAATTCCATGTGTCAAGCATGTGGCAATGGTACAAATGTCGATGTGGCACTTGGAAGGGAATAATTTAATGCCTAGAGGTCCCATTTTGATGAAATGTATAATGTTGGAAAGCTCTAAATAAGTAAAATATGATGGAGACTGTTAAACATTGCTATGTCAAATGCACACATAAGAAAGATAAGCATGAGATATCATTTTATTAACCATAGATGTGTATTTATATTACATTGGTGTGACCCTTGGATTCCACATTCTAAGGTCACTTGGAATCCTCTTTGATTATTCGCCTTCTACACCTACCCATAGAGGATTAGGTGTCCAACATTCGCCCCCTTAATTCGAAGGGGCATGTGTGAGTCCAAGAAGAGAGTTGTAATACAAATCTGCAAAGTATGCATGCCAGCACTTAGGCTAAATGAGCTCTCTGAAATGTTAGCATAAAGAGGTGGTTTAAGGATGACCACCAACACTGGAACGCTTAGTGCAGTTCCCAAAAATCTTCTGAATCTAGCAAGAAGTTGAGGTCTTCTGCTAGAGGAAGTGCTCCTCATATTTTAAAGAGGGAGACCTTAAACCTAGAAGAAGGGAGGTATACAACCTGCGATGGTTTAAGGATGACCACAAACTCTGGAATGCTTAATGCATTTCCCGTAACTCTACCAAAACTGGCAAGAAGCTAAAGTATTATGCTAGAGGAAGTGTCTCGAATTCTTTGGAGAGGGAGAAGTTCAACCTCACATAGATGGTTTAAGGCTAACCACCAACCAAATGCATGCTCATGGGAATTTGTGTCTTTGGCTACAACTTTGAATCTGGAATGAAAGGTTGTGTCTCAGGCTTGCTTGAACT
Organism: Pinus albicaulis; assembly: GCA_034641835.2. Lineage (NCBI taxonomy): Eukaryota > Viridiplantae > Streptophyta > Pinopsida > Pinales > Pinaceae > Pinus > Pinus albicaulis. Next base: position 367,527,778 of record CM076584.1, on the reverse strand, counting down.
GTTGTGTCTCTAGCTTGCTTGAAGTGGCTTTGAAGCTTGTAGATAACAATAATTTCCCCCCCTGTCAGGTACAAGGTGAGATGATGACGAAAAATCAACTGCAAGATTATTTAATATTCTAGAATAAGTTCTGACATATGACTTAAACATCTTCTTGGTTGTCGATGCCCATTTCCAAGAAGCGATCCATCCAAGATGAATCTTTGTTCCTGCAGGAGGCTTGTTTTTGAAGCATATGTGTGAAGAATGGGTGTGCCGAACATAGTGTTTGCATGGGTGAAGATCGAAACAGTGATCTTTCATATGGCCAACTCGATCACAGTGTTTGCATTTTACAATCTGTTGTTGCTGCTGTGGAAGGGGAGCATGATCTGGAACAGCTGAAGGTGAATTTTCATAAAGAAATCTGGCACTCTGAAATTTTATGGGCTTGGAGTAGTCTGGAATATGAAAGGACAACTACTTATCATATCCAAGAGCTTTTTTTTGCTTGTTGTGGACAAGCTCTTCCCAAGGTATGATGATGGGCCTGGGAAGCGCGGGCTGAATTTCGACACCTGCATCCAAATCCGCTCTTGTACTAGGCTCAATGATCTGAATAGTTTCTTGTTGTTGATGAGAGGTTTTATTCGTGTTCTGAATAGAAAAAAGTGCAGAATGACAACTCTTTTGTTGAAGCTCTGACTCAAGCTGAAAAAATTCAATCTTGTCTTGTGCATCTTGTAGACAATTTTGGATGTCAGTAAGAGAAGCTTTGCTGAATTTTATTGTATTATCCATTGTAGAGAGTATAAAAGTATTAAGTAACTCTAATAATTCATTAAGCTTGGCCATAATCGCAATATTATAGACTCAGCGAATGAGATGTTGTCTAGTATTGGAGGTTTTCTTTTCCTAGAATAGTTAATGGCCAAAGAAAGCAACTTCTTCAAAATGATAATTTCAAGAACACAATGTTAAGAAAAAGTGGTACCTTCGTTGGGAACTGTAGCAATGACAAGAGAGAATGATTATAAGAAGCTAAATTTGTCTCCACTGCTCCAACCCATAGCCAATAGCTTAGGCAATGCCAACACATTAACATGAAAGAGTGAGCACATATAAATACTAGCACATGTGACTTGAACTCCTATCCAATGTAGAGCATATGATGCTACCATACGGGCAAATAAGTGGATATAACAACCTCTTTTTTAACGCACAGCTTAAAATTATCAACGCACAAAGCACAGATTGATTGAACAAAATTCAATGCAACATGAGCATATAAGACATATTTATTCAATGGACTAACTCACAGGACACAATGGGACAGAGGGTGAAGGGATCTCTTGTTTTAGTCAGCGCCATGTTGGATGGCGGAACACTAGACTGCTCCTTCACTTCAACGACCCACGCAATGTGGGATCCTTCGCAGAGATACAGTGTCGATGAAGGGACATGGACGCTTTGAAAAGAAGGTAATCACCTAGTGAAATCCTTGTTTGTTTTGCTACTCACGTTCTTCCACTCTCGTTCTCTTCTTTGTTGTTTTCTTCTGAGTCTATCCACACGAAGATTTAAAATGTAATTTTTTTCCTCTTTAGATTGTGGCAATGGTTATCGCTTCGAATATAAACAAGTTACCCTTCAAATCAAGAAGGGATTAGGTGGTGTTGTAGTGTTGAGATTCAGGCATTTCTAATTATGTAGATGCCAGCTATGCATTATTGTTGTAAACATAACAGACAGAATGGGTTGTAGCCCTCGACCGGCTCTCTGATCTCATATATTTTCTTCGAAACTCCTCTATGGCAACAGCTCTGTCCTCACCCTTTTGAGGATTTATAATCTATGAATGCTATAAAAATTAGGACAAATCAAATCAACTTAATTCAAACACCACTTATAAATACAAAGCCAACCAGACTCATGAGATTCTCTCAGGATTTAGTATAAGAAGGGATTGAAATTTCGTTTTCTGAAGGCATTATAAAATATTTTTTGTTTCATTCGATTTCGATTGTGTAGTGAAGAGCATGGTTGAACAGGGCATGGAAGGGAGTGAGCCAGTGGATCTCGAGAAGCATCCTTCAGGCATCGTTCCCACCCTCCAAAATATAGTGTCAATTGTAAACTTGGATTTCAAATTGGACTTGAAAGCCATTTCTCTTCGAGATTGAAATGCAGAGTATAATCCCAAGCATTTTGCAGGAGTCATAATGAGAATAAGGGAGCCCAAAACTACAACACTAGTATTTGCATCAAGGAAGATGGTTTGCACAGGTGCAAAAAGTGAACAACAATCACAACTTGCTGCAAGAAAGTATGCTCGTATTATCCAAAAATTGGGGTTTCCTACTTATTTCAAGGATTTTAAGATCCAGAATATCGTGGGATCTTGTGATGTTAAATTTCTTATTAGATTTCGAAGATTCGAGGCCCAACTGTTAGGGGACCGAAGCTGCGAGGAGGAGCACAGTGGGTATGGAGTAACCAGGATAGGAAACTGTTCAGTAATGCATGAGGAGCGTTATGCAATAATGAGGAGCGTTAGAGTATTGCACGTTGTCTGTAACACACAGACCAACGATATTCAAGGCAACGAAGAGCGCAGCCCTATGTTTCACAATGAGAAAGAAGAAGGCCACTCATCATGGCTCTGATACCATGTTAAACGTTGTTATGTCAAACACACACATAGGAAAGATAAGCATGAGATATCATTTTATTAACCATAGATGTGTATTTATATTACATTGGTGTGACTCTTGGATTCCACATTCCAAGGTCACTTGGACTCCTCTTTGATTGTTCGTCTTCCACACCTACCCATAGAGGATTGGGTGTCCAACGGAGACCTCAGAAATGGGGTCTATTATGAGTGAAAGAAAGCAAAAATTTATAACCCCGCCTATTTAAGATGACTTAGGGGGTTGGGAATGTTACAAATTGATACCAAAATTGTGGTTCAAACACTAGGTCTAGATGACTAGAGATACATCACAAAGATGAGTTTGGATCAAGATAGAGAGATTTTTGGTTATGTTTTGCTGATATTAGCACTGCCTAAGGTGACCGTGGATAGGTATGGTTGCTTCAAATTAAGCATTTTCTTAATAAAAGAGTGCTCTCTAGGAAAAGAGAGTTGTTGGGCCGTGAATATGACCACTTTTTAACACTTATTTCATCCATTTTTACTCTTCTTAATCATGTCATTTATTATAATTTATCATATAAATCCATTTTATATTGATTTATGATTTTTTGGATGAATATTATTTCTCCTCCTTTATTTTTAATAAATTGATGATTATTATGCATAATTTTATCAATGATGGTTTATTAATATATTTTGTAATATCATTCACCATTTTAGCCTCCAAGATATTTGCCAGATTGTAGATTTGATTTCCAAATCATCATGAAATATTCCAACTCAGAAATTTGCTGGAATAAGAAGTGACAGTTTTGCGGTTAATATTCTGGGCAAATGAAGAAGAATCTGGAAAATCTGGAACATGGGTTTTGTCCAGAACGGGCCCAATTAACTTTTCTTAAGAACGGTTTGCCCAAATTCGGCCTTTATTGAGAGAAACGTAGAGTTCTTTGAGCACGATTTTCTCAGATTTGTTGTTGTGGCCGTCCTCTAAATCTCAGCTGCAAAGCCAAATTCGCCTTGCTCTTGTTGAAAGATTGTTAAAAATGCATTTTCTGGATGATCAAGTTGTTGGGAACAATCCAATATTGTTATGGGAAATCATATTTTATATTTAATTTCTCTTCCTTCTGATTATAAAAGGAGAGCATGTATTGTGTATTGGAGGATGGAAAACAATGGATGATTATTGAATTCTCTTTGTAACACTATAATTCCTTGACTCTTGTGAGCAAAGAGCAACTGATGTAAAAGCTATTCATGTTTTATTAATACAAAGAGGCGTTCTCGTTCCATTTCTCAAGCTCTTAGTAGCCCAGCGGCGTTTCACCGGCGGTTGAGGGCCTGACCCTGGTGGATCGATCTGCTGTTTGTATTTCTATTCTTTCATTTCTGTTGTGTGATAATTGCATTTAGATTTATTACGATTGCAGAGTTAATTATTGTTAAATTGCTTATTGGTATTGTTGTGTTATATTAACGAATCGCGTTGTTGTTTTTTTTTTATTTAACAAGAATCTCAACACTGTATAATTTATCTTGTTAATACCTTAACGGAGCTTCGTTTTTCTATTTCCATTATGGTTTCATTCCACTTGCTGTTCCGTTTGATTGATATTCATTACAGATTTTTGTTCAATAGGATTGGTTATTCGATTCCTTTAATTTCAGTTTGTTGTCCATTTACATTGCTATTCATTTCAATTGATTAATTACAAAGAATTTGGTTTTGAGAGCTTTCCTAGTTTCCTTTCATTAGCAGCTTTTAGTTCAATTTCTATTTCCTTTTAATTTCTTTCAAGCAGGACTGTCAACTATAGAGAACATTGGTTATTGCGTCCTCGTTCCCAGATTGATAGTCTTGTTCCAGTTTTATTTCAATTGCATCAATTTCTAGAAGATTGAGTTTGATTTCATTTCGATTGTTCGTTATTGCTTCCAAGTCCCCAGATTGGTTATCTTGCATCAATTTCTAAGGGAAATATTTATTGCTACTATATCCCTGATCGATGTTTTGCAGTTTGATTTAATTCAAGTTTCAGAGCATTTCCATTTGTAATTAGGTTCTTTTACAAGCATTTGTTTATTCTTGAATTTAGAATTCTATACTACATCTTCATAGCATTTCTCTTGGATGAATTGCAGCATCAGACAGAGTACACTCTTGAAATAAAAAGTCGCTCCCGGATTGATAATTAATGTGAGATAAATAGGTGTTAAAAAGATACATTTTATGCACCCAACATTTTGGCGCCGTTGCCGGGGAGAGTGTATGTCATTTAAAAGGAGTGATGCACATTTGACCTTTTTTCTGCTTGGGAAGAATTGGGTTTTAAAGACAGAAGGTAAGAACCTGCGCACCGAGCAAGGAACATACTTGCTCACTGCCCGCTTCACAGCAGAATTGGGTAAATTTCTTTCTTTATGTAGGAATGAAGGCTTGTTGTTTTAAATAGAAAATCTAAACAAGACAAAATTCCTCCCAAACTTGAAAAACCTAAGGGGCTGGTGACCCTTGGGAGAAGGACCTTTATTGACGAAATCCTTAAGAAAACTGAATCTCAGCCATCAGTAGGACCTAGGAAAGTTATTTCTAGACAACCTACTACTTCCCTTCAGGCCACAGAGTCACAATCTATAGCCTTTGCTGAGGTACATATCCAAACAGAAGAGACTGAGCAAGATTCCCAAGAAATTGAGAATTCTTGCCCAATTTTTTTACAAGAAGGGAAGTTGGCCTCTCATACCCTACTATTTATCAACATGCATTTTTTGAGGCCTTATTTTGGAAATGGCTCCACTGGAAATACTCTTATATATAAGCATATTCGATTTTTAAAGAAGAGTAGATTAGTGGAGAAAATAAAATAAATAAGGAAATAAACAGATTTTTTTATTTTTTTATTTTTGTAAAAATAGTTGTTTCTTTATTACAACACGCTGTGAAAATCAACATTGATGATAAATATTATAATTTATTTGTGTATGTAGATGAATTATATTGCAAGTAACAATTCTACAAACACTCATATTCATTTTTATCATCAATATGGAAAAAATTGTTTGAATATCATTTTTTTGGCTTGCGGGCTTGATGAAATTCCTGAAAACAAAGTTGGGACAGTCATGTTTTGGGGGACCAAAATTGAATATTTTTAAAACCTATTTCTATCCCAAGTAGCCCTTGATGTCTACTTTCCAACCCAATTTGAATCACTCCATTTGGATTTGAAACGGAAAAGTTATAACCAAAACATTGACAAGGTGTCTAGTAGGCAGCTCAAGAACAGAGTTGGGACAGTCAGTTTTTGGAGGCCTAAATGAATATATTTTTAAAACTTGTTTCTATGGTAGATTTCTCTATGAATATAGCTTACAACTCAATTTGAATCACTTAATTTCGATATCGTATGAGGAATTTATGACCAAAATACTGACTGCCTATCATAAATCAGCACTCTTGAAACTTTGTTTTCTCGGTTGTTCCTTAACGTATTTGACCCATCAATTCTTCTTGTCTTCAAAACCTGTTTCTATTGGAGATCAATAAATGAATCTAATTTAATATCCAATTCAAATCGCTTCAATCCACCATCAAACGAATAATTTATGCTTGAAATACCAACTGTTGGTCTGAGCTGGAAAATCGAAAATGACTCTATTAAGCAGGTTGTTCTAAGCAAGTTTAACATACCATTACATGGAATTTTTAAAACATGTTTCTATCGGAGATAAACCTTTGAATTAGCTCTTATTTTGCTTTGGAATCACTCGAATCGGATGAAAAACAAAGAAGTTATGATTAAAACACTGTTGGTTAGTATGGTCGACCACTGCTCTCCCGCAGGTGACAAATATAATTTGTTTTATTTTTCCGTGGATTTGTTCTACAGAGTAACTACTTGTTAGTTTTTGCATAATTTTTGGATTAGGAGAGCCTGATCACCGCTCTTTCTCCATGATTTAATGTTTTATTGCAGGTAGACACTCGTTTTTTTGCAGGTCTTAGAAGAATAAAGAAGGTCAATTTATGGACGAGCGATTCTTGAAAATTTAGTAAAACAAGGGCATTTCATCCAGTTCATACCTAACAGATTCATAACAAGAAGAAATGAAGAATTGGTTTCCATTTGAAGATTCATGTCACTGCTGCCAAACATTTTTTCAAAAGATCATTTTTTTTCCATTAATAGATTTGATATTCTCTTAGAAATAACATCATAGCTGTTGTAACTTAATAAAGTGTTGTTTCTTTTCTGATTTCTTTTATGTTTTTGTGTTTCATGTGTTGATTCCTCTAAATTGTAGTTTCTGTTCCATTTGCAATTGAACAATAAGGACCCCACCATGCAAGTTTCAGTTACAAAAGGCAATTCTTCGGCAGCACCAATTCTGTGAAAAAAATAAAAATAAAAATAAAATATTTTTTTTTAAAACATGTACATAAACTTTCCTTTCTATTTGATTGGATTTGCTTGGCAATGGATTGCATATTAGCTTTGTTCTTTCCTCTATTTTTTTTCCTTTTTGCGTGTTTATATTTGTTTGTTGTTCCTCTTAAGGGATAGTGATTGTTCATCTTAAGGAATAGCAGTCGTTCCTCTTAAGGAACAGTGCGTTGTTTTTTTTTTTTTTTTTTCCAAAAGGAACAACATTCTCGCCAATTAGTTTTGTTGTTCTTTTTTAAAAAAGAACAACATTTATTTTTTTTTGCATGATTTCGTTGTTCCCCTCAAAAGGAACAACACCGCTTGTTTTTACTGTTCCTTTCAAAATGAACAGCACCGCTCGTTTTTGTTGTTCCTTTCAAAATGAACAACAGTTTTGTTGTTCCCTTCAAAAGGAACAGCACTGACTGTTCTTGTTGTTCCTTTCCAAAGGAACAACATTTTCACAGATTATTCTTGTTGTTCCTTTCCAAAGGAACAGCATTTTCGCAGATTGTTTTTGTTGTTCCTTTTCAAAGGAACAACACTTTTTGAGTGCATTATTCTTGTTTGTGAACAACTTTTTGACGATTTTTTTTATTTTTTGAAAGACAAACATACAATTTATGAAAGGATACACAATCATAAAAATTAGAGCTTACTGTAATCATCAAATCAAAAGAAATCGTCATTTTTAAGAAAGTTGTTTAGTAATGATAAGAAAAAAGAAAAAGGGACAATCAATAACATGATTTTGTTGTCTTATTACCACTAAATTCATATGATCGGTTATATTTATCATGTTGGTTCTTTCCTATATTTTATAACTTTCTTTGATTTTTACTTATGGAGTAGGAACAAGGGCATATTCTTTTCTATTGAGTTGTTCAGACTTCTTCCACCATCCCTACTCTTAAGGAGTGCTGAGCCATCCTTTATGAATAAATAAGAAAGTGTTATATGAAAAGAAAAATATTTACATATTTCATTAATAATTTTATAATTTGGTAAATGGAGAATAAGGGGTCTCATCAAGAGCCGGTCTACCATGTTCATAAGAAAGCAAGTGAAGTGGCATTCCCATCATGGCCACCAAACCAGGGATATGGTCCAATGGACAATTGAAAAAATTAAGAAGTCCTTGGAACAAGAGGTCTCATCACGAGCCGGCCTGCCCACTTTTCAATTCTTCCGAGTGAATGGCATTGTGATTTATCTGGTCACCAAGCCAGCACAATGGCCTCCGTTATGACAATTAACAAGCATTTCCTCAGCACAAATAAAGGACAATGGTTCCAAGGGTGAGAGAGCAACTCTGTCAAGGTTATGGACACTTGTGGGCAACAGAGCTTTGCTGATGGTACTGGAATCACATTTATACACATCAATAGTAATATTAAACCCTTTTTCCTATATCTCTATTTAAATATCAGATGAAAGTATGAATCCTTAACCTTTGATTTCGAACCTATTATATATGAAAATCATCATAAATCGATCACATTAGTTTAAGTGGGTAATAAATGCATTTGTACTTATGTTTATTTTAAGCTGTCCATTCTCCTTATCCTTGAATCATTACAAAACGCTTCTATATCTGTTTACGATTTATCACATGCATGGATTTCAGTAATGCGATAATTTGTTGATCATATCATAAGTATGTATGCCTTTCCATGATGTATAATTGTTGTGCAGTACGCTGCCATTTTGCCACAATATTCACACTGCATTTCTACAGAATTTTTGTTGATTGAACTTTTTGCATGCATCTTATCTGTTGCCATTTAAAACTAAAACCGTGGATTCAAGAAAATTACATACAGAATTGTGATTTGTTTACAAAAGAACAACAAGTATGGGAGAAAATTCTATTTGCAGCACAATCACACTATTGCAACTAACAGCAAAGCCTCGCAAACGCGCACATGGCTTCTACCTTTTGCTTCGCTTTCAGTAACCGCTCAGCCTACATCAGCTTCAACAAAGGCCAGTCCCTACATGTCCTTCCACATTTTTTCGGAGGTAACACTTGAGGTAAAATAGCATAATTTTCTGATTTATTATGAATTTAGGAGAATTTCATGAAAATCCATTGAGCATTGTTTATCATCATTCATTCCACATCTTTACCACTTCCCTTTTTTAGACATGTCTCATCTTTCAGTTTGGGGGAGTGTTGATTTCCTTCATTTCATTCTTATGACCATATCAGTAATATTCTTTATCATCCATGGATATTCTTATTCATTTTCAACACCTCCCTTATTCCATGTTGTTTTACACCAAGCATAGATTTCAACAGATTGTAGCAACCACCTCTCTTTGTTTTCTAGCATCGCATGAGGACAGGTTAATTCTTCAGTTTAGGGGGAGAATTGCTACACATGATGGATGTTTTCCACTTTCTTTCTCATTTAAGACATACAATTTCATTTTTGTACAGTGCAGAAATTGATTTGCATATATCTTTAAAACTATGAACTGAATTCTTGTGAGTTCTGGATAGTAAAGAGGTATCATTAAAATACACAAACCCAGATAATTTCACGCTAAATTAGTTCATAAAGTTTCGAAAATTATGCACTATCACCTACAACCATTTTGTTTATATCTCATGATTCGTGCATCAAAACGATCTGATTTTTGAGAAAATTATTAATGAAGGTTGTTGTTACTTATGTCACATTTTTCTGCAACTTCATATACATATAGTTGAACGTCAACTGTAAAAATTGTTATGCCTCTATTGCTAAACTTGAATATCCATTATTTGAGGAAAAATTCATGTGTTCCATCCATTTCATGAGTTGGGATGAACAATTTCCTTTGCTTGGTTAACACATGAGTTTTGCCTTTGGGTTGCGTAAAGACATGCAATATATTCAGTTCTAGGTTGCATGAGGGCATGCAATATATTCAGTTTGGGGGTATGTTGGGCCGTGAATAAGACCACTTTTTAACACTTATCTCATCCATTTTTACTCTTCTTAATCATGTCATTTATTATAATTTATCATATAAATCCATTTTATAATGATTTATGCTTTTATGGATGAATATTATTTATTCTCCTTTATTTTTAATAAATTGATGATTATTATGCATAATTTTATCAATGATGGTTTATTAATATATTTTGTAATATCATTCACCATTTTAGCCTCCAATATATTTGCCAGATTGTAGATTTGATTTCCAAATCATCATGAAATATTCCAACTCAGAAATTCGCTAGAATAAGAAGTGACAGTTTTGCGGTTAAGATTCTGGGCAAATGAAGAAGAATCTGGAAAGTCTGGAACATGGGTTTTGTCCAAAACGGGCCCAATTAACTTTTGCAAAGAATGGTTTGCCCAAATTCGGCCTGTATTGAGAGAAACGCAGAGTTCTTTGAGCACGATTTTCTCAGATTTGTTGTTGCGGCCGTCCTCTAAATCTTAGCTGCAAAGCCAAATTCGCCTTGCTCTTGTTGAAAGATTGTTAAAAATGCATTTTCTGGATGATCAAGTTGTTTGGAACAATCCAATATTGTTATGGGAGATCATATTTTCTATTTAATTTCTCTTCCTTCTGATTATAAAAGGAAAGCATGTATTGTGTATTGGAGGATGGAAAACAATGGATGATTATTGAATTCTCTTTGTAACACTATAATTCATTGAATCTTGTAAGCAAAGAGCACCTGATGTAAAAGCTATTCATGTTTTATTAATACAAAGAGGCGTTCTCGTTCCATTTCTCAAGCTCTGCAGTAGCCCAGCGGCGTTTCACCGGCGGTTGAGGGCCCGACCCTGGTGGATCGATCTGTTGTTTGTATTTCTATTCTTTCATTTCTATTGTGTGATAATTGCATTTAGATTTATTACGATTGCAGAGTTAATTATTGTTGAATTTCTTATTGGTATTGCTGTGTTATATTAACGAATTGCGTTGTTGTTTCTTTATGATTTAACAAGAATCTCAACACTGTATAATTTATCTTGTTAATTCCTTAACGGAGCTTCGTTGTTCTATTTCCATTATGGTTTCATTCCACTTTCTGTTCCATTTGATTGATATTCATTACAGATTGTTGTTCAATAGGATTGGTTATTCGATTCCTTTAATTTCAGTTTGTTGTCCATTTACATTGTTGTTCATTTCAATTGATTAATTGCAAAGAATTTGGTTTTGAGAGCTTTCCTAGTTTCCTTTCATTAGCAGCTTTTAATTCAATTTCTATTTCCTTTTAATTTCTTTCAAGCAGGACTGTCAACTATAGAGAACATTGGTTATTGCTTCCTCGTTCCCAGATTGATGGTCTTGTTCCATTTTTATTTCAATTGCATCAATTTCTAGAAGATTGAGTTTGATTTCATTTCGATTGTTTTAAGATCACCAACTGTAGAGGATAGAGGTTATTGCTTCCAAGTCCCCAGATTGGTTATCTTGCATCGATTTCTAAGGGAAAGAGTTATTGCTACTGTATCCATGATCGATGTTTTGCAGTTTGATTTAATTCAAGTTTCAGAGCATTTCCATTTGTAATTAGGTTCTTTTACAAGCATTTGTTTATTCTTGAATTTAGAATTCTATACTACATCTTCATAGCATTTCTCTTGGATGAATTGTAGTATCAGACAGAGTACACTCTTGAAATAAAAATTCGCTCCCGAATTGATAATTAATGTGAGATAAATAGGTGTTAAAAAGATACATTTTTATGCACTCGACAAGAGTCATGCTTAAAAAAATTGTGCCTTGAAGAAAGTTGGTTTAAGAAGTCTATCTCTTGTGAATGATGTTAATTTTGGGATCAGAAAGGTATAATTAACGATGGAATGTGTAGTGGATTCAATTCCACATATGTCGATATTTATTTTGGACATTTGTACTAGATGGAAAGGAATTTTTCCTTGAAGTGATTTGATGAGGAAGATCATGCCTAGAAAGGAATGTTCCTATTTGTGCTAATTGAATTGTATGACGACACAAGAATGGATCAACTAAACTGAGGAGCAAGCATCAAGTTCAAAGATGGTATTGTATTGTTTGATTCAGTGGGGAGATTTGTGGCACATGGTACTCGTAGGAGAAAGTGTGCAAAGAAAATCTATCATGACAAAGAGATTCATAATGCTATAAATATATCCTTTAGTATTGTTGAATAAGGAAGAGGGTAGATCCCTAAGAATCATATTTGTGTTGAAATATTAAGTAATATATCATTTTTAAGATGATGCACATGGGTTTTTATGTATATGTAAGGGGTAGACAAAGCATAACTAAGGGTACCTTGGGTATCTCGTATGATGCATGGCATGGATGTGTTTCAATAATATAAATGTCAATGCAAGTGTGGAGCAAGAGGTAAGCCTACAACCAGTAAATTCAAGTTGCGGAACATTGATCTTGTTGAAGACTAATGCCTAAGGAATATGTTGATCTCCTTAAATTAATTATTGTAAGTACTCACGTGGAAAGTGAATGAGGTTGATGCGTTTATCAGAAATCCTCATGGAAGAGGAAACGTCATTAGTGAATATGAATGTGCAATTGTTGTAATAATATGTTAATTTTATATTAATATTGTTTAGAGAAACTATTTACTAACCTAAATAGTAACCAAAGTATCATTTTTATTTGGGATAGAACTTCAAGCCATTATAGGTCGATGCGTAGGTTTCTAAGGCAAACAATCAGATTGGAATTAATTCTTACTATTAAATAATTGTGTTATGTTATTTTCAATGCAAAAGAAGACTCATACAATAGTAAAGGAAAGGAAGAATATGCCTTCAAGTAGTTCCCTACTTGAGGAATTCCAAAGGAAAATTCACCTACCTATGGTGGTGAGGTTCAAAAAGATGAGGGATCAAAAAAAAATATCTCTAAGTCGATTAGAGATTTAAAATAAATGTTGTGATAGGGCTATGGAACTTGATGATAATATGATTATTGGTATTATTAGGGGGTCCCCTAGACTATTAAGAAAAATTTAGGTTTCTGAGCCTATTAGAGACTTTAAGGAAACCTAAATCAAATTTTGTTGTGTATGCTTGATGTGCTAATTTTTGGATGAACTTTTCAAGTTCCCTTGCTAAGTAAATTTGGAGTTGCAAAAGAGGGAAGATTTGAATATTTAGGAATTAGTCAATGTGGACTTCACTGGGCTATAATTTGAATTATGAAATAGCTTAATCCTAGGAATGCTTTCTTGATTTTTGATACCTAAAAGATATTGAACATGAGTAAATGAGTAAAATGAATAGGTTTCTAAATTAGAAATGTTGTGGCACATTTTTTAATTTATTTGACCATTAGTTGACGTGTGAATGAAATTGTGCACCAGGAAAAGATACAAACTATTCTGATTAATTTTATATTAAAATATCCCTTATTGAAAATGGAATATGAGGTGGAAAAAGTTTAGTCATCATATATTCCCAAGGAGAATGACAAGAGAATGCTTGTTAAGGAGATATAATTAAGAAACCATGTCATTTGCTTAAGGAATCATCTGCGAAGTATATATGGTAATAATAGTGATGTAAGTATGGAAATTAGCCATGATACAACATTGTTGTGTTTTTTTGGGAGCTAAAGTATGTAAAAGAGCATGAAATATTAGAAATTTTGGGTGGAAACTCCACTTGTCATTAGGCAAAATAGAAGCCATGCTAAAATAGTTGTTAAGTTGAAGGAATTGGGTCTAAGAATTACTTAAGGCTCAGTTTGTATTTTTTCGATATAGTTTCACTTGAATACATATATTGCATGAATACCCAAGAGGGGTATGGATAAGGCAAAAAGTTGTGAGAACATAATATTTGGTAAAACTATTTGAATGATGATCATGTGTGAGATGTCATGGTGGACAATAATTAGATAAGTGAGTGATACAGTCACAAGTTAAAGGAAAATTATGTTTGGTAATGTATGGATATGTATGATGAATGAAGTGAATGAAAGATTGCATTGTATGCTTGAAGTTATGGGTAATGGCCCAAGAGCTTATAGATTTGAAGTTAATGATTTCATTGCCTAATGATGAGTGTTATAAGTGGTACCTGTTATTGCCTAAATCCACCTTAGGCTGAAGGAAGGCAGAGTTCAGGGTAACATCAAACCACGCTCAGTCTGGTAGCTAGCCCTACCAGAACAGGAGAGGGCTCTCTCCGGGTCAAACTCAGTAAAAATGATCAATAGGGTCTGAGATGACTTGCAATGAATACTGATTTTAGGCTAGGTATATAAATCAAGGAGTTTGAAATGATTTCAGGGGTTTTGTTGGAAAAAGGGAAAAGCAGTTTTGGGCTTGGGGATGAGGCCAAATTCTTGCAGGGTTCAAGTTGGGGCAAGGAAGGCAATGTCTTTGATGTCTTAGATCGAATGAATGGATAGAAAAGACTGTTGAGGAGTCGCGGCGCACAGGGTTTGCGCACGACGCACAGAGCCTCCAAGCAATTTTTACCACTGCCTCCAACGAAACTTCAAATCTTTCGCTCCCATTTGCTCAAGTAAGTTTATACAATCGCTCTTGCTCGTGTTTGGTGTATTTTCAAAGGTTGGTTGGAGAATTTGAATGGTGTAAACATAAACCCTATCTTCTTCTTCTTTTTTAACTGTAACGGTTGGAGGATTTTTTTTTAATTATCTGAAAGATTGTGGGGTCTTTTCCAATCTATCCCCATGTACATTGCAGATTTCTCAATTCTGCCTATTTCCTCTATTACAAATTTCAAGGCATTTGAATATAACTGTCGTTGTTAACAAAAATTAGCCCTTTCATGAGTTCACTGCCTTTATTTGCCATTTGGTCCGCTTCACTGTTCAATTTTCTGAGTATGTGGTAAAATTTGCAGTTGTCAAAATCTTGGAGCACTCTTTTCAGTCTATCCATAGTGTTGTTGAGGCTAGGATTGTTGAATCGAGCTCCCTTGTTTAGATTTTTTATTATTAGCTCAGAATCTCCAAAGACTTGTAGTTTTTTAACGCCTTTGTCTCTAGCTATTTGGCAGGCTTTGAGTAGCCCGAAGAGCTCAGCTTGATTGTTGGACTTCTGTCCTAGCCCCCAGTAGTAGATATCTTTGGAAGTTCCGTCAGTTGAATATATGACTCCACCCGCTCCAGCTGCCCCAGGGTTCCCTTTTGACGCCCCATCGAAGAAAATAGTGTATATGTTTTGTGCTCTCCACCAACTTTGAAAAATTTCCTCTTCATCTCTTAAACGCCATCCCGGATTTCCACTTTGAGGAGTGGGGGGGATTCTGCCCGGATAAGGCACAAGATCCCCAAGCCACATCTTTTCTTCTTGCAACAGTGAAGTGTCTTCTTTTATATACTGCTGTTTGGCCACTTCCATCAGGAAGGCTTTGGCTTTTGCAGCTATTTTCATCGGGGAATGCCTCTCCTCATTGAAAATCAGATGATTACGTGCCAGCCAAATCTGCCAGCAGACGTATTTGGGTAATGCTATCCAGATTTTACTCCAAAATGTTTTTTGGGGGATGTGATGTGGATAGAGCTTCCTCCAAGAGGAAAAAAGGTCCGCTGCTGTGTTAAAGATTGGGACAGAGATCTGCAAATCCATTAATATAAGCCTCCAGACATCCTTTGCCACGCTGCAACCAATGAACAAGTGTTGGACAGTTTCTATGTTGTTATTACACATCACACACCTATGAGGCCCAGCAATATTTCTTTTCTCCAGATTATCTCCTGTGAGAATTTTATTATGAATCACCGTCCAAGTAAAAAAATTCACTTTGGGAGTGGCAAATGAGTCCCAAACTTTTTTCCAGAAGTCTGCTGTGTGATTGCTGTTTCGTTTGCCCTGCATTACTTTATAACCCATTGCAGTGGAGTAAACACCTGTTGGGCCCCAACCCCATCTATCTCTTGCGGCTTTATGGACCGGTGCAGCATCCTCTAGTTGATCTTCGAGCTGTGCTTGTTGGTGTTTCAGTCGAACTGGAACTCCATAAAAGTCCCAGCCCTCCCATTCCCCTCTCGTGTTCCACTTTGCTAGCTCAGATAGGCGATTAATTCCAGCACGCTCCAACCATACTTTCAGCTCTGTTATGTTTCTGTTTTCTTCCAGAGGGGCGTTTCCCATAATGCGGTCCTTCCATAATTGAATGCGCTTTCCACTTCCTGGTATTCTATATACCTGTTTTAAAAATTGGTTGCTGCTCTTGCAACACAGACTCCAGACGTGCGTGCTTTTATTAGTGGCTCTGTTTTTTATATTGCTGAGATCGTGATTGACTCCATATTTCAACCTCAGCGTGCTGCTGACAGGATGGGTGGGATCATGAAGGAGGTTCCACAAGATTTTGCCACCTAAGGCGTAATTAACAAGCAGAGGGTCCCTAATTTGCAGTCCCCCTTCCTCTCTTGGTCTTTTGACCACGTCCCAACTCACCAGATGCATTTTATTTTCGTTACCTTTGCCTCCTCGCCATAGAAAGTCTCTGAGAAGTTTGGAGATCTGCTCCATAACATTTCTGGGCGCCAAAAGAAACGAAGCCTGGAAAATGGGAAGCGCAGACAGCACTGATTTGATCAGTATTACTTTGCCTCCCGTGGTCAACCAGTAACCCCCCCATGCAGCAATCTTGTTTTTGATTTTCGAAATTATATCGCTCCATAAATCTCTTTTGTTGATTCCTGAGATAATGGGCAGGCCTAGATACTTGAATCTATCCCAGTGAGCTTGTCCTTTAAACCCCAGCAGAGTAGTTATGGCTTCAAGTTCTTGTTGTGAAATATTCCAACTATACACTTCACTCTTACTTTCATTCACTGCAGCTCCAGATACTCTACAATATTTTCTGAGGATTGTGTCAAATGCCCGAGCTATTCTTGTGGAGGCTCCTCCTAAGAGGAGAGAATCATCAGCAAAAAGTGCATGATTCGAAGAGTCTGCTTCTGAAGATGATTTGAGGCCTGGAATGTTCCCAACAGCTTTCTCAGCATTGATCTTTCGACTTAAAGAATCCGCCATAAGAATGTACAGGTATGGTGAGAGAGGGCATCCCTGCCTAATGCCTCTCTTGGCTTGGAAGAATGATGTTGGGCGGCCGTTGACTAGTGGAGCTATCCATGGGCTGTCAATGCAAGCTTTGATAAGTTGAACAAAATAAGGCGAGAATCCAAAGGAAAAAAGAACTTTACTGAGGTAAGACCGATTCACTCTATCAAACGCATTTTCCATGTCTAATTTAATCACCATTCCTTTCTCTTTCCTCTGCCTGCTGGAATGGATCGTTTCTTGGACCTGGATTACATTATCCAGGATTTGCCTACCTTCCACAAATCCACTTTGAGAGCAGGAGATCACCCTTTTTAACAGTGGTTTAATTCTGTTTGCTAGCAGCTTAGCCATAATTTTATACGATGCATTACACAACGAAATCGGCCTGTATCTAGAGAAATTTTTAGGATTAGAATCTTTGGGTATTAGTGCTAGGTAAGTGGAGTTGGTTCCTCCACCGATCTTTGCTTTAGCCATAAATCCTCTTATCATTTTCTGCAAGTCCGCCTTTATTATATGCCAGCAAGCTTGAAAGAAATGGATTGTGAATCCATCCGGGCCCGGTGCCTTGTCCGGTTCCATGGCCCATATAACATTTATGATTTCCTCCTCCGTTGTAAGTCTGCAGAGGTTTGCATTTTCTTCTGGACTGATGAGATTAGGAATATTTGAAAGGAAATCACCAGATTCCTCCTCATTACTCTGTACATCTGCATTGTACAAACTTTTGTAATAAGCTTCAGCAGCTGCTTTGACTTGGTTGAACCCTTTGCAAACTTGACCTTCTGCTGTTTTGATTTCTGCTATATAGTTTCTTGACAGTCTTGCTCTGTATTGCCTGTGGAAGAAAGGTGTATTCCGGTCCCCAGCCTTCAACCACAGACTTCTAGACTTGATTCTCCAATATTCTTCTTCCCTTCGAAAGGATTGATATGCTGTTCGTTGAACTTGTATCTCTGTTTCCAACAATTCTGTTGTGATGTCTTTGACTTCCATGTCATTTTGCAGGTCTTGCAATGTTTGCACTGCCTCTTTTCTTTTTTCAGGAGGAGTATGTGTTGGCTTTTTGATCCATTCTTTCAAGGCATATTTTGTCTCTTTCAACTTCTGCTCCCAAACATAACTTGCGGAGCCGGAGATAGGTTTGGACCATGCTTTTTTCACTGTATCTAAGAAGCCCTCTCTCTCGATCCAAAGAGGGCTGAATCGAAAGGGAATGGGTCCAAGATCTTCTTCTTCTTCGAGTAGGAGTTGTATTGGCTTATGGTCGGAAGTAAGTTTTGGCAAAATTTTTGTGATGATAATTTTGTTATTCATCATAATGGAACTTTGCACCAGAAAGCGATCTAGTCTTGCAGAGATGTGATCCAAGCCTGTCCGATTATTGGACCAGGTATATATGCCACGAGTTGGATTGAAATCCATCAGTTCCCAAGTCTGAGAGAGTTCCTCCACCAATGGCAGCAAGGGGTCTCTGCTACTAATTCCCCCCCTCTTCTCTTTTGCTTTCAATACAATGTTTAGATCACCTGCTATAATGATATTGATGGGAGAATTTGCTTCTAAAAAATCAGAGAGGCTGCTCCAACACTCTCTTTTTTCAGTGTAAGAGACTGGTACATAAAGATTAAAAAGTGAAATAGTTAACTTACTTGCTTTGTGTTTCAGTTCTGTGAAGATCCAATGCTGGTTTTCATGGTAGTTGATCAGCTGAATTTGGTCTTCGTTCCATAGAGTAGCGAGGCCCCCGGAGGTTCCCCTTGCACTGACTGCTTTGCCTGCTTTTTTATGCCACTTTAGTCTACTGGTCTCTAGAAGGGCCTGCCCTTCTATTTTTGTCTCTTGGAGCATGAGTATCTCTGAGGGTTCAGCTTTCAAAAGATCTTTTACAGCCTCAACTTTGGAGGGATTCCCCAGTCCTCTACAGTTCCAAGAGACTAGCTTCATTATTTATTGTTTTGTTGGATGTGGCCTCCCTTGGAAGGCCTTGGTCTGGTATTTCGCCCAATAGACATTTCTATTGTAGGCTGGCTTCCTTGTGTTTTGAGCCTTTCTGCCTCCTCCTCCCTCTTTTCCTTTCTGGATTTCCTTCCTGCTTTTTTTGTTTGACGCTCGAAGGTTTCGTCCTCCGATGTATCCGAACTCTCCATTGGTTTTTTCCTTGCTATATCCGCATATGATAGATTTATTGGGCTGTCTTGGTTTGGTTCACTCTGGGTGGCTTCCACTCCCTCTTTGTTTGGAGGTGCAGTTTCTTCTTGCTCCTCCTTCTCCTGCGTTGAGTTAACTTGATGGATCTGCTGTTCACTTTCTATGCCATTTGGATTTGCCTCCTCTTCTTGGTTTGTTTTGGATCTGCTGGTTTCTCCATTCTTATTGCCTTTTCCTGTACCTTTTTTTGAGTTTGCATTTTTCTGCACTAAGATCCATTGGTCCCCGTTTTGTTTGTCGCCTTGTTCCTCCGCCTTCTTCTTGCAGTGTTTTGCAAAATGACCATGGCCATGGCAATGTCTGCATTTAAAAGGCAGCTGCTCATAGTCCAACTCTTGCACGTATGTCCATCCAGCTACAGTTAGTTTAATTGCTTCTGGTAACCCTTCTTCCAGGTCCACTTCAACACAGATGCGCGCACATGAGTACTGATCCTTCCTAGCAGCTTGGTCTATGTATTTTCCCAACGCATTTCCTATGATCTGCAGGGTTTTGTGATTCCAACAGTGGAGAGGCAGATGGGGTAGCCGCACCCAAACCGGGACAGCCGAAGGAACGTCCTGGGTTGGGTCAAAGTCTGGGGACCATTTGTTTAGGTATAATCCCTGGGGGCCCATGAAATAAGGTCCATTTCTGAATATTAAACCTTTATCGTCTGGATTTTCAAAGACAAAAACAAAGTAGCCCTTACCCACAAAATAGCTTTTGACTCCCTCTTTAATGAGGGGCTTCCAGTTTCTTTGCGTCCATTCCTCGACCGATTTTGGCGAAGGCCAGAGGCCCGTGAACTGGCCAATGAGGCCTCTTTCAGCCAGGTTCAAGGCAGCTCTGCAGGTATCTTCTTCGGGAAGAGATACTGTAGGGATAGAGTCCATCTTTTTCACAAATCTCTTCATAGATTCAGAGGGAGGGCGCTTTGGGCCCGAGGCAACTAAAGATTTAAATGCCAGAACCTCCGGGGGCAGAGGAGGGGAGGCAGACTCCCCAATGGCCTCCATGATTGACAAACGCCCAGAACAGGCCTTGCTAGGGACGCTGAGATGTCACACTAGGGCAGCCATCCACGACCACTGCACAGAGGAGCAGAGATCACCCACGGACAGATCAGCTGCGAATAGATATAGCGCAGCCAATAAAGGATACCAGCAGAAGAGCTCCAGGCAGAAGGAGGCTCCAGGGCTGGGTCTGAGCGCCCCTCCGGCAGCCCAGCAAACCGAGCCGAGCAGATCCACCAAACGCAGCCAGTCGAAGTTGCAGAGCGCGAAAAATCCGTGTGTATTTTCAAAAATTAGCAACAACCCTATCTTTTTGACAAAGGCTGCTCCATAGGGGTTTATATTTGAAGTTTTAAAATTTGGTTTTGGTGCTAAACCCCTGTCATATGCCACCATATTTTCCCTTTCCTCAACAGTTCTACTATAACTACAGTCCATTCCTATTCCCCTATATTCCACAATCACTCCTATCACTTGTCCCCATTTTTCCTATTTCTAAACCCTACCATTTCCTACCATTTTCCCTCCCCCATTTCACTTATAAATTCCCAAAATCCCAAATCCCCAACAGTCAAGTGACTGTTATTACACCTTAATTTCACTTGACAGTCCACTTTTCCTACTGTCCCATATTCCTCACAGTTCCTCATTTCCCTTTGGCACATTTGGCATTGAAAACAAAACACCAATTTTACATTTTCAAACCAATCAAACATACATTTGTCATACACATTGCAAATACCATGACAGAGATAGATTCATCTTATGAGCAAGACAGTGACTCTACCACTGAGCTTAATGTACCAAGAAGGCCTCGTAAAGGTGGCAAGCACGTTAGAGAAGAGCCTACCTCCTTGACTGAATTACAAGCTTGCCCACTTGCAATATCTTGTTTTCAGCAGCAGTCATGCTATCAATACTGTGAGATGATTGCTAGATTTGGTTACCGTCAGGAGTTGGATCGCTTGTTCGTATTACATTTGCATGATAGTCATGTAAATATTGCAGGTGTAAATTTCACTTTGACACCAGAAACCATTTCACAGGCTACCGGGATACCTAATGTGGGTGAACAGTGGAATAAGAAACAACAGGTGGATAGAGTTCATTACGAGCCATACATCAGGCTTGGCTATCTGAGGCAGCTCAGCAGGGTGTTCCCTTTCAGATTCTTGAAGGAGTCTTATGCACCATTGATGAAACTCATCATCAGATACTTCAGCTATGAGGGCCGGTTCTCGCGCCTTTATGCTTACCATATTCGATTATTGATGCATTTCACGAGAGTGAGGATGATAAGCATTCCATATTTCATGTGTCGAAACATAGAGCGGATGACTACTCTTGTGCAGAAGAAGACTTCTGAGCATCAGCATAACAGCATTTATCATTATGCGCTCATCAAGATCATTGTTGTACATCAGCTTGGATTGCAGGGCATTGCATGGGAGGATTTTATTTCCCATGATTTTTTTACAACCCATCACCCTCCTCCGGAGATTGTTCATGGTGCAAGTGAGCCTTCACATCAGTTTGAGGGTCCTGAGACAGAGCCTATCAGTGTTCCAGTATGTGTTACCTATCAGAGAGGCACCAGAGCCTTATTTGCAGCAGCACGACGAGTACTATCTCCACCCTGGGTGGAAGGGGTCTCATTACCTTCATCAGTAGCGCGAGTACTATCTCCACTTGGGGTGGAAGGGGTCTCGCCTTTGACATCAGCACAGGTACAGGACAGAGGCAAGAGGCCTATGCAGGATGAGGGCCCTTCAGGAGGCCAGGACACTGATTTTACACTCATTGATGTTGATTTGAGCTCTCCTAGCTCAAAACTGAAGGAAATCATCCAGGAGCAGAAAGTTGACATCGACACATTGATCGAGAAATTGCAGAGAGCTCAGTGGGTCATAAATTACTTGGATCAGCGGAATAAACAATTGGAGGATCAGCAGACACTCATGGAGTTGCAGAGAATCCGTGAAGACCAGGAATTGGCCCGAAAAAGACATGGTGACATGACACCCTTTGACCGAGAAATTTGGCTTACAAAGGTCAATACTCATCTTGAGAAGCTGTTGGAAAAGGCGAATAAGGAAAAGGACATGCTCAGGCACATGAAACACCATTATTGGGCCCGCACACATGTTTGCAAAGCGCGCATGAAAATCCTAAAAGCAAGGCTAAGGAGGGCACTGAAACGTCGGAAAAGGGAGGATCGACTCTGAATCTTGGCCAAAGCTTCTTTGGCTGAGCATGATACTTGATGAGGGACTTTCAGTCCAAATTTCAGCAGATTTGGAGAAAATTTTGTCAATTTTGAATTTTTGGTCACAAAACAGGTTTTCCTGCCATACGCGTAGCGCCACCTTGCGCGCGCTTATGATTGGGAGATCTTCTGGAGGAAAACTTGATATTTTTGGATTTTTTATGAAAATTTATGTATGCTCAGGAATGGCCTAAGGATTTCATCAAGTTCTGGGTGGCCTAAAGGGTCAAAAACACCTTGAAAATGGCCTTTCTGCCACTTTTTACACACACAGGAACCAGTCTTTGGAGATTGAATTTTTGGAGGGGAAAGTGACATCCAAATCCATAAATTCCACTTGGGTTGGAAAGTAGACAGGCGGGGCTTTCCAACGAGCTATCATGAGCTGAATTTGGACATCGGGAAGTGCCTCAAAATGAGCTCCAAACTTGTGCTACGCATACAGATTTTGGGCGCGGCGCATAGAGAATTTTGGCTCATTTTTCACTCCACAGCTCAGAATTTCGCCTACTTTTGACCAGTTTTACTTTTTGATGTAACTCTTGATCTATCTTGATGTAATTTGATGACCATGATGTAATTTTGGCACATTTTTACTTGTTCTAGAAGATTCATTCACTAAAAGGTGAAATGTGAGTGAATGGATCAGTTTCCTAGCATATAGAGGCAAGTTGTTTGATTGCCTAGATTTCAGTTCCTAGTTTAGAATTGGTTGAAACAGCTCCTAGAAGGATGAGCTCGACCCCTAGAGGCATGGGGAAGGGTTATACTTGTTTATATATTGTATTTTCTAAGACATTTTCAGGGTTGGACTCTTGGGAATAGTTTGGCACCTCATTGTATATTCATTTCAGCATTTTTGGCAAAGGAAAGACCAGGGTTTTGCAGCACTTGTTGGGATCCTTGTGGCTCTGAGTTTTGATGGTGTTTTTCTCCATGTAATTGTAAGTTCATTAATGTTTTATGTATGCCATTTCCCTTCTCTTTGCTTCTGAAATTAAACAAATGAGTGACTAAGGTAGAATTCATTAGTTTGCTGGTGCTCTGCCTTAAAATTTTGTTTAGTTTTATATGTTTTCTTCTGTTTGAAGAGGATCCTTGCAGCCTCTTGCCCTCTTCAGCTCCTCAGCAGTCTTTTCTATCCATTCATTCAATCTAAGACATCAAATCCATTGCCTTCCTTGCCCCAACTTGAACCTTGCAAGAATTTGGCCTCATCCCCAAGCCCAAAACTGCTTTTCCCTTTTTCCAAAAAAACCCCTAAAATCATTTCAAACTCCTTGATTTATATACCTAGCCTAAAATCAGTATTCATTGCAAGTCATCTCAAACCCTATTGATCATTTTTACTGAGTTTGACCCAGAGAGAGCCCTCTCCTGTTCTGGTAGGGCTAGCTACCAGACTGAGCGTGGTTTGATGTTACCCTGAACTCTGCCTTCCTTCAACCTGAGGTGGATTTAGGCAATAACAGTACCATGTACCTAGAGGTGTTATTTTTTTGGATTGTTGTCAATATCCAAGTATGATGCTCAAAGTGCTAGCAAGGCACATGAGTATAAACTATGATCTTCCTTAGTGGATATGAATGGTTATCAAATGGTTGATATGTGAATGCATGTTTGTCATAAAATACTAATTGGAGTATGATAGAGGTATGAGGCTCTCAACATGAGAGATTGTTGCATTTTGTATGATCATGATTTCAGAAATTAGTGTGTATGTTTTTTATGAACTAAATGTATGCATGCCTATGAGGAAATGATCAAGGGCTCAGTTTTATGCTCAAAAATAAAATTTCTTAGGTTGACTCGGAACGTAAACGATCACGTAGTGCTCACCATTCTGAATCCGGTGCACTTCGTTTCATGAAAAATGGTCGTCATATGCTCCTAACAACGACTTTTGTCCGCTTTGTTAAACAGGTAAATTTAAAAAAAATGACAGTAAGATGCCCAGTCGGCAGTCTATTCTATTGACGTGGCATGTTGACTGTGCAGGTCATTTTGTTTGGTAATTTTTAGGCAAATGGTAAGCTACCAAGCGGCAGCATGGCATTGGTTCGTATTCTAGGTGATGTGTCGAAGTGTTATTGGTTCGTTTTGGGGGCCAACCAAGTGATGACATGTGGTGCAGTCTGAGGCCACCACGTGCCCCCCCCCCCCCCCAAGGTTGAAATGTGGCATAAATTTTTTGGTCAAAATCCGGGCAAAGGCGCTGAGGTTCGACCCCGCGACCTCCAGTCGTACAAAGCCACGACTTACCATTCTGCCTACACCATATTTCTTAACTATCTATGGTGTTCATTTATATTTGAATTAAGGTTTGTGTTATGCCGAGGGAAGGCGGGGGCCAGCCCCAGACCATTAACCATTATGTCGTGACCATCGGCAGAGCTCTAGACCATAATGCGGGATTAGATCTTAGTCATGTTTTATCAATGATTAATCCAGATTAATATGTGCTAATCCAAAGTTAAATGAGGATTCAGTTAAGCACGTAGTTAGGGCTTAAACTGTGCTTAACTAACGCTGATCACCACTTAGAAATTAATGAGATTTTAATTAGCATACCTCCAGATTCAGGAAAACTGCCATTTTAGCTACAGTTAGCTAGTTTAGGGCCTAAAATAGTGGGGGAAATTGAAAAGGCCAAAGCTTTTGCAATTTTCGACCAATTCAGGCTTAGAAAGAGGCTAGCTGACCTTTTTGAGCCATTATGAACTCATTGGAGAAGGTTACAAGAGAAAAGGATAATTATAAACAGGCCAATTTTATAATTTGAGCATAATATAGAGGCCTAAGCCATGGAAGTTGGAGCAAGGAGATGTAGCCCAGGAGGGGTGAACTCCTTCATCAAATACTTGTGTTAATGTTATGTATGGTAATATTCTGTGCTTTATTTGTTGTTGTTCAACTCTTGTTTTTATGTTAAATTGCTCACTAAATTGACATGAAAACACACACGTGAGACTTGATAATTTGCAAGAGAACCTGAACCCTTAAGCACACATAAGAAATTTGTTAATAAAATATGAAAGGGGAGTTAGCTGAGCATTACTAACATCCTCCATTCAGATCAGGAAATCAATGATTATTAATATTTTAAAAAGTTGTTTATTGTTGAAGTGACTGGTGTGAATCCCTCACTCCCACAAAAAATAAAGTGGAAAAATTGATTGCTAATGAATTATGAGATGGATATCTCAATGAAGAGAGCGAAAATGAAACCCTTGGCCTTAAGCCAAATTGATTTAATGGCATGAAAAGTTTGATTTCAATGTGAATTTCTTTGAGTGATTGTGATAACATTGCAAGAATGATGTTTTCTTTGAGTGATTTTGAAATGACGTTTTCCCTTCAATTGGTATAAAATGCAACTTAATTGATTGAATGATCAACTATGTAAATGGTTTTGAAAACAAATGTAGTCATTGTTGTAGCGTTATGTTTAAAGGATTTTATGTATAAGAAACTAGCATTATTTGAATGAGAAAAAATGTACATTATAAGTAAAATTTCTTGGGTTTGGCATGGAATGTAAGTCGTGATGAAGGTTGAGAATATTACTATCGAAAAAGAGCTCAAATTTGTGAAAAGAGTGATTATTAATATTTTAAAAATTTGTTTATTGTTGAAGTGACTGGTGTGAATCCCTCACTCCCACAAAAAATAAAGTGGAAAAATTGATTGCTAATGAATTATGAGATGGATATCTCAATGAAGAGAGCGAAAATGAAACCCTTGGCCTTAAGCCAAATTGATTTAATGGCATGAAAAGTTTGATTTCAATGTGAATTTCTTTGAGTGATTGTGATAACATTGCAAGAATGATGTTTTCTTTGAGTGATTTTGAAATGACGTTTTCCCTTCAATTTGTATAAAATGCAACTTAATTGATTGAATGATCAACTATGTAAATGGTTTTGAAAAAAAATGTAGTCATTGTTGTAGCGTTATGTTTAAAGGATTTTATGTATAAGAAACTAGCATTATTTGAATGAGAAAAAATGTACATTATAAGTAAAATTTCTTGGGTTTGGCATGGAATGTAAGTCGTGATGAAGGTTGAGAATATTACTATCGAAAAAGAGCTCAAATTTGCGAAAAGAGTCTCATGTTTGTGAAACCTATCTTCTATATGAAATAAAATTTCTGGTTGAAAATTTTAGAATATATCTCATGAGAATTTTATGTTTTGTTACAAGTGAGATGATGAATCTATCTGGGAAACATAGATAAAGGTTGTGACATAGAAATATCAAGAACAATACCACTATATTAACATTGGAGTCATATTACATGCCTTGATCGCCATGAGTAATGGCATGTATACTTTGTTAGATCAAGCTAGAGGGATGCCTTCGTTATAAGGCTCTATGAGTCTCCTTAATCTTCCTCCACAAGAAAGCCTTAGTCACATAGTTTTCCTAAGGGACTATATAGCAGAGAAGGGGATTTCCTAAGCCTGATAGGGTGAGTGACTACAAGGAGCAGGAGACTTTAAATAAATTCATGCGAAAATTTTTATGTCACACACTCACTAGGATCATGAGTGTGTATGGGTGTGTTTGATGTAAGCAGTGAGTTGAATTCTTACCTGTAGAATCCTTGTGAAGCAAAGAATAACCATACAAATAAGTATTGATTTGAAACTTCATTTATTGAACTCCATGTTTCTTTCATAAAATAAGATCTCTTGTGAAAACAAAGGTTGATGATTGTATATGAAAATGGATATAAAACTTTTGTTTTATTGGTTTTCTGGAGTAGTTACTAGATGTAATTCCACAAGTCCAAAGGTGGATAGAATGAAAAAACAAATGGCATTTCTAAAATAGTGGGAAATAGGAAGGATATTAAAGATGATGTGAATATGCAAGAGAAATGATGTTTGTGTGGCTCGAAGGAATCAATCTACATATTGCTATAGTGAACAAAAAGACACCTAAAATGGTATGTTTTTTAGAATAACATCTGAAATAGTGTGATATCGAGGATGGAATTACTTTAAGGGGGTGAGGACTATAACACCCCCAATATTAAATACCCTACAAATATATTAATTGTAATTAAGCATGTTAATGATGCTTATACGATAAAGTAAATGTAAATGGGTTAAAATACCAAGAATAATTGTAATTATATTTTAACAACGATTGATGAAGAGGTGAAGCCTTTATACAAACCATGAGAAACCATAGAGAGTAGGGGATGATAGCAAAAGTAAGTAATGGAATTAATCCTTGTAAGTGAATTATTTGGTTGAGACAAATATTCATAAATTCAAATATTGTCAAATTTCCCCAAGAAAATTTCAATGGGGAAGGAGTTGATGGTTGAGCTACAACTCCCCCAATTATGGAATTAGTTTGGTTGTACCTCAACTATCATATCAAAATTATGGAAAAAATACTATTTAAATACTTTTGGGGTCTAACCAAAATTTTCTCATCTATCCACGATTGGAAAATCTGACATGAAATTTCATCAAAGAAGAAACCCACAAAGGAAAGTAATGAGTATATAGTAATGAAAGCGAGACCATAAATTGTGTGTGTGTGTCTGTGTGTGTGTGTGTGTGTGTGTGTGTGTGTCTCTGTGTGTGTGTGTGTGTGTGTGTGTGTGTGTGTGTGTGTGTGTGTGTGTGTGTGTGTGTGTGTGTGTGTGTGTATTTTCATGTGTGTGTGTGTGTGTGTGTGTGTGTGTGCGTGTGTGTGTGTCTGTGTGTGTGTGTTTGTGTGTGTGTCTGTATTTTCGTGTGTGTGTGTGTGTGTGTGTGTGTGAGAGAGAGTGAGAGAGAGAGAGAGAAAGAGAGGTGTGTGCATCCATGAGTGTCAGAAGAGGAGGCTCTTATGTGGGAAAAGAAACATATTGCATGAGGGTTTTGAGACACACCAACCTATGTGTGACTATATTCCACCTAATTTAGTGAGATAAATCAGTGTTTGAGTCTTTAACCAAAGCTAGAGGGCTATGAATTACAAAGTAACTTGTTTGGTATAAGCATGAAAAGCACTGAGAAAGAGGACGTGCTAGGGAATTGTTGGGTCAATGAAGTACTTTGTCTATGTTGCACAAGCCATAGTGGCATGTTACAAATGTTGATAGGCCCTAAATTAGTAGGTAAAAAGACACCATAACAATTTTTGTGTATATGAAGGATAATGGAATTTATTCTTAAACTACTGGTATCCTGAGAGAGAACTTCCCTTTGGGTGCTTCTTGTGCATAAAATTTTGAAAAACCAACAATAATAGTTGTGTATACTCTAGGATTAGTTGGATTTCAAGAGAAACTAATGAGTTTGACTTGATGAAGGAGAATGGCCTTCATGAATCCACCTTATAATACTAAGTGAGAACTTCCCTCGTGGCTTCATGGTCTGGGTTGGGGTTGGGAAGCTATAAAGGACAGAAAGGGTAGTTGAGCCAATGGTGGGGTGAAACGTGGATCATCCTTCATTAATTATAGGAATTGATTGATCCTGAATCGATAAGTATTCTTATGGACTTTAAATCCATGATTCAAATCATGTTCATTGAAATATAAATGATATTGATAAATTGTGTACAATTATGTGCTCACCTTGGGAATATATATTCTAGTCTGTATGAAACCTTATCATAGTATGAAGTGGTAAATCTTGTTTTGATGATTGTATCATATTCATATGCTTGTTCATGGACCTTAGTGTGTTTTTGTGATGTGTTATTCATAATCAAAGCATGAGGATGATACAAATTTAGTCTTGGTTAATGTTAATGTTTATGGTTTTTATAACTCTTTATCATGTAAGATGTTGTGGTTAAGAAGATAGAGAATGTTATACCCTCAACTTATTGGATAAACATGATGCTTGTTGGTTGTGTAATCCTTTTAGTGAGCCTCAACCCAAGAATCTTGGTCTACTTTACATGGGCTAGAGAAGCTCTAAATTCTATTGTTTATGATTATAGGGTCATGTTAATGATATGGAACTAGAAACAAGAGTAAAAACCTTGATTGTGAAGTGAGGAATTAAAATATATAGCCTTCACAAAACTTTTCATTTAAAGTGTTAAAGAGTTCACTATGGAACTCTTGAATGTTGGAAGCCCATTAAAGGGATTTTAAGTGGGCTTTTGTGGCTTTTAGGTGATTGTGAATGACATTTAATGGGCCAGTTGTGGGATTGAACAACTATGTTGTATTCTTGCTTGATCGTTGATCAGTTGTAAGGTATAAATGTTTTGGGATAAATTAGGTTTGAAGACCTCAGATGGGGGTAGTTTGTGAACAAAGGACCCGTTGGCTCCTTAATGAAAAGTCTAGAAAATGATTGTGAAATGAAGGATTTTGGAGGCCTTTATAGTCTAGTGAAGACTTTAGTGTTTTTCAAAAGTTTTCTAGGTAGATCATTTCCTTGTTAAAGCCTTTTCTAGTCCTTAAACAACCTAAGAACTCCTCTTTGTGGAAGCTTATTTTTTTTAAATAAATTTGGTGATTGTAATAGGAACCATGATTGGGAGCTTAATCACAAGGGGATTAAGCATAGAAGTCCATTAACTAGACCAATCACAAGGTATATGTGATAACACTTACTTCTCCTAGTGGTCAATGGCCTAGTGGTATCTTAACCAAACTAAACCAAATTACATGGGAGATACATATGTATCACAGTGGCTTGGTTACTGGAAATGTCTATCACAAAATAGTGGATTTATGCCAATTGATAATTCGTTAACTAGACTGGGGAAACGAGGAGAATATGATTTCTCTTAATGAGGGGAGATGGTGCTAGTGATTCTGTCATGTGATGGGATTGGGGATCTAGAATCTATCGAGACTTGGATATTTGGGCATATGAAAGAACTTATAAATGGCATTTAACAAAAACCCATATTCCAAATGGGTTGGATGTAGAACTCCAAGCAATAGAACTTTATGTATAGGAACCTTGATGTCAACGTGTTGACAACCAAAAATATTCCTCCTACCACCATTGAGTATTTACCCAATCAGAGTACCAATTAGACTCTTTTTCATTTAGATGGTTGTATACTCTCCAGAACAAAAACCTGGTTGCCTGTATTATCTAAAACAAAAATTACAATAACAACAAAAAAATTAATCTAAGGGAAATATATGATATATTCTAATAATTTACAAATTATAAACACACTCTCCTAGTATGATAGGATCGATTTAAACAACAGAAATTAAAGGATTTAAATGAAAATAATACCACGTGAAATATCATGTGATTTAAAATCCTAATTGTAATTTGAATCCATAAACCGAACAGAGAAGTTTTGAAAAAAAAATTACGCAAAAGAATGAAAAAATATATTTTCAGGTTTTCATCTTTTTTTTTTTTTTACAAGAACGGGTATGAGTTTGTATTAAAAAGTGGCCAACTGCCTTCATTGGTTACAATATGTCGGGCCTGGCCCGTAGTCTTTCTTCCATGGTCTGCTCATAGGCCCCAAGTTTTGAGAATCCACAGTTTTCACACGAGACTAGAGAGTCTATCTTTGTTATTTTTCCTAGCTTATATAAACACACAAACTGATGCAGAATGATGCAGAAAAACATTGCAGAATTATGGAATAGAATCCCACTCCTCAGTTTCATCTACCAGAAGAGAACCTTCCGGAAGGGACACTGCCCTGTTGGCTTCTAGATCTGCATCTTTATTGTTTTCTCGTAATACATGGAGGAAGCTTGCAGTTCGAAAATATTTCACCATGTTTTTAATTCTTAAAACTGCTCTAGCCAATCTAAGATCTGTCGGAGAGGAATCCTCCACTAGAATTTTAATGATAGACTGAGAATCTCCTATAACACTTAATTCTGAAGTGCCGATGGCCTTTGCCTGCTTAAGCCCCTGCAGCAGTGCCAAGGCTTCAGCTTGGATGCTGGTGGAATGTCCAAGACCCCAGGCATACTTGGTCACAGTTATGCCCTCCTTGTTCTTTATAATTCCTCCTGCTCCAGCCAAACCAGGGTTGCCTTTCGCTGCCCCATCGAAGAATAAACAGTTTCTGGCTTGTTTGGTGAGCAGGTCTGATAGTTCACGTTCCTTCCCTCTGAATTGCCACTCTTTTATATTCTTGTGTTGCCTTGCTTCGCCAGAGAAGTGTAGGCCCAACGAGCCACCCCAATCTAGATCAGTTTGTGATAAGTTCACTTCCGATAAGTGCTCACCCAAATTTTCTTTCCAAAGGATTTTGACTTTGATGGAGATGCGCTGAGGATTTAATTTTTCATCCCTAAACACTCTTCTGTTGCGCTCCAGCCAGATTTGCCAGCAGATGAATTTTGGCAAAGTGAACCATGCTGCTTTAAAATTTTCATTTTTTGGAAGAGTTCCTGGATAGCAAGTCTGCTAGTTAGCAAATATGTCAGAAATGTTCACAGGAAGAGAGAACTCTGTTTTCCAATAGTTCAAGAGGGTCTGCCAGATTTCTCTTGCAAATTTACAATCCAGGATGATGTGTTGAGCACTCTCTTCGTTTTCGCAGCATAGATGGCATCTAGATGGGCCTTGAAAGCCTTTTTTCTTCAGTTTATCCTCTGTTAAGATTCCTCTGTGACAGAGTAACCAACAGAACATATCTACCTTAGGCATCGACTTGTATTTCCACAGCCCCTTCCAAACTGCTGGGTCGGGGGCGACATAGGGACGATCCTGCAGGCATTTGTACCCTTGCGCGACTGAATACTTACCTGGGGCGGCTCCCCATCCCCGTGCATCTTTTTTTCCTGCGCATAGGGGCGCTTTGCCATTAAGCATTGATAACAGGAGTCGACTGGCCTGCGTTAAGTCTGGAGGCACAGGGGGGAAGGTTCCAACGCTACCAACAGCTGTCTGTCCACGCTGAAATATCCCACAATGTAACGCACCCTGCGTTATCCAACCACTGTCTCAGCGCGTGGAGGGAGTTGTGTGATGCTATGGGAGGATGCAGCATGATGCTGTCATCCCAAATTTTTATTTCCTTACCATTGCCCGGTATCCAGAAAGCTCGATCTTTGATAAGGGAGACTGCCTTATTACAGCGTTTGACCAGGTGCGATCCAGTCATGGGAAGGGAAGAATCCAGTGATCTGATCCTTTTTCCCGTGAGGTATTTCCTCCAAAGGGCCCTTTGCGCCCAGCCTGGGTGCGGAGCTATGATTCGCCAGAAGAGCTTGGCCCCCATGGCAATATTTTGGAAGCCAAAATCTTTGAAGTTAAGGCCTCCTTCCATCAAAGGCTTGAAAATTTTCTCCCAGCTGACCAACGGGATTTTTCTGTCATTGAGATTGCCCCCTTTCCAAAAAAACTTACGGATGAAGGCTTCCAATTTTTTTATAACGCTAGAGGGTGCTAGGAGCACAGAAAATTGAAAGATGGGGAGACTGCTGAGCACTGATTTGATTAGGACGGTTTTGCCTGCAAGGTTTAACCAAGAGAAACCCCAAGCCTGTATTTTTGCCTTAAATTTGTCCAATAGAGGAGCCCAGTCTCTACTGCAAACTAGATTTCGAAAGATGGGAAGGCCAAGGTAGATGAAGGAGGACCAGCAGAGAGTGGCATTAAAGCCCAGAATTCTGGAGATGGCAGCAAGAGTGGGAACAGAAATGTTCCAACAGAAAGCTTTACATTTACCTTTGTTTAAGCTGCTTCCTGTAGCTTCACTAAAATCATCTAACACCTCCTTAAACCTTAAAGCAGACCTTGCTGAGGCAGCCCCTAGAAGGAGGGTGTCATCTGCGAATAGAGTATGGTTTACATTTTTCACCCCTCTGGCTATATTAAGCCCCAAGATCTCCTGGTCTGCCAATTTCTGGTCTAGGAAGAAACTTAGAGCAGAAACTTGGAGAACGAAAAGCAGTGGAGAGAGGGGGCAGCCTTGCCTGAGCCCTCTTGAGGCTTTGAAGAAGCCAGCTGCCCTCCCATTCACCAAGGGGGAAATCCAAGGGTCAGTTATGCAAGCTCGAATCCAATTTACAAACCCCAGTCCAAAGCCAAACTTTTTCAAGGCTTCCCATAGGAAACTTTGCCTGACACGATCGAAGGCATTTGCCAGGTCTAATTTGATCACCATACCTTTCTCTTTACGAATTTGGCTTGAATGTATCGCCTCTTGCACCAGAATGTAGTTGTCGACAATCTGTCTCCCCTGAACAAATCCACCTTGATTCTCAGGTATGATTGCTGGAAGGATGCCTTTTAACCTATTTGCAATTACCTTTGTAATTAGTTTGTATCCAATGTTGCAAAGGGAGATTGGACGAAACCGATTGAATTCTTTAGCACCCTTTTCCTTGGAAATAAGGGCAAGAAAGGCAGAGTTGGTGCTGCCCCCAATTTTTTGACAATTTTGTGATTTCAGGATCATCTTGTAAAGATATTTCTCCACTATCTGCCAGCAAGTTTGAAGAAATCTGGTCGTGAAGCCATCCGGGCCTGGGGCTTTGTCAGGCTCCATACTGTCTAGAGCCTCTTTTATTTCTTGGATGGAAATCTTTACTTCAAGCTGCTGATTAATAAGAGGAGAGATCCTTGAAGGTATCGCCTCCAAAAATTTTGAATTTGGATCAGACTCTGCCTCTTCTTTGTAGAGATTTTGGAAGTGGTTGAAAGCTGCCTTCTTTATGCTCTCATTGTCCTTGTGAATCAAATTGCCATCTTTGATTTCTGCTATAGAATTAAAACTTTTCCTTGCTTGAGCTTGTTTATGGAAGAAGGCAGAATTTCTATCACCCGCTTTGAGCCATAGGCTCCTGGATTTTTGTCTCCAGTGCTCTTCCTCTGTGAGGCAGGCTTTGTGGTAGATTTGTTGAAGCACCTCCTCCTTGTCTAAAACTTCAGCGGTGATTTCTACATCCTCACTTTGGGCTTGATGCTGAATAAGATTGTCTTGGGCCTGCTTTCTCTCTTGAGCAGGGGTGGGAAGAGCTTTGGCCCATGTTTTGAGGGCAACTTTCAATCTTCTAAGCTTTTCTTCCCAGATGAAGAAGGGAGAACCCTTCACTGGCATTTTCCAACTGTCCTGAACCAAATTCAAAAACTCGGGCTCCTTAACCCATAGAGCGTTGAACCTGAATGGGATGGGACCCAGATCCTTGTGGCCTGACATCTCTAACAAAATGGGCTTATGATCTGAGACACTGCAAGGAAGGATGTGCAATCTGGATTCTAATCCAAGCAAAAGAAAAGAACTCTGCACCAAACATCTATCAAGTCTAGTAGCAATATGACCAGGGCCTATTCTTTTATTGGTCTAGGTGTACTTACCGTTATCTGGAGGGATATCGAGCAGATCCTAGTCCTGCATGAGGTCTTCCACCCACTCCCTTGCTGGGTCCCTTACGATTGTGCCTCCTCGCTTTTCAACCGAGCGTAGAGTAATGTTTAGGTCACCTACAATAATGAGGTTTCCCAGGTTCTCAGTCTTCGCCAGTTGTCTAATGGAGTCCCAGCACTCCCTTTTCTCCCCTATATTATTAGGTACGTAGACATTGAACAGGAAGATAGCCTCCCTTGTTTCTACAGAGTGTAGCTTCAAGAATAGCCAATGGCTATTGTGCACCTCCGTGACCAGTCTGTACTTGAGGGGGTTCCAGAGAGAGCCCAATCCCCCAGAGGTTCCCCTTGATGATACTGCTAGTCCGCTACTTCCCTTCCAAAAAATTTTGCTGGTTTGGAGGAACTCCTTTTCCTCCATTTTGGTCTCCTGGATCAGAAGAATGTCCGGGGTTTCTCTTCTTATTAGACTTCTCACTGCTTCTTCTTTTACTTTACTCCCCATTCCTCTGCAGTTCCAGGAGATGGTCTTCATCATTTATTTCTTTGATGAGAGGCTCCCCTGGAGCCATGAGCTTGATTTTTAACCGTCTTCGTATTCTTGCTGAGGAGTTTTTCCAGCGTGGGCTGACTA
The DNA here is from genome assembly GCA_034641835.2 of Pinus albicaulis. Classification (NCBI taxonomy): domain Eukaryota; kingdom Viridiplantae; phylum Streptophyta; class Pinopsida; order Pinales; family Pinaceae; genus Pinus; species Pinus albicaulis. Next base: position 367,492,312 of record CM076584.1, on the reverse strand, counting down.
CCCTGGAGCTTGTCTTTGTAGGTTTCCTGATCTCTCTTTTCTCTTGCAGATTTTCGGCCCCTTGCAGATCTTCTGACCGAAGTCTGCGTGTCTCCGATTTCTCCATCTTCCTCGGACTCCTCTGAGTCATGTTCCTCCTCGGAGGCTTCTGTTTGCTTTTCTTTGTCCCTTGCCATGGTGCTCTCTTCGGGTCTTATTCCTGCTGAGGTCGATTTTTCTGCTGGTTTGACGGGCCTCTCCTCTTCCCTGGGAGCTTCTTCCGCAGAGCTTAGGATCTCGTACCTATTTTCTTGACTTCTTGACGAGGATACATTCTGGGCAGCGGCTGGTTGAGATCCTTGTTCCCTGGATTTCTTGTGGTTTGTCTTTGGCCTCTTGACTTGGTTCCATCCTTCCTCCTTTCCTTTTTCTGCTTCGCTTTTATTCGGGCATCCTCTAGCAAAATGGCCGTAAATGTGACATTTGCGACATTTGAAAGGGAGTTGTTCGTAGTCCAGAACTTGAACATGCGTCCAGCTTCCGACCTTTAGTTTGATGGCCTCCGGAAGACCCACCTCTAGGTCTACCTCGACACAGATCCGGGCGCAATCATATTGATCATTGTTGTTGGCTCTGTCTATGAACTTGCCCAATGTGTTGCCAATATGTTTGAGGGAGTCCCAATTCCAACAGTGTACCGGAAGATTAGGAAGCCGAACCCAGACGGGGACTGCTGACGGAACATCCACAGCCGGGTCAAAGTCTGGGGTCCATTTGTTGAGGTAGAGACCCTGAGGTCCCATGAAATAGGGTCCATTCCTGAAGATCAGGTCTTTATCCTCCTTAGTATTGAATTCGAACAGGAAGTAGCCTCTTCCAAGAAAGTACGAAGTGACTTTATTCTTGATCAGCGGGATCCAATTCTTGACGACCCAGTTTTCGGTTGATTTAGGTGAGGGCCAGAGACCCGTAAATTGACCCACCAGGGCACGATCTGCTAGAGACAAGGCAACCTGGATCGGTCCCTCAGGAGGTAGGTTTACCTCCGGTACATCATCGAGCTTCTTAACGAACTTTGAGGCGTCAGGCTTCTTCTTCTTAGGCAACGAAGCAATCAAGGAAGAGAAAGCGGCAAAGTCATCTGGAGGAGAAGACTGAGAGGGCCCGAGAGGCGAGCCTTGGGTCTCCATAGTCCAGATCAGAAGCACACCTTTCCTGCTCCAGAGAAGAGAGGCATCGCCGAGACAGTCAGAACCAAGGCGCAGCAAAGGATTTGGGCAGCAGATCCGAGCAAAGGACGAGCCACAGATCAGGAAAGAGGGGGCGCAGCTCTGGAGGGGCCAGAGGCGAGATCGGGAGCCTAGAGGGCGGATCCAATCAGATCCAGGATGGATCGAGAGCTCCTGAGGCCGTGAGGGCCGAGGCTGCAGCACGGAGGGCCGTGAGGGCAGCGCCCATGCACTGGCTGCGCAGGGCAACGGAGCAGGCGCAGAGAGCTCGGGCCTGAAAAAAATTGCTACGACCTATAGAATAATTAGGATATTAAAATCATTTTCAGGTTTTCATCTTATTCAAACTATTTTTTGATATTTTTTGAAATATATATCCATGAATTATCTCAAGGAAATTAATAATAACTTCTATCTCGCGGATGAGAGCAATAAAATCCTATCTTTGAATATTCGATTTCAATGATCAGCCATTAATGAACAAATTAAAATTTGTTCAACTATTGATCATAAAAAAATGTATATTGTAACATATCATAAGAAATTTTTAACAGAGTAATCAAAAATTCGTTCAGAATTAAATAACACAAGTTATAGAATAATACCAAAGGCGTCCAATAAGTAATTAAAATTATGTCCTAACATAAATCTGATATCTCATCACACATTAAAACTAAAAATGGTCTTGAAAAAAGTTGATATTTCAAAATTGATTCAAAAATACAACTTTGTAGTATTATCCATTTCTCGACCCTTTGCACCAATGCAAAAGGGTCTATAAATACTAAGAAAAATAAGATAAGTCTTGAAACGATAAAATCAACAAATTTCATGAAATTAAATGCTTAATTCTAAAAATAAAAATCCTATCCTTGATCAATTGATATATGCCTAAGAAGTAGGCAGTCTTTCCTCATCTTCAGAATCTTCGTAGTTGAGACTAAGCAATAGGTGGGGTGCATGAACTTTGATATGATTTTCCCATTGCGAATATACCTAGGAAACAACAACAAAAAATTGAATGGAATGAAACTGATTAATGTTGATTTCGCAACTGACAATAAACCCTTGGACCTTTTTCTTTTTCTTCTGAGACTTGATTTCAAATTTAGCAATTAGCTTGAATTTTTCAAAAGGCAATTGTAGAAATTTCTGGAAAGTTTGTTGTTTCCAGACTTTAATATTTTTTGTTTCTACCTTATCCTTTATGATAAGATGTTATGTTGGCCGCTTTAATTCTCCTCAAACAGTCTCCTTAAGTGGATTTGAGCCTCGCAGATTGAATTATTCTATAAATTTTGTTCCTTTCTCCCAATTATCAAACATTGTCCTTGTGTTGTTTGTATCCATTTTCTGATTTCTTTAGCTTCATCTTCCGTATGGCTTAAGGACGAAAGCATCAATCTCTTATATGTCTTTGAAACTTTTGGAATTTTTTCAGATTGATATTCCTTTTCCCAGTCCAGAATAGATAGAAGTTTGTTCTTAATATATTTGTCCTCTTATATTAATGAATCAATCCTTTCATTTAATTTTGTAAATTTTTTAATAAAATCATGAGATTTTACCCATCCTTTAATAGAAACTTGATTGATTTCTCCTTAATATTAGACAAATATATAAATATTTCTCTCTAAAAACTCCCAGACTTTGTGTATCTTATTGATTCTAACTAAGTTGATTCTAAAGAGATTCGATTTTCTCTTTTAAGGCTGCAGTCATGATTTCAGAATTGCTTTCAGATTCTTCTTTCCAAATATGATTTTGATCCTCATGCATTTTTCTTAACTCTTGAATGTGTTGATCATGCTTTGAATTCATCTCTTTCAATTCTTTCAGAAAATGATTCTATAGATTTTCCCTTTCTACAGCAAATACTTGAATTAAAGTTACATAATACTTTTGTCAATTTTCTTCATTAAAAAACTCACTTTTCCCCAATTTCTTCTCTAAAACTTTAATCTTTTGTATACTATTATCATATGAAATTGCAATCTCATTAAAATGATATTGGTTGAAATTAACAAAAGATCCTAAAGACTGAGAGGATTCTTGGAATTTTTCTTTCACATCTCCCTGAGCCTGCCAGCTAAATTCGGATACAGTCTATAAAGCATTGTGTTTATTTTCCTTTATTCTCCTAACCATTGATTTAGTTTGAAAATTGAAATAATAATATGTTAAAGAAGGAAATGTATCTGGAATTGCCTCTAACTCATAAACTGGTTTCAATAAAAATGATTCCCAAGGAATCTTGGTAGAAATGGGTGTCGCTGAGGTCTGAGGAGATGTAATAGAGATAGTATCCATCCTTTTGTGTGCTTATGTTGTCTCCTCATTCTTATTGGTGATGGTTTCACCAGATATTTTCTTCCCTTTTTCCTCATCAGCTTCCATTTCTTCACTTGTTTTAGTTTCTAGTTTATTTTGTTCTGTTCCTTCAGGGGAATTAATTTCAATAATTTCATGTTCATTTTTTTCCTTTTCTGTTTTTTTGGTTGTTACTGCACTTTCCTTCTTCTCTTTCAAAATTCCCATTGTTGTTATCTCTGCTTCCTTGCCTGTGACAACAACATCTTCTATTTTTTCAATTTCAACTATTTGTTCATTTTGAGAAACAATAGAATTATTTGAAGGGAGTTGATTGAAATTAAACTGGAAAAATCCAGAAGCCTTTAATTGTTCAAAAGAAATGTTGATACATATGTATTTTTCTTTTAGGTAATTTTACAACAAATTTTCCCTAAACTTTTGCAACTGGTCTCTTGTTTCAATATTTAAGAGTTTTCCCCTTTCAATAGCCTGCTGAAAATCATCAATATCTATGAAAATTTCATCAAAGGGATGTTTCTCATGCGTAAATGTTTTCATATAGTTGATTGTTACATATTGAATGCTAATAATTCCATTAGGATCATAGTCATAATGAGGTAAATAATATAACCAAACTTCCCGAATCTCTTCAGCTTACTTGAATCCATGCCATTTATCCCTGATATTTATGTCACCAAACTTGATTGGAAAAATAAGTCAAATTTTCTTTTGGAGTTTGATAAAATTTTAGGCTTGGCCATTTAAGACAGCTTTATTTGCAACTTCTCTTTGAGCGAGCCTTTTAGGGATATCATGGGGTAAAAGGTGAGGACAACCATCACTTCCAAAAACTTTGATATAAGAAAATGACTCCTCTTCAAACCAATGACTAATTCACTCTAGGCCTTATTTCATACTTTGACTAATTATGGGAGGTACCTTCAAAACAAGATTTCATGGAAAGGAATTAATACATAATGGAAAATATCATAAAAATGAAATTTAAAATTTAACTCCCACATGATAGGAGCATAATTTTGGATGGGTAGTTTTGTTTCATGAGTGGGAATGGAATTGAGACAATGACAATATCTGTCAAATAGGGAGACATGTATAAAATGTGTTTGTATCTAGGGGGAGATGATAATAACAAATTTAATGAATTTGTGATATTTTGCGACAAAATATCAAGCCATTTTAGATGTTTCCCCTCATTTAAAATGTTATGGATTATTGGGATCCATTAAGTTTTACAATGTTCACGATCTTGCTCCCCATATAATATGGTTATCATTTTAATAATAAACTGAACATGTTTCTTGAAAATGGCTATGGGGTACTCCTTGTTTTCTTTGAGCTTGAAACCTTCATCTTCTTCCCTTAACCAGTCTTCAATCACTCTTTCATAATTCTCTCGACATTTCTTGAAGATAATGCCTCAAAAATTCTTGAGGAAATCAACATTAAGGTGGATTTTTGGGGGACTAAGCTTATAGATAGCCCATAGGACTTCAGTTTTCCATGAGGCTATGACAATTTTCTAATGTTCTGATATTGTTTTGGTTTTAATATCAGCATGAGAAAAAATGCATGAAACTATGTCATAATAAAAAAAATTGGCCCTAGCTGCTACTATTTCTAACTATGTTGTTCTTATTGCTTCAAACTGATTTTTCTTTGTTTGGGAAGATCTTATGTTGTTTATCCATCCTCTTTCCTCAAAGAAATCAAATATTACTTCCCATATCATTGTACCTTTTTTTTTAGTTTCGTAAGTTGAGTCTTAGATGAGGAACGTGTTGAAGCTTACCTCCTTTGGTTGCGAATTCTCCATTTCTTTAATTTTCTCCCTAATTTTCTTCCTTTATTGTTTCAATGCTGAACATTTTCCTTTTTTCCCCATTCTATGACATGTGAAAAAAAACATAGTATATATAAGTTTTTCTTATTTGAAATTTGAAATTGAATTAAGAATTATGTATATTATAATCTTTCTTACAGAGATTTTCTGTAATTGGTATTGTATTTTCTTAATTCAAACTTCTTTGAACCGGGCTTAAGAGAACAACATGCACGCGAAATACTCTAATAACTTACAAATTTTGATTAGAAATACGAGAAATGTGTGAATTAATTTGTTCATTAACTTCCCGTAAAGCAAGTCAATTGTTTATTTTCGTGAACTGAGAAAATATTGGAAAAATTTATTGGTGGTTTAACAAACAAATCAATTGAATGTGAAACGAAAGAATTTGATAATCTATTTCAAAATGAAATTTGCAAACAAGTCAAGAAAAGTTAATATGTTATTCGGATATTTATGCAAACAAGGGTTAGAAAATTGGGCGGTTTCCGTTTATTGTTGGTTTGTTTCATCCTGGCCCCGACTATACAATAATCGAGTTTTTTCTTTAACTCCGGAAGTCGGATGGTCGGGCGGTTGGGTGGTCGGATAGCTTTTACAAAAAATATTGTGGTTGTTTGCCCGACCTGCTAATCGGGTGCTCAGATAATCAGATGGTCAGAAGATCGAGAATTCTCATAGTTTTATTTAAAAAGACATTTTATAGCTTTGACCTCTCATCTAAAAAAAAATTAGGGTTTTTTATGAAAATAAATAAATAAATGTTTAGGTCCTTTTGTTTTCTTTTTTATTTCTTAATAAATAAATAAAAAACAAAAGAGGGTTGTTGTAATCCTGACAACAAATGGTGACACACTGGAAGAACTAGTTATCTCTATCAAGTTTAAATTTATAGTTTAAAATAAAATAAAGTTTTTAGAAATATTTTCTAAATTATGATTTATCACTAAAATACTTTTGAAAACGTAGGAATAACCTGTTCAGAGTTTTTTAGTAACCCAATGTTTCAGACTTCATAAGTGAGTCCATCATCAGGGGTGAACGCCAAATGATCTTTGGGAAGATTTGAGAGAATTAGGGCAAATAAATAAAAATGTGTATAGTGACTAGTAAGAGATTTTTAAGGTCGGTTGGAAGAAATACAAAAATAATAATAATAATAATTTAAAATATCAAATAAATTATCAGGGGATTGTTGAAGTACAAAATTAATGTGATTGTTATAAAACATTTTATTATTCCTAAGATTTTTACCTATTATGAAAAATTAATAAGAGAATTTTATTTTAAAATATTAAATTAATAAGAGAATTTTATTTTATTGGAAAAACATGCTTTCTCATCCTCTCACTACATCTGGATGGAAGATGCCAAACTAATCTCCAAAGAAGATCACCACCTAAAAAGAAAAATAAAAAAAGCCATAGAAATCGAAAAAAAAAAAAAAAAAAATAATAATATAAATCCTGACGATGGCCTTATCATCAACAATACTTGGAAACCCTTAATAAACCTTACCTCTCTCAACACTAAAATAAAAATAAATAAATAAATTCGAATGTTTATTATGTCACTTTCGTAATTCTTATTTTTTCTCTTATCTTAATAAATAAAGAAATAATAAAATATAATAAAATAAAATTCCCTTATCAATTTTTCATTATGGTTTAAAAATCTTAGGTATAATAAAATGTTTTATAACAATCACTTTAATTTTTTACTTCAACAATCCCCTCATCATTTATTTAATATTTTAAAATAAAATTCTCTTATTAATTTTTCATAATGGTTAAAAATCTTAAGAATAATAAAATGTTTTATAACAATCACATTAATTTTGTACTTCAACAATCTCCTGATCATTTATTTAAAAAAAAAATAAATAAATAAATAAATAAATAAATTGTATTTCTTCCAACTGATCTTAAAAATCTCTTACTAAGCACTATACGCATTTTTATTTATTTTCCCTAATTCTCTCAAATATTCCCAAATATCATTTGGTATTCACCCCTGATGATAGACTCACTTATGAAGTCTGAAACGTTGGGTTACTAAAAAACTCTGAACAGGTTATTCCTCTGTTTTCAAATCTACTTCACCTGTATGGATTCTCTTTACTAAAATGCTTGATAAAGAAAAGAAGTACAAACAATCAGAATAGAAGTACTAATAAAGAAAATGAAAAATTTATGCAATAAGAGTCAAATAATGAATTTATTTGTATTTCTAGAACCTTATAGTTCAATCATCATCTGAAATTTTAAATGCTAAGTTTAGGATTTTAATATTATCAACTTTTTTTATGCTTCATGTTATAGCCGTCTCTATTTGAAACTTTATAATTCTTCACTTCTTGTGAAAGCAAATATCCCCTTTAGTTGTATTACAAACATCGACCCGCTACCAGCAAGAGTTCATATCCCCGACGGGTTTGTTCGTTCTCCTTTTAATGGAAAAAATCATGTTTTTACTTGTAGCTTATGATTGATTTTGAATTTTATCATATATAGCCAAGTGACAGAAGCGAGGTTTTTTATATATTTGCTTTGATAGAAAATACTTTGACGTATTAAAATAAACTCAAACTCTATATTATATAATTCATCTTCTTTAAAAGAACTTGGTTTATTTCTTTAAATTATATGAAGATGATGGGACTCCCATAACATAAAATAACTAATCAATCATTTTGCATAGTACCGAAATTTTAAGCAAAAGCTAGAATAACATCAAGAATTTACCAAGGTCATTGGTGGCGGCAGAGTGGTAAAGGTCGGCCTCGTAATGACGGACCAGTCTCGTGTTCGATCCTGAGCAAGGTCGTAACTCATCGAGCGAGTAGTTAGACTAAACCGGGGCAAAGCCCACTACCTTTCAAGGTCATTGGTGGCAATAGAGTGGTAAAGGTCAGCCTCGTAATGACAGACCGGTCTCGTGTTCAATCCTGAGCAAGGTTGTGGTTCCCCGAGCAAGTAGTTAGACTAAACCGGGCCAAATCCCACTACCTTTGGGACTGTGTGACCCTGAGCACATCAATACCATTATGGGAGCTAGCATCTAATGGAAATGGGTATCCAACCCTAACACTCCATGGACCAACCTATGGGCATCCAAGTGCGCACACTACTGGCCAAAGGAGGATCTCATAAGGTATAACCTAGATCCAGGTGGATCCCAAATTTGGAAATCAACAAGCAACCAAAAAAGGGTGATACAAAATCACAGCTTCTAGGAGCTGCGAAGTGGTAACCAAGCTAGATTATGGGAGGACTCCTGGCAACAGATGCCAAGTCTTTCCTCCATCTTCCCCAGACCTTTATGGAGTGCGGCTCTCCAAGGAAGGCAAAGACAGAAGGTACATGACTTCTGGATGGATGACACCTCCCAAGGTTATAAGAAATGGCTACACACGAGCAGAGGGCAAGACGACTAGAACAATGAGAGCCATACATACATCTGGGAGGAGCTCAGTACCAAAATAAAAATCAGAGGAAAAACAGGACCTGACATCCTCCGCTGGGGGCATATGCCTAGTGGAAACTACTCAACCTAGGAAGCTTACAACATTCTTCATCAGCAGAACCCCGGGCTAGCATATCTCATCTAGAAAAAGATATGGAAGGCCAATCTGTGGCCTAAAATAGCTACCTTCCTGTGGCTGCTCAGTAAACGATGCATCCTCACATGGGAGAATATTTTGAAGAGGGGGTTTGTAGGACCCTCCAGATGCCCTTTATGTCAAGATAACTTGGAAACCATCGACCACATGTTGGACCAATTCCCTACCTCCAATTTCTTGTGGGACATAATTGCAGACTTATGTTGTCGTTCCAACCGAGCAAGGGGAAACATCATTAACACCATCAACAGCTGGCAAGACAATCCATACACCAGAACTCTCCTGAATAGACTATGGCAAATCATTCTGGGCATCCTCATTTGGAACATCTGGAAGGAAATAAATAGTCGCCTCTTCAAAGAGAAGGCATCCACTTCATATCAGCTCTGAGACAGGATCCACAGCAACCTCTCTAAAACTCTAGCCTTAGACGTCTGGAGTCAGGAGGACCACCCCACCTTTGCATCAGAGTGCCACATATGGAACAATTGGAAAATGAGTCTTAACACCCCCGTGGACATCAATCCTAGAAGCGCGGGTAGAACCCCTGCTCCTGGAAAATGGTCTCCCCACTCTAATGGCTTCTTCAAATGCAATTTCGATGGTGCGTCCAACGGCAAACCTGGAAATGCAGGATTTGGAGGCATTATCAGGAACTCTCATGGAGAACCTCTTTGGATTTACTACGGGAACATAGGTTGGGACAGCAACAATTCAGCGGAGTTGGAGGGGCTCATACAGCGTATTCAAATTTCCATCTAGTTTCATTACTTCCTCCTAGAAATGGAGGGAGACTCGCAAATCATACCCATGGCTGCCACAAAAATCCTCCAAGGAATGGCTTCCTCAAAAGTATCCAACAGCTGGAGACTTTCCCATAAGCTCAAGGTGCTGGAACAGTTGATTCACAACCACGAAGCCATTACTTATGGTCACGTTCACAGGAAGGCCAACTCCGTTGCGGATCTCCCGGCGAACAAAGGGGTGGAAATAAATTGTGAGCTGCACAACTCCACCCTAACACAGGTTGAGGAGGAATCACTTAAACAGGATTTCCTCACTCTCATTCAGAAGGATCTTCTCCCCCCGGATGCGCGTGACAAAACTGACACGCTTGAAAATCACATCCCACACTCCCCGAAGGACAGAGATCTTCTGCGCAAAGCCTCACCTGCAGCGGATCCTCAAACCGTTAACCACTCGCATGAGACTCAGATAATCAGAAATGATGATGAGATGATGGGAACTACGTCACCATGTCTAGGGCATCACCTCGCATCTATCACCATAAATGATCACCATGATTAACGCATATTATAGCCATCCCCCTTCCCCCGAGCCTGCTAAGGTGATCGATCATGGCACGCAGCTGCGTGCGAAGCCTACTCATTTCTATCCTCCTCGCACACACCTTAGCCCCTTTAAAAATATGCGCTCTCAGCCCCTTTCAATACACAGTATTTTATCTCTGCCTTTCGTCTCTTTACCTCCGCTCTCGCTTCTCCCCGACTTCAGAAGGCTGCGAAGCTCTATTCTCAGCGTTGCGCTGCACAGTCTCTTTTAGGCTACTGCATCCCTTCTTGCGCACCTTCTCCCCTACTATTCCTACCCCCTGAGCCCTAGTGCTTCTTGTCCTTCTGTGTACCCCTCCCTGGTTTACCGCTCCCTGAACTGCTTCCCCCTGCCTCTTCGCGCAATGGCCCCCAGACTTCGCCAGAGAACTATCTGAGGCGGACAAAGAGGGACTCTCCCTGGCCGCTATCACAGTGGCGAGGACAATCATCTAGAGTCGATGGAAGGCTCATCATCCATCACTTTTGCACATCAGAGTCCCAATCCCGAGTAGAATTAAGAAGCCCCTATGCAATCTACGCAGAGAGGAAGGCGCGGCCCGCGGAAGTCCACCATCATTCCCCAGATGCACCCCCAGCACCGCAAAACTGACCCATTGTCAATCCCGGAGGAGGAAGATGAGGATTTGGACATCTGGGTGATGGATTCTGATGGCAATTGGATGCGTGTCCCCGATGGCGTAGATTTGAACTCCCCCATCCTCTGCGCACCGGTCCACAAACCCAAGCGTACAGTGGCAGATGCGGAGGAAGCCGTTGCGCAGGCTCCTACTTGCCCCATTGGGGAGGAGGTCCCTAACAGTGATGATGAAGACGAAAAGTGAAGCCTGTGTAGCTGTTCATTTCTTCCATTTTTATTGTCAAGCTTGCTATCAATGATTTTTTGCTACCGTTTACTTTTTTCTACTTAGATACTCCAGCGCTACTACGCATAATGTAATTTTATCTTTTAATTTTTGTTCGGGTTGGTTTCCTCCTTTGAGGCAGCCCAGAAACCGTGTAACTAAGGCTGGGATTGGCTAAGCGCAGCTTGCCAAACCAGCCTGTAACATATGTAACTTCTATGTTTTTGAATTAATAGAGTAGCCTAACTTACCAAAAAATAAAAATAAAAACATCAAGCATTTACGAGATTCGTCATATTTTTAGAATAGTTTGTCCTTAAACTTTAGTGTATTTTAGAACATAAGATAATATATGGTAAAAATATGCTTCCCGAAGTATGTAATCATAGTCGTAATTCTACATCTAAAGAAATAAATTCAAAGTAAGAATATGTATAAAAATATGAAAATGATTAAAAAAAAACAAAACAAAACAAAAACTGATTCTTTTGGGTATCAACATCCTTGGTAAAACGAAATGTTTACATCTGTTCTTGAAATATCTTTATTTATGAAAAATATATTTTCGAAAATTTCCCATTGACTAGAAAATTTTCTACTTGGCCTTTTAATGTTTGTAGAATGTAAGTTGATGGACCAAGATTTGAAAAGATTTGAAAAAGACCAATCCAAAGATGTTGAAAGTTACAATTCTATATCGGATGCTGAATGATTATCAAACCATCATTTGATAATTTGTTCATGTTCATGAAACTTAGTTTTTTCTTCTTCTTTTTCGTTCTTCTTCCAATTTCAAAAATGTATATAATCTAACATCCATATCTTTGATTGAATTATGCCTTATATATTGAGCTAACTAAATAGATGGTAAGAAAATATTTGGTGGAAAAATGGCTTCCTTACCATATACCAAAAATTATGGAGAATTTCTTAATGCTCTTTTAAGAGTGACTCTATCAGCCCATAGGGAGTTAGTTAACTTATTATGCCAATTCCTTTGGTGATTTTGGACGGTATTTTTAAGGATTTTAAACGGGTTTTTATTTGTAGATTATGCTAGACCATTACCTTGAGGATAATAATTAACTGAAATTTTAATTTTAATACCTTTGTCTAGGAAGAATTAAGTCCTCTTAAGAGAAGAAAAATATCAAGCATTATCAAATACAGAGGATAATGGAACTCCAAACCTTGTGATAATATGGGTTTCCAAGAATGATTGTACCTGTTCATCATTGAATTTTTTCAAAGGAATTGATTCCATCCATCCTGTGAAATGATCAGTGGTTGTGAAAATGTATTTATGTAACTTTTAAGAGTTAGGATTAATCTCACCAATGATTTGTAATCCCCATTGTTCAAATGGTCCTTCAACCTCAACAGGTTAAAGAGGAAGAGGTGTTATTTTTTCTTTTCCTGATGGTGTTTAGCATTCTTTAAACTTCCTTGCATATGAAAATGAATCCTTGAATAAAGTGGGTCAATAATATTTTGCTCATACGACTTTATGTGCAGTGGTTTCTCCACCAAAATGACCACCAAAAATTCCATCGCATAACTCCACTAAAACCTTTTTTGCATCATATTTCTCAAGGAAACTTAGTAAAACATCATCATAATTTTTTCTAAAAAGAATGCCATCAATTAATTTCTATGTAGAACATTTCAACTGTAAAGCTCTTCTTTGTTTGATTGATAGATGGTTTGGAGAAGTACCATGAATGAAGAAATATTTTATATTTGTATACTGCATATTTTTTGGTAAGGGTGTGTACAAAATTTGTTCTTAATTTAATTCAAATTCATTGTACCATCCTACTTCAGAATTAGAACTGTGATCTTATTTTGGGTGATATCCTTCTGCTTCGACCGACAATTTACACAGACCTTGTTCTCTTATGACTTTAGATGGTTTAATTTCTAATTCATATTCTTGCAATGTAGTCATCCAGTTTTCTCTTTTTTTTCCTAAATCCTTTTGAACCAACAAATTTCTAACTGCAAGATGGGGAACTATCACTTTAGTATGGGATTTCAATTAAAAAGAAGCTCTAAAGTTTTTGACTGATTTATAGGATTCATAAGCTTGCTTATCTATCTTTGGATAGTTTAGTTCAACACCTTGAAAACCATAACTCATAAATGAAATGGGAATTTTTTTATCTTCAGAATTATTCTGAGTAAGGAATGTTACATAAGAGATATCAAAAGCAAATATATACAACAAAAATTGTTTATCAAAATTTGGACCGATTAAGGATGGAGCACCAGCCATGGCTTCTTTAAATTTTTGAAAATAATTTTTTTCCAGAGATCCCCATTTAAAAACATGATCTTTCTTAATCATATCTTGCATTTGTATAAGTATTTCAGTAAAATTTGGAACAAATCTTCGAACATAATTAATCTTTCTTAGAAAATATTGCATAGATTTGTTATTATGAGGAAGAATAATTTGCAAGATTGATTTGATTCTATTTGGATCAATATCAATACCTTCTTTAGAAACTATAAACCCCAATAATTTACCTTTAGTGACAACATATATCATTTTTTTTGGATTTGATGAGTATCTGTATTTTCGACATATTTCAAATATTTTTCTCAAATGATCAACATGTTGAATTATTTTCTTTGAATAAACTATGATATCATCGAGATATACCACCATGAATTTATTAATAATTCCATTAAAAGCAATATCCATGGCTCGTTCCCTTAGATGCGGATTTCTAATCGAGACCATACTTGTCACATGGATCCTCCTCTGCAGGGCAGCTGTCACAGCCACATGGCCCTGGCAGTGCATGGCTCAAGCGAGAATTCCATTAAATCTGCAGACTCCCAACCTGGCGCCATTAATCACCTTCATGTCACCTGCTCCGAGTGCATTAACGTTTGTCCTTGTCGCCGAATTCAGTGGTATTTCATGGGAAATGGCGTCGAATCTCCCTCATTTTTCTCCCTCCATCTCTCTGTTCATCTGGTCGGCTCCTCTACCGCGCGCTCTGTCCCTCATTCTCTGTTCGACCACCCACTCAAGGCATCCTGCCACTTCTCGTTCAATAATCTGCCCTATGCTCCTTCTCTTTTTGAGAGCTTCGATGCCTCACCTCCATCGTATGAGATGTCGAGGATGAGGCCAGCCCTCTCGTCCTCCGCTTCCTAACTGTGAGAATGGCCCGGTGGAATTCACACTCAATGTGAATTCATCTGAAGCTCCAGAACAGTAAATTATGTCGGCCCTCATTTCACTGTGCATTCTTGAAGCCACATCCTTTAGTAGCCCAGAAAATCCATGGCTCTGCCCACCAAGTCCGGGACAAATTCCTCGGGTAGCGCCAGCAGCAACAGCTCAGAAGAGGACGACAACGATGCAGTCTTGGGTGCACGCTCAACCTCCATGCTAGAGTAGACTCCCCAGATGTCCAAGCAGGAAGACGACCTCTCAGATTACGGCTATTTCATTGTGGAAGAGCCACCTCCAGAAGAAATTCAGAATGAAAAACACCAGAAAGACTAGCGCCACGGTGCCTCTTTCTTTTGTTAATTATGGCTCAATTTCAGTTTTTTGTCTACTTATTCTCTACATAGTATGTTTATTCTTTGGGTACTTAAGTTATGTGTTGGTTTCCCTGTCTAGGGCAGCACCCCTCCTGCTACATGGTCTAGTTTCCAGGCTGGGTTCCCCACCAGGGGCAGTCCCTTTTTTTATTTTTTGAACATCTTCTTTCTCGCCGAAATTGACTAGCACAGCAATTTGAATGGGAACGTTGAAATGTAATGTTGTATATTTTTCTGCTATATAATATAAATTAGACGTATTTAGAAGAAAAAAAAATATATGGCTCATTGAAAGGTAGCCCCTGTTATGCTCCTATACCAATAGGTGTCATATACCATGATTGACTTGATGGGCTATGTAATATGTTCATACCTTTCCATGTTGCAAAGGTTTTCCATAATGTAAAAAAATCGAAAAATTTAAAAAATGTAAAGAGGGTATACCCTAAAAGAAAAATCAAAGGGTGAAAAAAATAAAAATGGCCAAAAAAGTAAAAGAAAATGAACCCCACCAAAAGAAAGGCCAAGGAAAGTGCGCAAGTCTAAATGCCACTACTTTTTGCTCTTATGTAAATAAACAAATTGTGTGCAACTTGTATCTAATGCCACAATTGGTGAACAGTCAAGCAGCGTAAGCTTGGCTTGTTCATATTTGAATTTTATGTTTTAGAGAAAGGGAATAAAATCTTACCAAACTGTTTAATCTTGGCAGATAAGTAGATAGGTAGAGTAAATAAAAGGAGCTCAATAGCTTAATCTGAGCCCTTGGATGTAATAAGGTTAGACATAGATAGATTTATACATATAAAAGAAAAGAAAGTGTGATAAGGGTTTGTCAGTCGAAGTGCACCCTAATAAAGAAGAAAAAATGCTAGGTTAAAGTAGGTAGGGTAGGTAGATGATGTTGCAGAATTACATGTGATGGAAAATGACTCTATATGTGTTAATCCTTACTTTCATCACAAGTGCAAGGCAGAAATTACACTGGAAGAATTTCAAGCAAAACAACGTCAAATGATTAACTTCCCTTCTCATTTTTCCCTAAAAATTTCACTAATTTCTCCTAAGTACCAAGGCATTTGAAAATTAAAGGGGCTCAAGGCATTTCCTTGACTTTTGGAGGGACCGGACCCTCGGCCCAATAATTTAAAAAAGCCTAACTACTTAAAACCATCTATAAGTCATTCATTTACTTCCATAAGTCTTTTCCTAAGTAAAATCCTATTTTACGTAGGAAAATTACACAATATCCCATTAAAAACCCTTTTTCATTCAAGCATAAGTTACATACATAATCCTAATGTTTTTATACTTAGCGCTTTTCATTCATTTGACATATTAACTTTTAACTTATATTAATTAATTCCTTATATAAATCAACCCATTCCCGTATTATTATAACTATATAAAATCCCCAAAAAATTACATATCCAGCCCCTTGGTTAAAATATAACCGTAATACCATGTTAATTGGGATTAATTAGTTAAATCGGTAACTAATTAAGAGCCCCGACTCTCCACCACATTGAATAAGGATTAATTAACCCTCACGGTTAATTAACAACTTTCCCGACCAATCCCATTACTCCCGATATAATTAAAAATCTTAAATTATGTTGGGCCCGCCCTCATTAAACTCTCGTCACCTCGCCTCCCCGATAACCGTCCGATCAACCCCTCTGCAACCAACGGCTTTCGTCCATATCGCTTCGCCTTCCACGACTGAATGTTAACATGCGATCGCGGAGTGGTTTTGTAAATAGTACCCCGCCACGCGTCGCAAGATCTATGGTATCGCTTGCTCTCGGCTAAATACTGCCCGTCCCCAAAACCGGTGCGATACATACCGCTTACCACCCTCCGCATACGACAAAAAACCTTTTCCCGCATACGTCATCCGTTCGAAATAATAAAACCCCCTCCAACCTTGACTTTGTGAATAAAACAAAAATGTGCACGTTATTTTCATCATTTTATCCTGTGACCAGTGCTCCCATGCAAAAAACGTCGAAATCAGCTGCTGAAGATTTCCAACTGCCACTTTGCCAAATGATTTTTAGTTGAACTAGTCAGCTATTATATGCACCTGTTTCCTCACTATTCACTTCCTGAAACAAACCAGAATACCAGAAGCACAATGGTGTGAAGACAAGTTGGACCTTTTGTTAAAAATATCCTTGGATAAATTTTGATTATTTACTACAGTAAGTAATGGTAAAAAGGATAAACGGAAAATAAATAGAGAGCATAACAGTTAAAGAGTATCAGTGGTTAAAGTGTATCTAGTAAAAGTCAGAGTGAAAGTTAAAATGAAGTTACAGAGCAGTCAAAGGTAAAGAGTAAAAGTAAATACAGAGGCAGTAAAATGGTAAAAAGAAATGAAAATAATTTCACCAACATTGAAGTTTGTCTAAAGTGAAAGTAAAACATTCAAAAGAACCAAAAAGTGAAAAGATGAAAAACACAACAAGAAGGAACATTTTTGCAAAAATTTCATGTTTTAGTCATTGTTTTGTAGAAAATATTGTGATCAATCCAAGATTAATTTTTCAAAACTGAAGGATGTTTATGTTCTTAAGAGGACCATCTACAAAAACCTCTCTCACTTTTCTAACAGCTATTATGGTTTTGGAAATATTAAACAATGTTGGAAAGCACTTTTTGCAGAAAATTCCAGTTAAGTCATCATTTTTCAGAGAATATTGTGGCCAATCCGAAATACATAATACAAAACTGAAGGAGTTTTTTGTTCCTAAGAGACCCATCTACAAAAACCTATCTCACTTTTTGTACAGTGATTTCAGAATCAGAGATACATACACATCTTTACAGGTTATTTTTCAGACTCTGTAAAACTCTGTTTTACACATATTTTTACAGAGCCTATTGTGCACATATGGAGAGGAATTTTAGGAAACTGAAAGAGGTTTATCTCAAAAACATATTAATCCATAATAAACTCTTTCACTTTTTACATATCTATTACTGATTGAGAAATACAAAGATATCATTGGACCCCAAGTTTGCAAAATTGTTGGAGCAGAATGCACAAAGAAAGGAAGCAGTTAGTGACTTGGATGCCTCATCATCAACTAAGAGTTGGATCAAATTCTAATTCTCCTCTTAGTCATCACCTATCCATAAAAAATAGTGCCAAATAGATGCATTAGTTTGAGTGTCCTTTACTTAAGTTCTATTTATGTAAAATAGTTGGAGAGATTTGTGAACTAATCTTGATATTTTTTCAAGATATTTTAGTTTAGAATTTGTATAAATACTCCCTCAATTGGAGTATTGAGGGGGTGGATTCTTAAACTTTGTTGTAATATTGATTATTTTGGAATAAAGTGTTGTTGGACAAATTTCGCATGGCTAGATGGATAAAGAATTGATGGAAAGGACTTTTCACAGGATTCTTGAATCAGACATTGGATCAATAAGTCTTCTATCTTCTTTGTTTTAAAAGTTTTATACTTGTTTATTTTATCATCTATGTTTCATATCTGAATGATAAACGAAAAAGAATAATTCAGAAAGTGCTTGAGTGCAATCTGTTTTCAATCGTTGTTATTCTTAATGTTTTCCTCTGAACTAGTATAATCAGTGAATTCTTAATTGCTCTTGTTTTCTAGTTTAATCATTTTGATTATTTGGTAAAGAATACTTAATTTCTCTTTATTAATAATCATTCAAGTTACCTCTTTCGAATATGTTGAAGGATTCTTAATTGCCCTTCACCTATTTTGAAGTTCATTCCATTCATTTTAAATCTTTAAATTGTTCTCTATTTGATTACCTTGCCCTGTGAAACCATCCCTTGTTAAGAACCTAAATCCAGTTAAGCCATCTTCTTTGACTCCATTAGCCCAATGGCCTAAACTATTCAATCCTAATCCTCTGCTATTGAATTCCATCACCCAAACACAATCAAAATCCCTAAACTTTCATAACTAGCCTAATATCTTTCAAAAACAAAGCTAAAACTTAAAGAGAGAGCCCTCTCTGGGTACAGATTGGCTATATTCTGTACCTAAAAGTTGGTTTGTGGTTACTTCGGACTATTTCTATTGAACCTGGAGAAATTACTGAGTGATAACAGCCCCAACATTGATTAATCCAAATGGCATCTTCTTATAGGAAATGTGCCCCATTTGGTTTGAAAAGTAGTTTTAATTTGATCTTCTAGTGCAACCAAAATCTGATTATTACCAGAGAATCCATCAAAAAGAGAGAACATTTCAAATCTCGCGACTGATTGAAGAATCTGTTCCATTGAAGGAACAATATAAATGTCTTTTTCAGATGATTTATTCATATTTCGAAAATCAATTCAGATTCTAATATGTTCATTTTTCTTTCGAACTGGAGCTAAATTTGATACCCATTGTGAATGCCTGACTGGAAAAATAATCTAAGCTTTTAAAAGTTTATTCAGTTCCTCTTTGATCTGAACTTCAAGTCTAGGATGAATTTTCCTTATTTTTTGTTGAAAAGGTAGAGCATTGGATTTTATTGGAATTACATGTTGTATGATTTTAGTATCATAAAATTTCAAATCATCATAAGTCCAGGCGAAAACATCCTTGCATTGCTTGAATAATTTGATAAATCTGGATCTTTCTATAAGTGTACAATTACTTCCCAAATTAACACTTTGAGGTTGTATTTTTGTTCCCATATTAACAAATTCAAATTTCATTGAAGAACTGTTGGTTTTGCAATTTTTACTCCCTTTAAATTTATTTTGAAAATCATATAAATTTTTGAGTCAGAATATGGATATTGGAATGAAGTTTTGATTTTTTGAATCATCTGGAGATTCAAATTGTAATTGAACAGTATGGTGATCTTCATCAATAATACATCCTTTGAAAGTATCTTCTAAGGTTAAGAAATATTTAATTTGATCATCATCATCAAATACTCTCCAATTTTGAATATTGTCGGGAATTGAAGGTCTGAATAAAATTTCAACTGAAAAATGATCTAGAGAAAAAATTTCAACTGGCAGTAATTTTGATGCAACATTAGCAAGTAGATAAGCATTATAATTTTGAGAATGGGGTATAGAATCTAACTCAAAGTTATCAAATTGTTGAGTTAAGTCCCATACTTCTTGTTTGTAATTCTTCAAAAGGTTTGATACACAATGAATGGTTTTATTGCATTGTTTCACAATAATTTGTGAAGCGCCTAAAACTTTGATATTTTTTATATCCATTTCAATAGCTTTACGGAGACCTTGTAATAAAGCGTTGTATTCAAGTACATTATTGGTACAAGGGAAATTCAATCTGCAAGAAAGGAGAAACTTATTCCCTTGTGGATCAATTAATACACCTCCAATACCATCTCCTTCATTTGATTTAGATCCATCAAAATATAATATCCAACTATCAATCTGATCATTTGTAAATATGGATGGAGACTCTGTATAAGAAATTTGCCTTGTATTTGAGGCTGGTACTTAGAGAAAGTTCAGGCATTCAATTTGAGTTTCTGACACAAATGATTCTTTAGATGAAAAATTATGGAGATATGTATCAAATGTATAATTACCTAATGAATATTCGGGAGAATTTATCAGCTCATTGGATTTTTCAAGGTCGGTAATTATATGTTTCATGTGTTTTTCATGATCAACCTTGACTTTTTTTGGTCTATCGTTTAAGGGTAACCATAAATGAGACCAATCTGTAGAAAAATAAACATTAAGAATTTTCTGGCCAATTTCAGCTAAGAATTAAACCATAAGATTTTGGAATATATGTGACAATAATGTCAATGATCTGAAAAATATTGGGATTTGAGGCAAGTCTCATTAAATTTTTTTATTTCTCCTAAAACCTCTACACTTGATCTATCTTTATTTGAACAATTTGGGTAGATGAGTTTGTAGGAGACATACTTATTTTTTCAACAACATATAAGGGCATTATATTAGATGAAGCCACTGAATCGACTAAGCAATTATGAATATTTTTCTGCATATTGCAAAAGTTAACAGGAAAGGAAGAGTTCGAGAGGATGAACTATCTCCAATTAAAGCAGCATTAATGTTTGAAATCTTTTTAGATGGGGCTTTGTTGGAAATAGTGTTTTCAAATGAATCATTTGCTAGAGATTTTATCAAGTTATCTCTTTGTTGAGTGATTTTTGATAATTCAAATAAAGAGATATTAGCTCTAGTTTTCTTCATATCTTCAACTAAATCATAATATAAATGTTTTGTGATGGGAAGGGCATAGGATGTAGAAGTAGTCTTATCAGCGGTTTGGGTTTTCTTGGTTTTAGCCAAAGAATTGGGGTTTGATGTGGGTACATGATTTGAAGAAGTACATTGACTTTTTGACCTAGTTTGTATAGTGTTAATTTCTTCTTCATCCTCAACCAAATCATTATCAATTAGTCCTCTATGAGAAACATCCCATATGACATTAATTTTACTAGATTATTCTTCTTTTTTGCTTTCATTCTCTAGTTGACCTGCATTCTCCCATTCAACAAACACTTTAAACATATTTATAAAAATAGAACAAGTTTTTTCAAAATATTTATCATTATGAGCTCGAAAAAAATCATCATGAGCGTAATCATCAATGTTGAATTCTTCAAGAGCATTTTGATTAGGATTGGGGGGTGGGTTCCTTCTAAAAGGTCTCCAAGATTTTTTTATAACATGAGTTTCAGAAAGGACATTTTTCACATATGTTATCTCATTAGACATCTTTTAATTACCTTTAGAATAGAGTCTAAATCGATATTATCTTTTTATTTTTTGTCACCAACTGGTTTACTAGTTGAAGGCTTTTTAGAAGAAGATGTTGTTTTATTTCTTTCTTGTCCTAGTGCATGTTTCGAAACAATATCTAATATTTGTTTTTCAACATTTAAGGCATCTTCCATTTTTAGGGCTAATGTAGATTTTTCTACTCTAATAACAACAAATGTGATATTAGAAGGAAGAGTAGTAGTGTGGACCTCATTCAGCACATCATCACCTGGCCTAGAAGCTGCAAGGATTCTCTTTAGGATAGAAATAAATCTTTCATTAAAATCTTTGACTGATTCTCCTAAATTCATTTTGATATTATATAATTCAAAAACTAAATTTTCTTTGGTTTTA
This sequence comes from Pinus albicaulis, assembly GCA_034641835.2. Taxonomy (NCBI): domain Eukaryota; kingdom Viridiplantae; phylum Streptophyta; class Pinopsida; order Pinales; family Pinaceae; genus Pinus; species Pinus albicaulis. The sequence goes on along the minus strand of CM076584.1, from coordinate 367,470,418 downwards.
TCCTCTCTAGACATTTTAATAAATAATTTTTCAAAGGATTCCCAAGTTGTAATAGTGCCATCAATTATGGTGAAATACCAATCAGAAGCTTTTCCTTCAAAAGTGAAAGGAACAAATTTACAAACTTGGTCTTCGTGTGGTATTGTGCCTAACTTATGAGATAACACGAATTGTTTGACATGTTCTTCAACAGTAATAAGACCATCAGGATTATACTTTGGGAGCCATGTTTCAGAATTATTAGGTAGATAATTTTGAACTCTTGCAACAATAATAGGTCCAACGGATAGCCAGGGTTGACCTGCCATAGGTGAATTTGGGGATGATGAACTTGAAATTGATGAATGAGGCAAAGAAAGGCCTTGAAAAGGAGGCTCTGAAGGGGGGATAATCAGAGGTGGAGGGAGTGATATTTGAAGAACTGTTGAAGTGGTTGAAATTGGAACCTGAATCGAAGCAGCTGAGGGGATTACTATTTGAGATGAAATAGGATCGATTTCCTAATAAATTTCTTCCAAAGGGAAAAGGGGGTTTGTAAAAGGGGGTTTCACAATCAATTTCTTCCAAAGGAAAAAGGGGGTTTCTTTCAAAGCTCTCGGACTCATTTCTATTGATGATCTAGGACTAGCTTCAAAAGAGGATGATATTATAGCTTCGACCTCATTTCTAGGTCTTCTCCTTCTAGATATATCAAATAAGTTAGGGGATAAACTTGATATTTTCTTTGAGATCAAGTATATACTCTATAAAATTGAATTTGGGGGTGCACAGGAACAAATGATACCTCAGCTGATTCTTCTGGTGACATTGTAGTTGTTGATGAAATAGGTAAGGGTTTAGTTGGCTGAACAATTGTAGATGAATTTTTTATATCATATGATGTTATAGGATGAATAGGCTCAATAGGTTTATCATCCATACAAGATATGTGGCCCTCCTTCTAGTGCCAAATTGTTGATATGCAGAAATATTCCTCCTGCAACAAGTGAGTATTTACCTGATCAGAGTCACAATTAGACTCTTTTTCGTTTATATGGTCGTATAATCTCTAGAACAAAGGCCTGGTTGTATGTATTATATAAAACTAAAGTTAAACTAACAAAAACTATAATTAATATGAGGAAAAGATATGATATTTTCTAATAATTTACAAAGTATAAACACACTTTATTAGTATGATAGGATCATTTTAAACAACAAAAATTAAAGAATTTAAATGAAAATAATCCCACGTGAAATATCATGTGATTTAAAATCCTAATTGGAATTTGAATCCAGAAAATCGAACAGACAAGTTTTGAAAGAATTTGTATGCACAAATTTGAAAAAATATAATTTCAGGTTTTCATCATATTCAAACAAATGTTTGGTATTTTCTGAAATATATATGCATGCATTATCTAAAGGAAATTAATAATAACTTCTATTTCGCAAACGAGAGCAATAAAATCCTATCTTTGAATATTTGATTTCAATGATCAACCATTAATGAAAAAATTAACAATTTTTCAACTAATGATGATAAAAAGATGTAAATTGTAACATATCATAAGAAATATTTAACATAGTAATGAAACATTCATTGAGGATTAAATAGAACAAGTTATAGAATAATACAAGAGGCATCCATTAAGTAATTAAAATGACGTCCTGACATAAATGTCATAACTCATCACACATTAAAACTGAAAATGGTCTTCAAAAAAGTTGATACCTCAAAACTTATTCAAAAATACAAGTTTGTAGCCTTCAACATTTCTCGACCCTTTGCACCAACACAAAAGGGTCTATAAATACTAAGAAAAATAAGATAAGTCTTGAAACAAGAAAAACAATAAATTTTCTGAAATTAAATGTTTAGTTCTAAAAATAAAAATCATATCCTTGATCAAAACATAGTTACCGATCAAACGGGAACTATTACCTCAAAACGAGAACTCTAGCCCAAAAAAACTCAAACAACATGAAAAAGCAACACAAAAATGAAAAATATGTCTTCCAGAACGCACTATTTTTTTTATGGTCAAATTTCAACATTTTTTTTTTAAATTATGCTAAAAACCAATTTTTTCTTGAAAAAAGGATTGAAAAAACACCCTTGAAACAAAAAGTGTTAATGGTGGAATAACATCGCCAATTTTTTGTGTGCAAAAAACAACTTGAAAACGAAAAGTGTTGATACTGGAATAACGTCGTCAAATTTTTGTGTGCAAAAAACACCTTAAAAACTAAAAGAATTAATGTTGGAATAACGTCTTTTTCTTTTCGGGGTAAATTGTCAACCATTTTTAATAATGACATTAAAGATAAAATATCATGACTCTGAAAAACCTTAAAATTTCAACAATAAACATGGCATTAAAGACAAAATATTAAAAGTCTTAAACCTGCAACAATTTTTACACATTGTATTAAACAAAATGTATTAGTGTGTCTCTGAAAAGCCTTAAAAATCCAAGAATGACATTCAAGATAAAATATCTCCTTTATGAAAATAGAATTCCAACGATTTTTATGCATGATATTAAAGATAAAATACCTCTTGTAAAAATAAAAAAATCAGGAAATAAAATAAAAATTTAACAAAAAAACACACAATTTAAAGATGAATAAATAAAAAATTAACCCAAAACAAACAAACAAACAAACAAAAACAAATATTATCTTTTGTAAGTTATAAAAAATAATAATAATAATAATAAAACCACATAATTAAAAAAAAATGATAAAACAAAATAATTAAAAATTGGTTAAAATTAAAAAAAATAATAATAATAATAAATTTATATTAATAAGTACGCTTTGATTTTTTTCTCGTCTGCGCTGCTCTGCTGGCCTGCGCAGCCATTGCATGAGCGCTGCTCACGGCCATCGTGCTGCAGCTTCGGCCCTCACGGCCTTTGGAGAGCCCGATCCAGCCATCACAGCCTTCTTCAACTTGGATCCGCCCCTCAGACTCCAGATCCCGCCTCTGGCCTCCCCAGAGCTGCGCCTTTTGATCTGTGGCTCGATCTGCTGCCCAGAATCGAAGCTGCGCCTTCTCAGCTCGGTTTCGGAATGCCTCTTGTCTGGAGAAGGAAATCTGAGCTTCTGATCTAGACTATGGAGACCCAAGGCTCGCCTCTCGGGCCCTCACAGTCTTCTCCTCCGGATGACTCTGCCGCTTTCTCCTCATTGATTGCTTCGTTGCCTAAGAAGAAGAAGCTTGACGCATCAAAGTTCGTTAAGAATCTCGATGATGTACCAGAGGTAAACCTACCTCCTGAGGGGCCGATCCAGGTCGCCTTGTCTCTTGCAGATCGGGCCCTGGTGGGTCAATTTACGGGTCTCTGGCCCTCTCCTAAATCAACCGAAAACTGGGTCGTCAGGAATTGGACTCCGCTGATCAAGAATAAAGTCACCTCGTACTTTCTTGGAAGAGGCTACTTCCTGTTCGAATTCAACACCAAGGAGGATAAAGACCTGATCTTCAGGAATGGACCCTACTTCATGGGACCTCAGGGCCTCTACCTCAACAAATGGACCCCAGACTTTGATCCGGCTGTAGACGTACCGTCGGCTGTCCCCGTTTGGGTCAGGCTCCCCAACCTACTGGTACACTGTTGGAACTGGGACTCTCTCAAACACATTGGCAACTCACTGGGCAAATTCATAGATAGAGCCAGCAACAATGATCAATATGACTGCGCCCGGATCTGTGTCGAGGTAGATCTCGAGGTGGGTCTTCCGGAGGCCATCAAACTAAAGGTTGGAAGCTGGACGCATGTTCAAGTCCTAGACTACGAATAGCTCCCCTTCAAATGTCGTAAATGTCACATCTACGGACATTTTGCTAGAGGATGCCCAAATAAAAGCGATCCAGAAAAAGGAAAGGAGGAAGGCTGGAACCAAGTCAAAAGGCCAAAGACAAACCACAAGAAATCCGGGGCACAAGGATCTCAACCTGCCGCTGCCCAGAACGTATCCTCATCAAGAAGTCAAGAAAATAGGTACGAGATCCTAAGCTCTGCGGAAGAAGCCCCCAGGGAAGAGGAGAGAATCGACAAACCAGCAGAAAAATCGACCTCAGCAGGAACAAGACCCGAAGAGAGTACCATGGCAAGGGACAAAGAAAAGCAAACAGAAGCCTCTGAGGAGGAACATGACTCAGAAGAGTCCGAGGAAGAAGGAGAAATCGAAGATACGCAGACTTCGGTCAGAAGATCTGCAAGGGGACGCAAATCTGCAAGAGAAAAGAGAGACCAGGAAACCTACAAAGACAAAATTCAGGGTAGTCAGCCCACGTTGGAAAAACTTCTCAGCAAGAATACGAAAACGGTCAAAAATCAAGCACATGGCTCCAGGGGAGCCTCCCATCAAAGAAATAAATGATGAAGACCATCTCCTGGAACTGCAGAGGAATGGGGAGTAAAGTTAAAGAAGAAGCAATAAGAAGCCTAATAAGAAGAGAAACCCCGGATATTCTTCTGATCCAGGAGACTAAAATGGAGAACAAAGAGTTTCTCCAAATCAGCAAAAAGCTTTGGAAGGGAAGCAGCGGACTAGCAGTTTCATCAAGGGGAGCCTCTGGGGGTTTGGGCTCTCTCTGGAACCCCCTCAAGTTCAGACTGGTCTCTGAGGTACACAACAGCCATTGGCTATTCCTGAAGCTACGCTCGGAAGAAACAAGGGAGGACATCTGCTTGTTCAATGTCTATGTTCCTAATAATATAGGCGAGAAAAGGGAGTGTTGGGACTCTATCAGACAACTGGCAGAGACTGAGGACCTGGGAAATCTCATTATTGCAGGTGACCTAAACATTACCCTACGCTCGGAGGAAAAGCGAGGAGGCACAATTGTTAGGGACCCAGCAAGGGAGTGGGTGGAAGACCTCATGCAGGACTGGGACCTACTCGATATCCCTCCAGATAACGGTAAGTACACCTGGACCAATAAAAGAATAGGCCCTGGTTATATTGCTGCTAGACTTGATAGATGTTTAGTGCAGAGTTATTTTCTTTTGCTTGGATTAGAATCCAGGTTACACATCCTCCCTTGCAGTGTCTCAGATCATAAACCCATCATGTTAGAGATGTCAGGACCCAAGGATCTGGGTCCCATCCCTTTCAGGTTCAACGCTCTTTGGGTTAAGGAGCCCGAGTTTATTAACTTGGTTCAAGATAGTTGGAAAATGCCAGTGAAGGGCTCTCCCTTCTTCATATGGGAAGAAAAGCTTAGAAGGCTAAAAGCTGCCCTCAAAACATGGGCCAAAGCTCTTCCCACCCCTGCTCAAAAGAGAAAGCAGGCCCAAGACAACCTTATTCAGCACCAAGCTCAAAGTGAGGATGCTAAAATCACCGCAGAAGTTTTAGACAAGGAGGAGGTGCTTCAACAAATCTACCACAAAGCCTGCCTCTCAGAAGAAGAGCACTGGAGACAAAAATCCAGGAGTTTATGGCTCAAAGCGGGTGACAGAAATACTGCCTTCTTCCATAAACAAGCTCAAGCAAGGAAAAGTATCAATTCTATAGTAGAAATTAAAGATGGCAATATGATCCACAAAGACAATGAGAGTATAAAGAAGGCAGCCTTCAACCACTTCCAAAATCTCTACAAAGAAGAGGGAGAGACTGATCCAAATTCCAAATTTTTGGAGGCAATTCCTACAAAGATCTCCCCCTTTATTAATCAGCAGCTCGAAGCAAAGATCTCCATTCAAGAAATAAAAGAGGCCCTGAACAGTATGGAGCCTGACAAAGCCCCAGGCCCGGATGGCTTCACGGCCAGATTCCTACAAACTTGCTGGCAGATTGTGGAGAAATATTTCTTCAAGATGATCCTGAAATCACAAAATTGCCAAAAAATTGGGGGCAGTACGAATTCTGCCTTTCTGGCCCTTATCCCCAAGGAAAAGGGTGCAAAAGAATTCAGTCGGTTTCGCCCAATCTCTCTTTGCAACATTGGATACAAATTAATCACAAAGGTAATAGCAAACAGGCTAGCAGGCATCCTTCCAACGATCATTCCTGAGAATCAAGGAGGATTTGTTCAGGGGAGACAGATTGTTGATAACTACATCCTGGTGCAAGAGGCGATCCATTCGAGTCAACTTCGAAAAGAAAAGGGTATGGTAATTAAACTAGACTTGGCAAATGCCTTTGACCGTGTCAGACATAGCTTCCTTTGGGAAGTTTTGAAAAGGTTCGGCTTTGGATTAGGTTTTGTAAATTGGATTCGAGCTAGCATTGCCGACCCATGGATTGCCCCCTTGGTGAATGGGAGAGCAGCTGGCTTCTTCAAAGCATCAAGAGGGCTCAGGCAAGGCTGCCCCCTCTCACCGCTGCTTTTCGTTCTCCAAGTCTCTGCCCTAAGCTTCTTCCTAGATCAGAAATTGGAAGATCAGGAGATTTTGGGGCTTAATATAGCCAGAGGTGTGAAAAATGTAAACCACACTCTCTTTGCAGATGATACCCTCCTGTTGGGGGCTGCCACAGCTCGATCTTCCATAAGGTTTAAGGAAGTTCTAGATGATTTCAGCGATGCAACAGGAAGCAGCCTAAACAAAGGCAAGTGTAAAGCCTACTGCTGGAACATTTCTGCTCATTCTCTCTCTGCCATATCCAGAATTCTGGGCTTTGCTGCCACCCTCAATTGGTCCTCCTTTATATACTTGGGACTCCCCATCTTTCGAAGTCTGGTATATTGCAGAGATTGGACCCCTCTCTTAGACAAATTCAAGACAAAATTTCAAGCCTGGGGCTTCTCATGGCTAAATCTTGCAGGCAAACTTGTTCTAATCAAATCAGTTTTAAGCAGTCTCCCTATTTTCCAATTTTCTGTGCTCTTAGCACCCTCAGGCATCATAAAGAAAATGGAAGCCTACATACGTAAATTTTTTTGGAAAGGTGGCAAATTAAATGATAGAAAAATTCAGCTGATCAGATGGGAGAAAATCTGTATGCCTTTGATGGAAGGAGGACTAAACATCAAAGATCTCTGTTCCCAAAACATTGCCATGGGGGCTAAGCTCTATTGGCGTATCATCGCTCCACACCCAGGATGGGCGCAAAGAGCCCTCTGGAAAAAATATCTCACGGGGAGCAGGAAAAGAGCTTTGGAAAATACTCTGCCCACAACAGGAACGCACCTGGTGAAGCGCTGTCACAAAACAGTGGCTCTCATCAAAGATAATTCGTTTTGGATACCAGGCAATGGTAAAAACGTAAAGATCTGGGAGGACAGTGTAATGAAGCATCCACCCTTAGCATCGATTACCTCTTTGCAAGCGCTGAGACAGTGGATGGAATGCGCTGGGTATAAAACACTGTGGGACATCTCACAGTTCTCTGACAGAGTATGGCAGCGCTGGCGCTTACCTCCCGTGCCTCCAGAGTACGCGCAGGCCAGAACTCACCTGTTATCAATGCTTCATGGTAAATCGCCCCTTCATTCAGGCAAACGCGATGTCAGGGGCTGGGGAACAGGTCCAGGTTTCTACACAGTAGCGCAGGGGTATAGGTATACTCAAGAACGCCCATACGTCGCCCCAAATCCCACTGTGTGGAAGGCGCTGTGGCAGTATAAATCCATGCCTAAGGTCGAATTTTATTGCTGGCTGCTTTGCCATAAGGCGATTTTAACAGAAGATAAACTTAAAAAAAAAAAGGCTTTGAAGGCCCTTCCAGATGCCACCTGTGCTGTGAAATGGAAGAGAGTGCCCAGCACATTACACTGGAATGCAAATTTTCTAGAGCAATTTGGCAGATCATTATGAATTATTGGAAAACAGAGTTTAACCTCCCTGTCTCTATCTCAGACTTATTTGCTAATTGGCACAGCTTGTATCCAGGAACTCTCCCAAAAAACGAAAGATTCAAAGCAGCATGGCATTCCTTGCCAAAATTCACATGCTGGCAAATTTGGCTCGAGAGAAACAGAAGAATTTTTAGAGATGAAAAACTAAATCCTCATCTCATCAGCATCAAAGTAAAAAACCTTTGGAAAGAAAACTTGGGTGAACAGATATCGGAATCCAATTTAAATCAAAAGGACCTAGATTGGGGAGCCTCAATGGGCCTTCACTTCTCTGATGAAACAAGGCAGCAAAAGAACTTAAAAGAGTGGCAATTCAGAGGAAACAAACAAGAACTATCAGATTTACTCATCAGACAAGATAGACATTGCTTATTCTTCGATGGGGCTGCGAAAGGCAATCCCGGTCTTGCTGGGGCAGGAGGAATTATAAAGAACAAGGAGGGCAGAACAGAGATTAAGTATGCTTGGGGCCTCGGGCACTCAACAAGTATCCAAGCTGAATCCTTGGCACTTCTGCAGGGGATTAAGCAAGCAAAGGCCACCGGCATTTCAGACTTAAGTGTTATAGGAGATTCCCAGTCTATCATCAAAGTTCTAGTGGAGAACTCCTCTCCTTCAGATCTTCGACTAGCTAGAACAATTTTAAGAATTCGAAGCATGCTGAAAGACTTTCGATCTGCAAGCTTTCTCCATGTTTTGAGAGAAAACAATAAAGAAGCAGATTCGGAAGCCAACAAGGCGGTGCTGCTTTCAGAAGGCTCTCTCTTGATAGATGAAACCGAGGAGTGGGACTCCATCCCATAAAGTTGCCATGTTTTTTCGTCTTATTTTACAACAATTTGTGTGTTTATATAAGTTAGGAAAAATAACAAATATGGAATATCTAGTCATGTGTAAAACGGAAGGATTTCTAATACTTGGGACCTATGCTCAGACAAAGGCAGAAAAACTAAGGGCTAGGCCCGACACATTGTAATCTTGGATGGCATTTGGCCAAGTTCTAATATAAATTCATAACCGCTCTTGTAAAAAAAAAAAAAAAAATTATATTTAAAAATATAAAAATTTAAAATTAAATAATAATTTAAAATTTTTAAAACAATGCATATAAATATATGAAAAATATATTTTTAAATATAAAAATTAACAAAATTCTTTTTTTTAAATAATTAAAAATTAACAAAATTAATTTTTTATTTTTTTATTTTTTATTTTTTTATTTTTTTTAACATACATTTTTCAAATTAAAAAATAAAATAAAAAACAAATAAATTTTAAATTTTAACATATATTTAAAAATAAGAGTTTAAAAAATAATAATAATGATGATTTAAAACTGCACCGCGACCCCAGAGCGATGAGTGTGGTTTTAAATCAATTTTTAATTAAATTTTTTTATTTTTTATTTATTTTTTAAATTTTAATTTTGTTTTTTTTTTAATATTTTTATTTTATTGATTTTTTATTATTATTAATTTTTTTAATTTTTAATTTAATTTTTTTTAATTTAATTTATGTTTTAAATTAAATTTTTTATTTTTAAATTTAATATTTTATTTTTTTATTTTTTTTAGATATCATTTTTTGGGAAACCCCCCAAAAATATGATATCTAATATAATGCACTGTGGAAACCCTTCAAAAATATAAAAGAGTAAAGGGTGCTCTACCTGAATGGTTCATGAGGCACAATACTTGCTAAGGTTTTGCAAATGGTGTAGCAAGCTAAGTGGGCTTGATTGTGGGGAAAACTTCACAGTTAAGCGTGCTTGAACGAGAGAAGTTCTGGGATGGGTGACCACCCAGGAAGTACTGGTTACCGAGTGAATGCCCCGGGAGTGATGATTAACGCTATGTGATTCATTTCACTAGTTTCAATCCCACTTCTTCACCCCTGTGAGCATCCCCTGATGCAATAAGTGCTAAGTGGACTATCCAAAAATCACGAGAAATTAGTCAGTTACGACTACCTCTCATGGAAATGGTCATGATTGAATGACTATGATTGAATGACTTTCTTAACGCAGTTGACTCCCAAAAAATGATATCTAATATAATGCACTGTGGAAACCCCTCAATACTTATTCTTAATTTTTTTGTATTTTTTTTATTTTTTTAATTTAAAAAATAAATTAAATAAAATATTTGAAAATATATATATATATATATATATATATATATATATATATATATATATATATATATATATATATATATATATATATATATGTGATTTATTTTTATTTAACTTTTTATTGTTTTTAAATTTTTATTTGAATGTCGTTTTTAAATTTTTTTATTTTTTTTAATTCAAATTTCTGAATTTTAATTATTTTTTAATTTTTGATTATTTAAATCTTTTAAATTTTAATTTTTTTAAATTTCTTTTTTTATTTTTTTATTTTATCATCTTCTTTTTTTTCTTTTTTAACTTAGAAGAAGAAGAAAAAAAAAGTTTTTTTTTGTTTTGTTTTGTTTTGTTAATTTTAATTTTTTGTCTTTAAATTATGAATTTTTTTTAATTTTTCCCTTTTTATTTATTTTTTTAATTTTTTGTTTTTTTTTTATTTTTATTTTTTTAATTTTTTTAACAAGTTATTTTTGTTTTTTTTACACTTTTAATGGTTTTTTCTTTTTTTCTTTTTTGTATTTGATTTTTTTGTTATGTTTTGTTTTAATTTTATTTTTATGTCTTATTACCAAGATGAAAATCACCACTCTAAACAAAAAAGATTGATGTTGCATCAACACTTTTCAAAATTAGCATGAAATCATTAACATTTTAAAACAAATTTTCATACTTGATAAATAAAAAATTTTAAAGTGCTAAAAAAATGACCATTTTTCTAAATCGACGTGATTATAAAGTTCCAAAAATATGCTAAAAAAAAACAAGTTATTATACATCGCCACTTTTCAAAATCGTCATGAAAATCATGACATTTAAAAAAAATGTCATAAGAAAAATAAAGTGTCAAAACTATGCTCCAAAAAAAAGGATGATTCTGGATCACCAATTTACAAAATCGGGTGTTTTTTTTGCTACCTCAAAAAAACGGGTATCAAGTAATTTTCTCGTTTGATTGGTAACTATGTTTCAACTGATATCTTCCTAAGAAGTAGGCAACAATTCTTCATCTTTGGAATCTTCATAGTTGAGATTGAACTTCGATATGTTTTTTCCATTCTGAATATGCGTGAGAAACAACAAAAAAGTGAATGGAAGGAAATTTATTAATGTTGATTTGGCAGTTGACAATCAACCCTTAGACCTTTTTCTTTTTCTTCTGATACTTGATTTCAAATTTAGAAGTTAGCTTGATTTGTTCAAAAGGCAGTTGTAGAAATTTTTGGAAGGTTTGTTATTTCCAGACTTTAATCTTTTTTATTTCTCCCTGATCCTTTATGATAGTATCTTTTGTTGGCTACTTTAATTCTCCTAGAACAGTCTCCTTCAGCGGCTTTCAACCTGGTAGATCGAATTCTTCTATAAATTTTGTTACTTTCTCCTAGATTATCCAACATTGTCCTTGTGTTATTTGTATCCATTTCCTAATTTCTTTAGATTCATCTTCCCCGCGACTTAAGGATGAAATCATCAATCTCTTATATGTCTTTGAAACTTTTGGAATTTCATGAGATTGAAATTCCTTTTCCCAATCCAAAATAGACAGAAATTTTTTCTTAATATATTTGTCCTATTCTATTAATGAATTAATCCTTCATTTAAGCCTTTAACTTCTTTATAAAATATTGAGATTTTATCCATCCTTTTATAGAAACTTGATTGGTTTATCCTTAATATTAGACAAAACTTTAAATCTTTCTCTCTAAAAAATTTGAGAATTTGTGTAGCTTCTTGATTCTGGCTAAGTTGATTCTCAAGAGATTCAATTTTCTCTTTTAAGGCTGCAGCCATGGTTTCAGAATTTCTTTCAACTTCTTCTTTCAAAATATGAGTTTGATCCTCATGCATCTTTCTTAACTCATAAATGTGTTGTCCATGCTTTGAATTCATCTCTTTCAATTTTTTCTGAAAATGCTTTTGTAGATTTTCCCTTTCTACAACAAATCCTTAAATTAAAGTTGTAGAATACTTCTGCCAATTTTCTCCATTAAGCAATTCACTTTTCTTCAATTTATTCTCTAAAACTTTAATATTTTGTACACTAATATCATATGAAGTTGCCAGCTCAATCAAATGATATTTGTTGTAATTAACAAAAGCTCCTAAAGCCTGAGAGGATTCTTGAGATTTTTCTTTCACATATCCCTGAGCCTGCCAACTAAATTCAAATACAGTCTCTAAAGCATCTTGTTTCCTTTTCTTTGTTATCCTCACAATTGATTTCGTATTAGAATTAAAATAATAATTTTTCAAAGAAGGAATTGTATCTGGAATTTCCTCTAACTCAAAAACTAGTTTGAACAAAAATGATTACCAAGTAATCTTGGTAGAAATGGGTGTCACTTAGGTCTGAGGAGATGTAGTAGATAGTATCCATCATTTTTGTGTGATTTTGTTGTCTCATCATTCTTCTTGGTGATGGTTTCACCATATTTTTGCTTCTCTTTTTCCTCATCAACTTCCATTTCTTCACCTCTTGTAGTTTTTGGTTTCTTTTGTTGTGTTTCTTCACGAGAATTAATTTCAATAATTTCTTATTCAGTTGTTTTTTCTTTTTGTGTTGTTTTTGTTATTACTGCACTTTCCTACTTCTCTTTCAAAATTTCCATTGTTTTGACCCTTGCTTCCTTACCAGTGACAACAACATCTTCTATTTTTTCAATTCCAACCCTTTGTTCCTTTTCAGAAACAACATAAGCATTTGAAGTGAGCTGGTTGAAATTAAACTGAAAAAATTCAAGTCATTAATTGTTCAAAAGAAATGTTGAGATGTATACCTTTTTTATTTTAGCAAATCTTCCAAAATATTTACCCTACACTTTGGCAAATGGTCTCTTGTTTCAATATTTAAGAGTTTTCCCCTTTCAACAGCCTGCTGAAAATCATCAATATCTCTGAAATTTTCATAGATGGGAGGTTCCTTATGAGTAAATATTTTCATATAGATGATTGTTATATAGTGAATGCTAATAATTCCATTAGGATCATTGTCATAATGAGGTAAATAATATAACCAAACTTTTCGAAGCTCTTTGACTTCCTTGAATCCATGCCCTCTATCCCTGATATTTATGTCACCAAACTTGATTGGAAAACTAGGACAAAATCTCTTTTGCAGTTTGCTCAACTTTTTGGCTTGGCCATTTAATACAACTTGATTTGTAACTTCTCTCAGAGTGAGCCTTTCAGGGATATAATGGGGTAAAAGGTGAAGACCAACCTCTCTTCCAGAAACTCTTATATAATAAAATGACTCCTCTACAAACCAATGACCAATCGACTCTAGGCCTTCTTACAGACTTTTACTAATTTTGGGAGGTGCTTTTCCAAATAGAATTTCATGGAAAGGAATTAAGACATAATGGAAAATATCATAAAAATGAAATTTAAAATTTACCTCACACGGGATAAGAGCATAATTTTGGATGGGTAGTTGTTTATGAGATGGGTATTTCCATTTCATGAGTGGGAATGTAACTGAAAAAATGACAATATCTATCAAATAGGAAGACATATATAAAATGTGTTTCTATGACATGTGAACAAAAACAGAGCATATATAAGTTTTTCCTATTTGAAATTTGAAATTGAATTAATAATTATGCATAATATCATCCTTCTTACACAGGATTTTTTTAATTGTTATCGTATTTTCTTAAGTCAAACTTCTCTGAACCCAGATTAAGAGAAAAAAATGCAAGCGAAATACTCAAAGAACTTACAAATTTTGGTTAGAAATATGAGAAAGGTGTGAATTAATTTGTTTATTAACTTCCTGTAAATCAAGCCAACTGTTTTTTTTAGTGAATCGAGAAAGGATCGGAAGAAATTATTGTTGATTTAACAAACAAATGGATTGAATGTGAAACAAAAGAATTTGAAAATCTACTTCAAAAATATAACTGCACACAAATCAAGAAAAAATAATATTTTGTTTGGATAGTCGTACAGTCAGGGGTTGAAAAATCAGTCGGTTTACGTTTATTGGTTTTTTGTTTCATCCCGACCCTGACTATACAATATTCGAGTTTTGTATTTAATTTTATGTTGTCACTAATACAACACCCTCCAAAATTTTGGCCTACACCCAATTTCGTAGCTTACCTTAGTCTTGGATATTGTTGTTGCAAACACTAAGACTCATCACATGTGTTTTCTTTAAGTGCTTTAGTCCCTTTTGCAAGAAAGGAAAAATGTCGTATTTTCGCATGATTAAGTGTCACCCGATGTATATAAGCTTGTTTTAGTGGTTTCAAGGGGTTGTATTTTTTAAAATGAGTTGATCCTACCATGTAAACATTTTCCGCACTCATTTCCAAATTTTTAAGCATTGTCGCACAAGTGTCGTCATGGTTGTCGCAAAGTGTATCTTTGATGTTGCACTTATCGTAAGTCATTGCAAAGTTGTCGCATTGAGGGAAATGTGTTGTTCATGTGTCTTGTATGATCTATTTTGCTGTTTCGTCAAGTGTTCTAAGTGTGTGATCACAGTCAAGTCATATCATTGTTCACACCAGCCTCATTGATCCCACACTTAGGAAAATTTTGAAAATTTTGCAGCAACCTGACCTCATCTGGCCCTTCTGAAATGTGTAATGCATTGTATCAACCCTCTAACTTCTGCCTCTTGACACTATGCAATGCACAGTTCCTACCTCCGAGGACTGCGCACTGCGCAGCTCCAGTGCTCTAGCCTGGACCTTGGCTTCCAAAATTGTGTAATTCAACCCTCCAGCCTAGCCTCAAATGGGCATTGCATAGTCTCTAAGCTCAAGCTCAATGCTTGAGCTCCTAAACTACATAATTGTGCAATCACCAGCTCTTCTCTGCCTTCTAGAACTACACAATTGGTAGAATCAGTGCTCAATCCCCTCATCTTGGCTCACTGAGCCCTAGAACTACATAATTCTCTTCCTTGGTCCATCCTAAACTGCGCATTGCACAGTCTCAAGGATTAAGCTTCACCCCTGATTGCCTGAGTTGCACAATTTCACAGTCACTAAGCCTCTCCCTTAGCCTCCCACCAGGTTTTTGTTCAATCAGTGGATCAGCATGCAACATCTTAGACTAGGGGTTTATCAGACTGATGTCATCTTGTCGTGAGTGAATTACAGATGCAGGTACTCTATCATACCATGACAGGATGATGAAGAAGGATATGGATAAGGGGAACATGGAAGAATACATCTTTGTATCTTATTATGCAAGCTAATTAATCAAGACAAAGCAAAGGGATACGAGTTTGTGACCACATCTCAAGATTAGATATCACTGAAGACTCCTTATCTTTAAGCCATATGGAGGTGGATATAATAGCATACACAAGAAGACACATAGCCAAGAAGCAAAAGAATGGATTTAAATTACCATGTCATCAATTTCATGTCATGTCATGTCATGAGTCACTATATACCACCTCGTTATTGTGGATTATGTAATTTCTTATTCAAAAATGTATTGTAAAGTGGAAGTCCAAAGGACATGTACAGAATATGAAGAGTCATGTTAAGTCGAAATTTCATGGGAAGTCAAACAATCATGAGGGTATTCAAAGGTTCACAAGGAAGGTCAAGCATCACCTCCCTATTGGTTATATATACACCCTCGTTGTATGAGCAAATGGCTTTTCACCTTGGCTCCTCCCGCAAGGTATTTAGAGAAAAACTAGTTCTTTTGGGGAGAAAGGAATGGCTCTGACGCTACGCTATTGGAGCTAGTGGTGTTCATTATATATATGTGTGTGTGTGTGTGTGTATTGTACTTTTACTTAATATCAAAAGCCTCATGGCCAACACGTTCTTCATGCATGGATTATGAATATTTGTAAGACTATTATGTGGATGTTTGTAATTCATGTTTGCTTTCATCTATGCTAAAGTAATTGAACTATTTCGGTTATTTTAATACTTATCATATTGAGAATGTGGCGTAATGTTTTTTGTGACTTTCGCATCTTTGTGGACTATTTTGTTGGATGTTAGACAGATTTCATGTTTTTGTTGGTTGCAATGATCATCGCATCTTTGTGGACTATTCCACTGGATTTTATACTAATCCTTCATGTTTGTGTGTGTCGCTACTAGGGTGGTACTATTACCTGTTTCTTAGGGGCTCACTTTTCTCCCTCTTCGAAGTAGAAGGACCTCGACACACATACAACCAAACACTCACCAGGCACACTCACTTGATTTTCGAAGGTACATTTGCACTCCTCTCTCTTGCTGACAGTTAGATCCAAGGAAAATCTTTAACAAATCGGTAATTTGGACATATTTCGGATGGGGATCCTATTCCAAAAGGTGTGAGGTCTAATTGGAACCACATATCGGGGAGACCCCTTGACTGTTGGTGGGTCCAGCACCGTCAACATTTCTAGTGCTAGGACGCCTGCCAGATTTTTATGGTTGAAAACCACACCCAACCTAATTTTACTTCTTTCGGTCAAGGCAGTAATATTTCCCACACCTCCCCTAATCATATTCCTTAAGTTGGTGAATCTTCTCAACCTGAGCTTGTACAAACTTGTGAAATTTCCTACGACCAGATCCAGGCCATATGTCCTATAACTCGTAAGTTTGCAAAATCCATTGGATTGATTTCGGGAGTACACGATCTTTTTTATTTTCCGAAGAAGAACTCAACCACCCCTACCAGGATAGTGGTTTCTACAATGGAATATTTGGTTCTCGCCACCCTTAAAGAGTTAGCATAGTTTGTAGGAAAACTTAGAAAAACCATACCAGCCTCCATCTTATAGCAGTGGTGATGGAGATAATGTGGTACTCTCAAATGATACTTTTTGCGGGTTAGGGGGTGACGAAGAAGAAGAATAACCATCAGATTCTGACGAAGAGGAGGAAAACAATGACAATGATTTTGAAGACCAAGATATAGACTCGATGTCTCAGGGCCCACTTTCACTGCCAGGTGTTATACACAAGATGTCGAGGCACCCAGAGAAGTTGTTAACAAAGTATGACCCTAGTGAAAGCGGAGGACCATCTCAACAACTTCTACCTACATTTGTAAATCCTAGAGGTACGTTGTGTTTATGTTGCATGTAGACTTTTTGTGTGTACCTTAGATAGCAGGGAAGCTGTATGGTACCATATTCTTCCTCCGAACACTATCCAGAATTGGAAGGGGTTTAAGAATATTTTTCTTGAAAAGTTTGTTGATGATAAAACCCTCACCATGTTGTTGAGAGATATGGGTAATCTTAAGATGGAGCATAAAGAGAAATTGAAAGAATTTAACCATAGTTTCAACCGTATCTTGAACAAATTTCCTACAAAGACAAAACCTCACAACTCCATCACTATTGATTATTACACATCTACCTTACCAACAAGCATCGCTCAGTTTGTAAAAACAAGTGCGAAAGAAACTCTTGCAGAGAATTACGAAGAGG
The DNA here is from genome assembly GCA_034641835.2 of Pinus albicaulis. Classification (NCBI taxonomy): domain Eukaryota; kingdom Viridiplantae; phylum Streptophyta; class Pinopsida; order Pinales; family Pinaceae; genus Pinus; species Pinus albicaulis. The sequence goes on along the minus strand of CM076584.1, from coordinate 367,453,085 downwards.
CAATCGCAGTTGAAAAGGACTTGCATGTGATTGGATTCATCATAGATGACAGACCATAAAAGGACTCCAAATGCACGAGCAAAAGGTATCAGGCCTTTGTAAGTAAGTCCAATGACAAGGAAGCTACAAATCTTGAGAGCTTTACCCACACCATTAAGTATTTGTCGAATGAGTTGGAAGAGCTGAAACAGAGGTCAAGTGAGACCATCGTGACCATCAAGCCTCCTAAATTCAGCTTTCTGAGAAGGCCTTCCAACTACGATAGTAGCAGCAACCAGCCAGCCAAGTCTACGTAGAGCTAAAACTTTGTGCTGAATGTTTAGAGTATGGGAATGGATCAATGTTGTTTGTTTCATCAAGAGTATCATTCAGAAAAAAAAAATATGCCCACAATGGAATCACAACATGAACTCTCTTGCTTCGTATATCATTGATACAGTGCTTTCTAATGAGAAAACTAAGCTGGTGGAATATAAATAAGAAACTACTACACTTGAAGAAACAGCGAGCCTTGGACATGCGGTAAATACACTCAATTGAATTTATGGAGCTGAAAAAAAAAGTGTCGAAGGACAGCCACTGAGCAAGGCCCCGTCCCAATAGCATAACAGTCGATACAAATTAAGAAGTTAAGGGTCGGTTTCCAAACCTAAGTTGACAAGGTAGAAATCGAAAGAGCATCTGTTAAGAAATATTACACTGCTTGTCAAATCAGCACAGAACACTTAGAGCAAGTATGGAAGTAGTGCTTCAACAAAAGATGTTTCTGTGAATAGAAAAATTAAGCCCACCATTTCAGAAGTATCAGATCAAGTTACTCCTTCAAAAACTTTAGCAATGTCTCTCGCACTATATTATAACATAGTTGATGACATGAAGAAAGCTCGCGCAAACATTTCACTCTTAAAACTTACAAGAATCATGAGCCAACAAGAACTGCTTGTCCACGCTCTTGAAATTTTTACCTCACGTAACGAAGCCTATTTGCAGAAGGGATCTGGTAATTCCTCTGTTTCCCTGGAGTCTATACTTAATGCTTTAATGTTAGATGTGAATACACTTTGCCCTCCATCCATGTTAACGTTCAAAATTTTTAATTATAATGTACAAAATTGCTTAGTTCATTTTGGTGCATCTGTAAATGTAATGCCCTTATTTGTAGCAAATAAAATCAATGCAAAATGGGATAAAATAGATGCACAGATCATCCAACTAGATAGGATTCTTGTCCATGCTATAGGTGAACTCATAAATGTGCTTATTCTCTTATCATCTGACCAACAAGTTCACTAGTGTATAAATATAGTAATTATGGACATTCCGGAAGCATATGGTGTTTTGTTGAGTCAAGACTGGTCTAGCAAACTACAAGGGTATTTTGCTATGGACTGGTCACATTTATGGCTTTCGTATATGGGCGGAAATAATCAAATACGGGTAATCTCATAGCCTTACATGAAGCATATTGTCACTCGCTTTTAGGGTAAAAATGAACCAATTGCTTTCGTGAATCTTATCTTTGGAAATTGATTTTTAGAAACTAATCTGGGTGTTATCTTTCTCAGTCTTCCCCAGTCCCACCAGACACACAGTTGGACCTCCTTCCCATTCCAACTGGAAAAAATGACATTTGTACAGTAAGTAGTAGTAGTAAAGGTAGTACTAGTGTAGTGCATAGTCCTTGTACATATGATGTTTAGACATTGTATTTTGACGTTTCGAAGATGCTGGAGGGCTCTAGAGCTGGTTGTGTTTTAGTAGACCCATGACACATAAATCATTTGATATCCATCTGTTTGGAATTTTATTGCACGAATAACACCACAGAATACGAAGCAGAGCTTACAGAGGGCCATTGACCTCAATGTTGGAATTCTTAGAGCAATAGGTGACTCAAAAATTGTCATACGAACAGTACGTGATACTATACATTGTGTGTCACCTCATCTAAAAGGTTATCAATAAGAAGTATGGCATTTGATTTCTAATTTCCAAGCTTTCAATATTAGTTATGTTCCTAGACTGCGTAACGGAGCTGCGAATGCATTAGCAAATGTGGTTGCTAGGTTATCACTGCTTAGGGACAATTTTTCTGATGAAATTATTTTTAAACCTTTTGTTCGTGATAATATTACTAATTTTCATGTTTTCAATGATGACCAAAATATACTACACTTAATGACAAACACTGATATATTCAAGGATGAAGTTATTGACGAACACAATTAAGAGAAAGCGTTGCAAAATACGGGTCGCACAAACAAGGGAAACCCCATGTAGAAAGGCGTGGTATCACTGGAAAAGTTGTATGAATTGGAGAATCTCTTTTAAGGGTCAATCAATTCAAAGACCCATAGTTCAACGTTATCACACGAACAAATAAATCTTGGAAAATAAAAATATTTGAAGTTCTTAAAACTCAGTACTTACTGCACACCACAGGAGCGGCAAGCCTTCATCCACTTATTCAAGTAGTACCGAGATGTTTTTGCATGGACATATAATGAGCTCAAAACTTATGAAACATAATTAATCCAGCATGGCATTCCGATCAAAGAAGGGGCCAAGCCTTTCCAACAAAAGCTACGAAAGGTACATCTGACAATTTAGCCTCTGATTCAAAAAGAGTTGAGGAAGTTTTTGGATGCTCGGATCATATATAAAGTGTGACATTCAACGTGGGTATCAAATTTGGTCCTAGTGAGGAAGAATTCTGGGGAAGTCCACTTGTGTGTTGATGTATGCAAATTGAATCACTCCTCGAACAAAGATAACTGCCTTGTGTCATCTATGGAACAAATACTGCAAACAGTATCGGGTTCATAAGTGTTCTCTCTATTGGATAGTTATTTGTGTTACAACCAGGTTCTGGTCTCAGAGCCTGACAGACTCAAAACAACTTTTAACACGAAGTGGGGTATGTTTGCATTCATAAGAATTCCATTTGGGCTTGTCAATGTTTGTGCGACATTTCAACGTGAAATGGACATCACATTTCATGAAATGATCGAGCAGAGTGTAGTGGTCTATCTTGATGATGTCACATTGTTTTCGTAGAAGAGATCATACCACTTATGCCATTTGAAGAAAAATTTCAAGCGAAGTCAGAAATACAGGATATCCCTTAATACCAAGAAGAGCATTTTTACAGTGTCCAAGGGTAATCTCTTGGGCCAAATTATTGCAAAAATTGGGATTAAATTAGACCCAAATATGGGCGAAGCAATTACGCAAATCTCCTTCCTAGTAAACAAGAAAGTTATGCAGTCCTTCCTGGGGAAGACTGGCTTTTTCCACAAGTTCATCTTCGATTGCGCTTAGATCACGAAACCAATGCGGGAGATGGTAAGGAAGGATGTGATATACCAATGGGAAAAAATGGAAAAGGATGTGTTTTCTTGTATCAAGCAAGCTATTGTAGAAGCACCTGCTTTGTACAACCCAGATTTCAACAAATATTTTTTGCTCTATACTTTCACTTTTGATACTTCTCTCGTTGTTGTGCTTACATAGAAGGATGATAAAAATAATGAGTGGCCCATATATTTCAAGAGTGCCAACCTTCAAGGACTCGAACTTAACTACCCCACCATTGATAAGAATACCTATGCAGTTTACAAGGCGGTAAAGCACTTCCAACCATATCTCTTTAAAAATCATTACATCGTCTTTGTTTCACACCCAGTAGTCATATCTTTGTTTTTTCAGCAAGAGTTGGGTGAGAGTGGAGCGAATTGGATGACTGGTCTACAAGATTATGACTTAGAGTTTAAGCCAGTTCACGTGATTAAGAGCCACGGTCTATGTTGGCTAGTAGAAGAATTGGTTGATGCAAATGAAGAAGATCCATCTTGATGGGAGCAAGAGATTGAAATGTATAATGTTGAGTGAAATCCCCCCACTACCATTACAGACTCTTGGTACGTGGATGTCCGTCATTACCTTGAGCACGACACCTTTCCCTCTAACTTATCCGCATGAAAGATGAGGGCACTCAGGCTAAAAACATTATCTTATAAATTGGTGCATGAGGTGCTTTTCAGAGATCACCATAATGGAGTATTGCTCACATGCCTGGAAGTGCATGATTCAGGGAGAGTATTGTGTGATATCCATGATGGACCAGTTGGGGGACACTTTGCGAGTGACACAACAACACATAAAGTTATGTGGGTTGTTTTTTATTGGCCCACATTATTCAAAGATGCTCACACCTATTCCTACAAGTTTTTGGTCTGCCACAAATGTGTTGGCCGAAGTAAGAAGTCATTCGCCCCATTGCAGCCTATTGCAGTGGAATAACCCTTTCAACGATGGGGCTTATATATGTTTGGTGAAATTTTTTCGCACTCGTCAAAGTGGCACTGCTACATTCTCATTGCCACAGACTACTTCATATGGTGGACAGAAGTAGTTCCACTCAAACAGGTGAATGATTGGGAAGTCATTAATTTCCTTAAGCAGAACATCATTTCCAAGTTTGACATTCTAACTTCACTTGTTTTTTACAATGCAACATATTTTTCATCGCTAAAATTATATGATTTTGCATTGGAAAATAGAATCTTATTGAAACATTCAACTAATTACTATCCTCAGGGAAATGGTCTTAATGATTCTACAAATAAGAACCTCGTCTGTATAGATTGATTTGAGGCTTTTGTGATCCATAGGAATTTTCAGAAAACTTTTGGTTAAAATCACATGAGAATGAACTTTGTCGACATGTTTCGAACGAACAAGTGTGTTTCATCTTCAGGACGAGATGAGAGATCAGATCTAAACATTAAGCTTAAATAGATGTAGGGAGGACCCAAACTAGCCGTTGGAATAACGACTTGTTTGACTTTGTCGAAATAAATTAACCAAATTTTATATTTTAATATTTTTAATTTCATTTTGTTAAAGACTTATAAATAATAAATAATTTTAATAACTTATTATTATTTTTAAATTTTATTTTGTTAAAGGTTTATATAATATGTAATAAATAATTTTAATAATTTTTTTAAGGTCTATATAATATTATATAATTATACTAAATTTTTAATACTAATTTTTTTAATTGGGGATTAAAGGTTTATATAATATATAATAAATAATTACAATACATTTTTAATACTAAATTTTTGAATTGAGGATTAAAAAAAAAGGGCGACCAAAAACGGAACCAAAAAACTAACAACTAGGAATATAGGGTGGGGATCCAACACCTGCTAATATTCCAACCATCATCTCTATTGATATTGACAGGTCTTTTTTCAATCTCTAAATCCTCCCTTAACATACGGTGATGAAAATGGTCAATCCTAGCAATAACCTTAGCCTCTTCAATGTAGATGTCATGGTTAGTCCTTTTTGCATGTTCAGCTAAGGATGAGGAGTGGGACTTTCTATGCTTAATGTCAACAACGTGCTCACAAATCCTTTGATTTATTGATTGACTCGTTTCTTCAATGTATGGAATCCCATAAGAGCATGGAATGATGTAGACACCTTTCCCATCCCTAGGGTTTACCAGATCTTTGGTCGATCTAAAAGAGTTGTGAATAGTGTTAAGGGGTCTGAAGGATGAAGAAAAATTATGATTTTTTAGGATCCTCATGATCTTATCGGTGGTCCCTTGAATAAAGGGAAGGCACACACTACCGGACCATTCCTTGGGATCTTTTTTAATCCTAGGACTTTTTTCAGCTTTAAGAAAAGCTTCCACGCCCTGGGATCTACTATAACCGTTCCTATTAAAGTCATCTAGGAGGTGGATTTTTTCTCCTTCAAGGTGAGATTCATCATATATTCTCAACGCCTTAGTGGCTAAGCTATTGAGGACACCTAATTTCTGAGCATGGAAATGATGAGAGCTAGCATGAAGATATTGCTCAGTGTGAGTCTTCTTCCGAAAAACTTTTTGGGAGAAAGAGCCATCCTCATTTCTAGAAATAAGAATGTTAAGGAAAGGAAGGCTACCATTAACCTCATATTCCATTGTGACTTAATGGAACTGGATTGACTATTATGATGGTGGAAAAATAAATATAACTTATCCTTTCCATGAGGCCAGAAGACGCAAGTGTCGTATACAAGCCTTTTCTATAGCTTTGGTTGGAACAAAGGTGAGGAAAGGGCCTTGGATTCGAAGCACTCCATGGAAAGATTAGCTATTTCCGGGGAAACGGGGGAACCCATGGCCACAGCATAGGTCTTCTCATAGAATTCACCTTCAAAACTAAAGAAATTGGAGGTGAGGCAGATTTCAATTAAATGATGTGATTAATGACATCAATAGCCTCCTTAATAGGGATACTGGTGTATAATGAAACCACGTCGAAACTAACCAGTATATCATCAAGATCCAAATTGACGCTCTTTAACTCATTAACAAAGGAGGAAGATTCCTTGACAAAGGAGTCAGTACGACCTACGAGAGGCTTAAGCCTATTGGATAAAAATTTAGCAAGAAGATAAGTCGAAAATCCTATGGTATTAACAATGGGACGAAGCGGGGCTCCATCTTTGTGGATCTTAGGTAAACCATAGATCCTAGGAGTAAGAGGATTACTTTCAATAAGCTTCCTTTAAACAAAGGAACTGGAACTCCACTTTGGTGAATGCCCTATGGCCTAACCGAACCACACCAAAACTTTCTCTAATATGTCTCCTTACTTCCTAGTGTACAGAAAATAAGTCATTCTACCTCTGCACATCTACTTGCTTTCCCTCCATCTTTCACAAGAATTCTAGGTCAAGTCGTGCTTATTGGTTCAGCGTAGGATATACACCCTTCACAAGCTCCGGGAAGAAAGACAAAAGGAAAAAAAAAAATCTCTTCACCAAAGTTGTATGGTTCAACAAGAGGTCTGTAGGGAAGAATGACTTCAGTGTGGGTGACTTAATATTGAAGTTGGACAAAGCCCATGAGGACAAAGTAAAACACACTACGTTCCAATCCCTGTGGATCAAACCATTCACCATACATGAAAATCTTGGCCAACACACATATCGTCTTCAATCACTAGACGAGAAGATTGACTCTCTTCCTGTTAATGGCCAATACTTAAAACATTGTTTCTAGGGTTGTGCGCTACCCTATATACACAAATTATTTTCTTCCTTCTTTGTTTGGTTGTGTGTTTTAGTTTGTAAATAGGGATCGTGTGTGAACGTGTTTTCCGAATTCTTTGCGTGTGGCTGAGTTGAAAAGAGTCTTGTGACACTACAACATTTTCCTAACCTTTAGTCCTCCTTCTTTGTGTTGGTTACATATTTTGGTTGATGAAGTTCCAATGTAAAATATGATTCATCCGTAAGGAGAGTTTTTGTCAAACCATGATACTTGTGTCTATTCAGGAAACCTTATACCATACTCAGTTCTTTATGTGTCAATGTTTTCATGCTCATCCAATCAGTAGAAGAGGAAAAGGGGAAAAATCTAAATGAGCAAACCTAAATCAAAGGCCTTTATATGATTCTTTAAAGGAACAACCTCTCCTTCTCTCAATAAGCTGAGATACCTTTTCCTCCCATTAAATGAATAAGTTTCAATGGACAATACTCTTTAAAAATATAAATAAAGGCAAAAGAAGAGAAAGGCTTCCTGTGTAGAGAGGTGAAGCAAGAAACTCTGCCACGGTACTATCCAAACTCGCTGGAAGCGGAGCAATGTTTTTGTTCCTATAGTGACTCCGTCGGGGTACTATCTAGGCCTGTCGAAAGTGGAGCAACACTAGAGATGAAAAAATATACTTTGAAAATCTAAAGCTCCCAAACTTCACAACCCATTCTAATTTGAAACATTATGATATTGTTGAATCTTATGTTTGTGTTCAACCGATAAGGTACAAATGGGACCATGTTTATTCATGGGATAAGTGGGGAAGCCAAAGTGATCTACATGATGAATCAATACTCCCTGAAGAACTAAGACCTTACATAGAAGAGTAAACCAAGACAGAGAAGATGGAATTCTACCAGTGTGTCGCCAAGTATTGTCGTTGTTGTAACACCCTCCAATATTTTAGCCTGCACTCAATTTCGTAGCCTACCTTGGTCTTGTATACTATAGTCGCAAACACTAAGACTCATCACATGTATTTTCTTTGAGTGCTTTTTTCCCTATTGGCAAGAAAGGAAAAATGTTGTATTTTCGCATGATTAAGTGTCTCCCAATGTATATAAGCTTTTTTTGGTGGTTTCAAGGGGTTATCTTTGTGAAAATGAATTGATCATACCATGTAAACATCCATAGCACTCATTTCCAAAATTTTAAGCATTGTCGCACAAGTGTCGTCACAATCGTCGCAAATTGTATCTTTGGTGTCGCATTTGTCGTAATTCATCGCAAAGTTGTCACATTAAGGGAAATGTGTTTTTAATGTGTCCAATATGAACTATTTTGTTGTGTCTTCAAGTGTTCTAAGTGTGTGATCACAGTAAAGTCATATCATTGTTCACATCAGCTTCATTGATCCCACACTTAACCAAAACATGAAAACTTTCCAACAACTTCACCTCATCTAGACCTCTTGAACTACACATTGCACAATCTCAACCCTCCCGTTGCAGCCCTACCTCTTGACGTTGCGCAATTTGTAGTTCCTGCCTCCCAGGACTATTCACTGCATAGCTCAAGTGCTCAAGCCTGGACCTTGGCCTCCAAAATTACACAATTCAGCCTCAACTGTGCATTGCGTAGTCTCTAAGATTAAGCTCAGCACCTGAGCTCCTAAACTGCGTAATCACCAGCTCTGCTCTGCCTTCCATAGTTGTGTAGTTGGTAGAATCAATTCTCAATCCCCTCAGCCTGGCTCACTAAGCTCTAGAATTGCCCAATTATCTTCCTCATTCCAACCTGAACAGTGTGTTGCGCAGTCTAAAGGCTCAAGCTTCACCCTTGACTACTTGAGTTACACAATTGCATAGTCATTGAGCCTCTCCCTCAGCCTCTCACCTGGTTTCATCTCAGCTAGTGGATCAACATTCAACATCTTAGACTAGGGGTTTATCGGACTGATGTCATCTTGTCATGAGTGAATTGCAGATGTAGGTACTCTATTATACTATGACAGGATGATGAAGAAGGAGATGGAGAAGGGGACCATGTGACAAGACATCTTTGTAGTTGATTATGCAAGATGATTAATCAAGAAAAAAGTAAAGGGACACCAGTTTGCAACCGCATCTCAAGACTCAACATCACTAAATATTCCTTATCTTTAAGCCATATGGAAGTGGATAAAAGAGCATACACAAGAAGACACATAGACAAAATGCAGCAAGAATAGCTTGACATTACCATTTCATCATGCAGTCCATGTCAGCAATGTCAGGTCATGTCATGTCATGAGTCACTATATACGACATCATTATCGTAGATTATGTCATTTCTTATTCGAAAGTGTATTATAAAGTGGAAGTCCAAAGGACATGTACAAAATATGAAGAGACATGTTAAGTTGAAAATTCATGTGAAGTAAAACAGTCACGAGAGTAGTTAAAGAGTCACAAGGAAGGTGAAGCATCACCTCCCCATTGGTTATATATACACCATCATTGTATGAGAAAAGGACTTTTCACCTTGTATCCTCCCGCAAGGCATTAGAGAGACAAGCTTGTTCTTTTGGGGAGCAAGGAGTGGCTCCAACGCTACACTATTGGAGCTAGTGGTGTTCATTGAATACATGTGTCTAGGGAATTTTACTTAATATCAGAAGCCTAATTGCCAACACGTTCTTCATGCATGGATTCTAAATATTTGTAAGACTATTTTGTGGATGCTTGTAATTCATGTTTGCTTTCATCTGCACTAAAGTACTTGAACTATTTCGATTATTTTAGTACTTATCATATTGAGAATTTGCTATAATGGTTGCTATGATTGCCACATTTTTGTGGATTGTTATTTTGGATGTTATACATATCTTTCATGTTTGTGTTGGTTACAATGGCTGTCACATCTTTGTGGACTATTCCGCTGGATGTTAGACAGATCCTTCTTATTTGCATATGTCTCAACTAGGGTGGTACTACTATCTCTCTCTTAGGGGGTCACTTTCCTCCCTCTCCAAAGTAGAAGAACCTTGACACACATACAACCGAACACTCACCAGACAAACTCACTTGCTTTTAGAATGAACATTTTCACTCCTCTCTCTTGCTAACAATTAGAGTCGAGGAAAATACTTAAGAAACCAAGAACTGGGCCAGGTTTTGAATGGGGCTCCTATTTAAAACGATGTGAGGTCTAATTGGGACCACATATCGGGGAGACCCCTTAAATTTTGGCGGGTACAACACCATCAACAGTCAGGTCGTCAAATGGTCGGGTGATCGAATAGCTTTTACAAAAAATATTGTGGTTTCCGACCCGACCTGCTAGTCGGGTGGTGAGATAATCGGATGGCCGGAAGGTCGGTAATTCTCATAGTTTTATTTAAAAAGACCTTTCATAGCTCTGACCTTCGACCTAAAAAAAAGGGGGGGTTTATGAAGAAAAAAAATAGGGCTTTTTGTTTTCTTTTTTATTTCTTATGAACAAAACAAAATAGGGTTGTTGTAATCCTGACAACACAAGGTTTCCAAGGGTTTGGAAATATTAAAAAGCTACATAAATGAACTTTTTGGAGAAAAAAATGAGAGCCAAATGCCAACATAGCAAGTCGTGAGGAGGATACATGGATTCCATGTGAGAATTCTATACCCTGTGGGTATTTGGGTGCTAACGTGGCACATAAACCAATTTTGGATGATGTGGCATGTTGGCATGGCACATATACCAATTTTGGAGGATGTGGCATGTTGATGTGGCACACAAACCATTTTTGGATGACATGTCACTGACATGGTATGCCATCATGGCACATTACTGTGGCAGGTAAAGTGGAATCCATAAATTTGAATAATTGTGAAATGGGACTTTCTGGGTTTTTTCTAGATTTGAATGGATAAAAAAATATATAGATATTTGAATAGGTAATAATTTGACCCATATTGATTTTTATGATGTGGCATGAGATGTAGTGGAATAGAGACACGATGGCACTGAAGTGGAGGCCAGGTGGTTGTCTCATGGGGGTGATGTGGAGTGCAAAATGATGCCAGGATATTGGGTTAAATCAGATCCTAGCATATAAAACAATGTGTTTCCTTTAGCATGAAAACACTCATCTAATTCTTCATTAAGAAACAATCTGCAGCTTAAAATATACATACAGGAAAGGAGATCCATCCAAACAAAATTGTTGGCATAATAATAAGCATAATGAAATTTACAAACTCAAAACATCTAGCCGAATATTAAAATGAATGGCCTTTCGGCTCTCGGCCTTTTACAAAAAGCTCTCAACCCATTTCTCACTCTCTCTGTATTCCTCACTTCCTCACTTGTTTTTCATCCTCACACAACCCTCCTATTTATACATAAATATGAATTTATTCCACTCCATAAATTCCTCCACACAAATCTCAACTAAAATCTAAATTAGATTTATCTTTTTTTGGACTCAACTAAGTCCCGTATATGGAACTCCTAATCCCTAGATTATCTACCTAATTCCATTCCACTCATATCCTTAATTATTAAAGGAATATTTACAATAATCCTCACATTTATATTTTCTCTTTTAATTTATTTAATTTGAGCAAAATAATTAATAAAATAATTTAAAAAACCTCACCCCCTAAATCACACAATTGAATAATAAAAATTAAGCTTGATGCTCCTACATCAGACTCCCAAGGTTGAAAATAATCATGATCTCTTGATCATGTGTTTCAAATCTTTTTCTTCCTGGATCCCATACCTTGTTCTGCAATTTTCCATTTGTTGCTGCTTTTGTTTGTTGTCTTTCCCCAGGTCTCCATGCTTTATGTTGCATTGCCCCACTGGTTATGCTTTCACAGTCTTCTGTTGTCTTCCTCTTGCTGCTTCTTCTTTGTTTTACTGTTGTTGTCTTCTTCTAGGATACTTTCCTCGTTATCCTCCTTATTAGTTCAATTTCTCTGTCCAATAGATATTTTATCTATTGTTTACTTTCACCTCTTGATTGCTGAACTTTTATACTTACTGTCGCCCTTTCGTCCTTGCCCTCTTGTTTACTGTTGTCTTGCACCTTCACATTCTTCATTTCCCAATATTGAAATTGATATTCCTCTTCATACCTTGAATCTTGATTCTTCAGCATAATTTCCAGCAATCTAATCTCTTGGTTCCATGGATTACATTTTTCCACATAAATTTATTCCTTTTCTTTCACTTGTGTCAAATTTTCTCTAGCATCTGCAATAAAACCTGTACTCACAAAACAATTATTAAAATAAAAAACATAAGGCCTCTGTGCCTCTTCCTCCTCTGGCAACATTTTAGTATGCTTCTTTGAAATTTCCTCTTCCATCAGCACATCAGTATGCTGATTTAAATTCTCTATGAGACTGTCGGCTAGTCCCTCCTCCATATCATCTGTTTCAAGACTGTCTCCCTGTTCTGTTTCATAATAATGAACTTCTTTGATTTGTTGAATCATTCCTACATCCTTATCCTCTGTTTCCTGATTATTATTCAGGACAATTTCTTTGTCTTTCTCTTTCAGCAACTCACCCTGAGCATAGATCCTCTGCTTTTCCAACTTTCTTCTTTGAAGATCCAACTTTCTATACAACTCAACAATCTCAATTGGGGTAGAACTTGGAAACTTTACACAACTTTCCATACCTTCACTTGATGTTGACCAATCATCAGATGGCCCTTCTTCCTCTGCTTCAATACTCCATTGTTTATTCCCATGAGACCCCTCTGTCTCCTTTTGTTTCTGAGATCTTGCTATCTTAGCATCATTTTGAACAAATTTCAGATTCAACTTCTTCTCCTTAACAAACTTCAAAGTTTTTTCAACATCATGTGATGTACCTGCAATCACACACAAATCATTAGTTTTAAAAACAATATACCTTGTGTTCCCACTTGATGCTTTAGTCATCATATCTCCTTGCTGCTCTGAATCCTTCATTTGATCCAGTTCCTCTGTAGAATTCTCTTATGTCACATCATTACTTTCAGAAAGAAATGGACCATATTCTGGCTCACATATCAAATCTTCCTTTATATACTCATTTAAACTGAGTAACTCTTCCTTCAATTGAGCATTCACTCTATGCTCCCACTTCATTTGCAATCTATGCCATTTGACTTTCCTTTTCATACTCCATCCAGATCTCTAGTCTAATTTACTTCTCTGTAACATTTCCATCAATAATTCAAGACGGGATTTTATCTCAGCTTTCTCCCACTCATAATCTTCATCAGTCAACTGCTCACATATGCTATTTACCTTGGCATTTTCCCTTTTCTGCCTTCAGTTGAGGTCTTTCTCAAAACCTCTGAAATGACTATCCACAGTCATTTTCTCCTCCTTTGTGAACTTCATCTATTCACTTGTGGATATCATTCAATTCCCTTTATCAACAAGCCTTCCTACTTGTCGTTCAACAATGCAAGCTTTCTTCCGCGCTTGACCTCTTTCGGTTCTCTGTCTTGGAATCATCTCTAGGCAATTCTCTTGCTTCACTTTGCTGCAAACAACACTTTAGTAATGCTTGTATTACAATGACCAAACTCTTTGGGTGTCGGGCTCTGCCGATCATGCACCCAGTTACATTCAAACCTTTGACTTTGGTTTACGACTCTTTGACTTCATACTTTACATCAACTCTTCATCTTGGATGAAAAATACACCCTCTTATACAATAACTCAATCTTAACTCAAGCTATCCAAATTTTCATTTGACCCTAACATCTGTTTGACTTCCAAGCTTGACTCGATAATTTTACAATAGTGGATATTTTGACTTAAGTCAAGTTATACAATCTTCCAATGGACATACACCCTTAATACATTTTATGATGTAAAATCTTCACTCTCTCTCATACTCCATTGTTATGAAAGATCATCAATTTCCCTTTATCATTTCACACGATGTTGAAGTCTCAAATGCAATTCAGGTTTTCCAAGATTTATTTTATGGTGAAAATAAATAAACCATTCACTTTTCAACATTCAAAATACCTTTCTGAATTATCATACCTTATGCTCCCGGTAAGGTTATTAATAAACCTTCTCTTTGCAATTTCAACTCTCTGGACTCCACTCTTTTGTGCTGTCTTTGTCACTGTGAACATTCGCATGCCCTTCATTCAACTTTCTCATCATATTAACGCAAACAATTTCCCTATACTTCCATGCACCATACAACTGCACATTATAAATTGTACATTAATTCACAGCTCTTCACCTGTGTACAGAGAACATGTTTTCAACCTCTTTGATGAATAATGTACAACTCATACATTGTGTCCATCCTGAATAACTCCTCTTTAGATGTTGCCATATGATGGTAAAATAAAGATTCTACAACATCAAGCAATTGTGTTTTCAACCTTAAACACAAATCAAAAGAATACTCCCATTCCAACTACAAGATTTGGTCCAAAATGTCTTAACCAAAACTGTGAAGAATCCACATTATGCATAATAAACCCTCTCACATAAAAATGCATTTTTCTCTTTATATCACCCAGGATTAGTACATTTCATTTTCCATTCATTTATACCTCCGCATTTGCAACATTTCCACTCTTTCATAACATTTACAAAAGATCAACTTCACGAGTATGCAAGGAAATGTAATCATCCGAATTTTAAAATACCTTTACTCAATGAATATTGATTCATTCAATGAGTACTTACCTTGAATCTTCGTGTGGTTGAAATGATCCAACCCTCCTCTCTCGTATTCATTTAAGAATACATTCAAGCCTCTACAGACTTTATCTCCACTAACTCTTACTCATCGATTTTTTCGAGTCTTCTCATGCTCATGAGATATATTCTCTCCAACTCGTGTTCAGAAAAACTACATATTTCTCAAATTTTGTAGATTTGTGGATTATGGCACATGATCTGAACAAAACAATTAATTATGCAATAATAAAATACATCAATATTTTCTTCTCAATTATGGCCAATTCATTTGACACCTTTTCTATTTTTTGCAACAATGAAATCCCCACATGAGTACTTGAGATCTCCAGTTTCGCATACACTCCATGCACATCAGCAGTCTCCTCCAATTCTTTGGAATCCATTTGGAAAACAAACCAACGTAATCCTTAAAGCATCATTGTTGAATATATAACAAAGTAAATCAAGTTCGTTTATTTATTGAGGCCCGCTCTTCACACAAGCCAGCATTCAATCCATAATAAAATTATCATTCCATACCAACCAGCGACCCAAGCAAATAGAGAAATCGTTACCACTGTCCATACAGTAATTATATGACACTTGAAACATAAAGCAATGATGAACCACGATATTGACAGCTCGACTCTACAATTCGATATTACTTGTGATTGTAATGATCTCCCAGCAAATAAAACACAAAACACCATAAGTTGTTTGAGTCCACGGCTTCACAACCACCACGCAATCAAGCAAGAAAAATATGGTTCCAGCTCTATAAGTTGGAGTTCATTTTGGGCCTGCACTAATCTCCATGCAATGACTCAACGCACTTCAATGTCTTAAAAGGAAGGGGTGGGGGAAAATATGCGCCATGTTCCCAGATCTAGATTTCCATCCAAATCTAGCTCTATGGGGGATATCCTCTGAGGAGTTTGAAGCCCAACAATATTCCAATACCAAAAAGGTAGGGTTTCATCTCGCAAAACTGATCATAAGTCGGGCCTCCAAAAGGGCAGAAACCACAACCACGCTTTCAGGGCCCGATACCCTGGCGCCACGCGCCTTTGGTGACTTTTCAACCCCCCCTCCCACCAGGGGGCGCGACACCCAGTTTGTGGTTCCCAACGCCGGGGAACAACTCCGTTTATCAAATGCTCAGGAGGCGGAGGTGCTTCCTGCGCTGGAAGAAGAGGATTCATGCCACTTTGCGATACTGGAAAGTCGAACTGTATATGCTAAAACATGAAACCATAAACCACGGTGACTGCGTACCCATCTGCATAGCCGACTCATAAAAATGATTTTCGCCTTCCAATTTATCCACAACACTTACTTTCAAGTCTACACAACTTGCGTTTCCACTCCACGGTTTTTCTCATTCTCAGCACTCGGCAATTTGATCTGCCTTTTAATTTATTCTCAATATAAATTTTCCGTAAAAACTCTCTGCTTTCCCAGGAAAATGATTTCATCAATGCATCCTCTGCGAGCCAGTTTGGGAGCCATGGAGGTAGGAAAATCGGACTACGACTCCTGCCAGACAGTTATTCCAATGCCGAGTCGCATCTCTCATGGAAAATAAATCGACACCTTCATCTCGCTCTCTCCACCACAGTCACCGCTCCATTGTTGTCAACCGACATCTGGTACCGCACATAGGCACGAGACTTCAACTACAAACATAGTAGGCTTCCGCCCCTGAAGCTCTCAAGAAACTTCCACCCTTAACTTTGCAAATACCTCTCTCCTTAGGGTCACGAAGCGGCATCAAAGACCTCTACCCTTAGGGTCACGAATAACAGGGAAGATTGCTTCTACGGGTCTTAATTCAGCACCGTGGCAAGCTCCACAGGCAAGAATTCATCGATTCTTTTCCAAGCATGCAGTCGCAGAAGACACTTCACTGAGCCACTCCCCACTGGTTAAGATACATGATCTCCACAAACATGGCGCTCTCGCTAATCACAAGCTGCAATCACGCTCATTGCAGTAGTTCACAACTCTCAATCATTTCCAAGTCAAATGATGGGCGCCAACAATATTTGTCCCCACTATAGCTCTACGCCACTCAACAACGATTTCTCGACCACGGATTAATTTGATATTTAGGCTCTGATACCAAATGATGCCAAGATACTGGGTTAAATCAGATCCTAGCATATAAAACAATGTATTTCCTTCAGCATGAAAACACTCATCTAATTCTTCATTAAGAAACAATTTGCAGCTTAAAATATACATACAGGAAAGGAGAGCCATCCAAACAAAATTTCTGGCATAATAATAAGCATAATGAAATTTACAAACTCAAAACATCTGGCCGAATATTACAGTGAATGGCCTTTCGGCTCTCGACCCTTTACAAAAAGCTCTCAACCCATTTCTCGCTCTCTCTGTATTCCTCACTTCCTCACTTGTTTTTCTTCCTCACACAACCCTCCTATTTATACATAAATATGAATTTATTCCACTCCATAAATTCCTCCACACAAATCTCAACTAAAATCTAAATTAGATTTATCTTTTTTTGGACTCAACTAAGTCTCGTATATGGAATTCCTAATCCCTAGATTATCTACCTAATTCCATTCCACTCATATCCTTAATTATTAAAGGAATATTTACAATAATCCTCACATTTATATTTTCTATTTTAATTTATTAAATTTGAGCAAAATAATTAAAAAAACCTCACCCCCTAAATCACACAAATGAATAATAAAAATTAAGCTTGATGCTCCTGCATCACAAAAGCTTTGGATAGTGAATATCTATCAATCTAGAAAATTCAATTGAATGGGACTTTTCAGATGTCCAAATAGTTAACTTATTAAATGCAAAAAATGTTTTGAAAATACCTTATGCATTTAGAGATATAGAAATCTATTTTTTTTATAATGAAGGTTTAAGGAAAATCCTGTAAATAAATACAAGGGGGGTGCATTAATGTGTATAGTAAGGATGTGGCCTCACGTAGTGTTGACACGTGGGTAGAGGAATGGCACATGCCAGCCACATGATCTTGACGTAACATTGTATGATGATAAAAACATGGGCGGAAGGATTGTCATGTCAAATGCGAGGCAATGGTACAAATGTTGACATGGCTCTTGGAAGGGAAAATATTCATAAGGGCATCACTTTGTGGCAGCAGCTTGGATTTTTATGAAATTTATATTGTTTGAGAACTCTCAATGAGAAAAAAAAGGTGGATACCCAAGTAATGGGATTTGTTGTGAGTAAAAGGAGATAAAATTTATAGCACCACCTCCTTGAGATGACTTTGGGGGTTGGGTATGTTACAATTCACTTATTGTTACTTCATATTTTATGTTATAATAATGTTGTCCTTGAGTAGTCTGATAACCGCTTATTTGTGCCCTAAGTGGTCCTCCACTACTTGAACCTTTTGCAGTTCCTTTCAAGGGTGATGTGATGAATGGAGAGAGATCTTCATAAAGTGCCATAAATGGGAACAATGTCGATGAAGTATGGAAATAGGTGTTGTACCACCATTCTGCCCAGGGAAACCGCACCCATTATGTTTGTTTATCAATTTCAAAGCAACAAGGATATCCTAGTGAAAATTATATATTTTTCACTTACAATAACCTTGGGGATTCCATGTATCTTTTAAATTGTTTTCGTGAATGATCTTACTATTGTAGTTTCTTTAAAAGGATGATAAGGAGAGAAAAAATGGGCATACTTTATCAATAGATCCATTAGTACTATGTTGGCACTCTTCCTCTAGATTTTGGTAAACCTATAACAAAATTAATTGAAACTTACTTGCAACTTTGACTTGACATAGATAATGGTTGTAGGGGATGTAAGGTTTTGATTGTATCTCCTTTATTTTGTTGGTGGACCATGCATTCAACCATATATTTTTAAACTTTAGTATTAATATTTTCATATAAAAAATCATTCTTGATCATGTGGTAAGTTTTCAAGAACCTTGGATGTCCTCATATAGGAGAAGTGTGCAATTCTAAAAGGACATTTTTTTTTAGTTGATAATTATTACATAAATATAGGTTATCTCGATACTATAACAGATTAATTCTTCCACTCAGATTTATCTAATTCACTTGTGTCCTTTTGTAGTTTTTTATTATATTGCATTCTTTTTTATCTTTCTTCCATTTTGTCCTTGCTTTTTCGACCTAATCCAACTATGGACTAGAAATAGCACATGGTAAACCTTATGCTTCATCTTCTTTCCTTGAAAGTGCCTCTATCACCATATTATCTTTTCCTTTTTTGTTCAAATTCATAGCATAACATATTTGAAACACTTTTTTGTTGCTCTTCTGGATATAATCATTGCTCCAATAATTACTCCAAACTATTATGATAATTTTTTTACTTTGAAGTGTCTTCCCATTAGGTAAGGGCATCATTTTTTAACTACATTTAGTATCGCCAACATTTCTCTATCATAAATGGGTTTGAATGAGTTATTTTCCTTAAGTTGGATACTTCCATAGGAAAGGGACCTTCATGCATTAAATTTACACCAATGCCATGGCCTGAGGCATCACCTCCATAATCAAGTTTTTTTTTTAAGTCAGGTGTGCCTAGGAAGCAAGTCATACGCATAGCATCCTTAACTTCTGCAAAGGTTTCAGTTGCTTGTTTAGTCCAATAAAATGCTTCCTTGTTTAATAATGTTGTCAGAGGTGCTACTATTTGGCCATATTTGTTGACAAACTTGTGCTGGTAGCCTATAAATACGTAGAATCCTCTAAGTTTCTTCAAGGTTTTGGGTATTGGCCATTCCACAATAGCTTTAATTCTGTTAGGGTTTATTACCCCTGAAGTCGGAACTATTAACATTGAAAACTACCAAGGGTGATTTGATTATTATTTTAATTGTACCTCATGATTTCATCAAGTACTTGAACTCTCGTGGTTTTTATCCCATTCTATATAAAGGAGGAAGCCTCCTTCATTCCAATTTGTTTGAGAATAGTGAAAGGCTCCTCTAAGTTATTTTGAGCACATATATGTCTACCTTCGTTGTAATTGTTAGAATTGTTCAAGGGTTAGCATAAGTACTTTTTTGATAGGTTTGTTGAGGACAAAGCTATAGTTGAAGCCGAGAAGGGCATCTAGCTCCACCATGAGGATAATCTAGAATGAGGTCTCTATTTGGTTATCCTTGTGACAATTAGAGATATTTCTCATGAAAATAAAATTAAAAGGATGATATTATTCTAAAACTAGGTCTCCTTTGTGTGTGTGTGTGTGTGTGTCTCAAGTATAGTGGGTACAGTTATAATTAAAGGGTATAATTACCATGCTAATATATCAATGGAAATATAACTCACTATCAAGGGCTTTATCTGATTTTTTATCCTTAATATGGGGGCTTTTCTTAGGGATTAACAACCAACAAAAAGGGAAATAGCATGACGTGTATGAGTCAGATATAAAAGGCTACAAACTAACTCATGGTACAAAGTATAATCTACTTTAGGTGTAGTACAAGTGGTAATAAGTTTGACTCTAGACTAGAACAAAGACATAAATGGCTTATAATCTTCCATGTGAAAGTGGTGAAGAAGGTCACGTGCATACTTATTCCACGAAAGGGAAACCCCTTCCTTGGTTTGCAATTCTAGGAAGCCGGGAAAATAATGCAAATTCCATAACTTTTCAATTTAAAATTTCTTCTTAAGGATAGGTTTCACATGAGTTAAAAGTTTGGGGTCACTACCAGTGAGTATAAGGTTGTCAACATAAATAACAAGTAGTATGAGATGTGTTCCTACTTTCTTAATTTAAACATTGGGGTCATAATAAGATCTTAAAAAGTTGTTTTCAAGAAGAAAGCTATCCATTTAGCATATTAAGCCCAAGGAACTTGCTGAAGGCCATAGAGAGATTTTGTAAGATGGAAAATAAGGCTAGATTCATTTTGAAAATTGCGAGGAGGTTGTCCTATGTCAATTTCTTCTTACACATCCCCATGCAAGAAATATAATTTAACACAATTTTGATGGAATTGCTATTTATATGAAGAAATTGGGGCTATGATAAGGTGGATGGAATTCATTTTGGCTACATGGGAAAATGTTTCATCATAATTGATCCTTTCTACTCAAGAAAATCCTTTGGCAACTGACTGTGCCTTATGTCTTTCAACACTATCGTTTGATGCATACTTAGTTCTATACGCCCATATACAACTAAGAAGTCTTATTTTATTTAGATGAGGTGCAAGATCCTAAGTAGAATTTCCATTAAGGAATGATATTCTTCATCCATCAATGCATCCCAATCTGGATGGCTAGAAGCTTCTACAAATGTTTTAGGATCACATATATTTGAAACTTAAGCCAAAATAGAGGAGGCTTGTGGGAACTATGAACATGCATGACACTAATTTGAAGGATCATCAACAAGATCACCAATCACTTCTCAGGTTTCATAGATCCATCTAGGAAGTTGTGGCGTTGGTGTAATTTTATGTTCAATGGAACCAACTAGAAAAAGGCGAGCAGATGTAGGTGGATTTAATCCTCGCTAACATCAACTAAAGAATAAGCCATAATATGAGCACTAGCAAAAAAGTTGGGAATAGATTATGGTACTATCTGCAAGGATGGCTTGTGGGTCAAAAATGACACAAACATTGAAGTAGGCTTGTAGGCCATGAAACCTTCATAAAATTTAACATATCTCGTACTATTAATTTCATGAGAATGAGGTTGAAGCCCATAACCATTTATGTATTCATAATATAAAACAAAATGTACTTATCATTATTTGGGTTGTAATGTTTTCCTTTTCTCATAGAAAAAGTAAGCGTATGATTCACTACCAAACTCTCAAAGTGGTTTACATTTGGTTTAACTTCACTCCATGCTTCTTTCGGTTTTATAATTTTTAAAGCCTTTGTGGGAGTGTAAGTGACCAAGTAATTTTCACAATTAACGACTTTGGCTAAAAAATGATGAATCACTCTATATTGTATCATATAATTTGTCATTTCCTTTAATGCATGATTCTTTCTCTTAGTGAGACCATTTCATTTTGGCATGTATGGAAAATATATTGCATCTAAATGCCTTATGAAACGAAGTTGTAATTTTTTTGTTAATGTATTGACATCCATAATCAATTTTTAACTTCAAAGTTAATGTCCATAGTGGAATTTTTACAAGGGGCATGTAGACTAAAAACAATTTAAAAACTTCACTCTTAAATTTTAAGAAATAAATCGAAGTGCATGTCAACAATGAAAGTTAAGAAAATAATTCATCATATTATCATTAAATAGTTGCTACAATGAACATCAATTAGGATGCCCAAACTACTCATGTCAAATTTTACTAAAGTCATCACTGTGGCCAATAAAAACTAATGGAAGAGATGATGACCCAAAGTTGTCAAATATTTACAACCTAGAAATCTTATCAACAATTGCAATTGTTACAACATGATTAGGATATTTTAAATCCTTGATTATAACTTGGTGAGGTGACATTTCTTTGGTTTTACCTTCACCCGATTGAGTGGTTTGATACGCTAATATAAGGTTGGAGGGAAGACATGGAACACATAATAAATCATTAAAATTACCACCATCTAGTTTAATTTTTCGAGACCTTGCATCATCAAGAGATCTATCATCACCGACAGATATTTACTAGTGTTATATTTTTTAAGAGAAAAAAATATGGTTTTATCCTTAACCAAATGATAAGATGATTCATAATCAGTAAGCTACACATTAAAAGAAGTAGATTTTGCATTGAAGGAAAAAACATAAGAAAAAAGTGTATGTCCATGATAAGAAGAGTTAAAAAAAGAAACAAAAACCATTATTGATGTTATGCTTCTTTGTTGTTGTGTCTAAGACTTCCCTCTTCATGAAAATTTTGGACTCTAGATGACCATATTTCCCACAAAATTAAAATGTTTCCAAGTTTTATGGCCTTCTGATTTAGTTCCTTTATCACCATTAAGAGTGGGATCTCAGGTCCTTGTTTTGTTTCTTGTTGTGAGAGCATTACTTCTTCAAATTATTGCTTCATTCATTTGTTGTGTCATCGGGGATTTGTTGGATATACTTGCAATGTAGATCACTCCAAGATGTAAGAGATTATCTTGCTCTCTAATCAAATAATCATAAAAAATAGAAAGTGGGCATTTTCTGTTGAAATATGTAACTAGGTTTGGTCTTCATAATGACATATGTAATCATGATTTTATGTATTTGACGTTATGAGAAAAAAAAATTATTGTTAATATTGAGACATGGGTTTCATGCTCAAGGAAATCTATTTTATAGGTCAAGCTCCCATTAAGAGCTTTTAGGGCTTGTCATTAAGTCTACAAGTCAAGAAAGTCATTGCCATGTATGAAATACCCTTCTTGGGCATGTTACATATTGTAAATAAATTTATTTGAGTCAAATTTAGAGTTAAAATACCCTCCAAGACCTTATTTATGTGCTGCTATCACATGTGTGAAAATTGCAAGAGAGTACAGGAAGTTGAGAATTTCAGGAAGAAAGGCAGAAGTTGCAGTCTAGTGTTGCAGAGTCAAAGTTGAGAACGAATAAGAACTTGCAGCAGCATCAAGGCAACATTTACTTGGTTGGACATGGCAAGAAAAGGAAAAGGAAAAAGTTTGACTCGGTCTCGAAGGGTCTTCGTCAAGGGTCATAGGCCTTGGAATTCATTAACTGAAGTTCTACAAGCAGAGAATAATTCTTGTGGGTTTTTCCTCTCAAAGTGGAGAGGTTTTGGCCCTCCTTGATCACCCACATATTGTGTCCTATTGTGTCATTGTTCTTTATTATTTGGTAACTATTTGATGATTAGAACACTAAATATAATCAAGATAAAGAAGAAGATAATTAAGTTAAGTAAAAATAATTCACAAACATTTATCAAAAGAAGAGAAATTACCCTACTTGTTGCCCCTAGATTTCTCAACATAGTATCAGAGCTAAGGTGACTACATCAAGGAAAGGCAACTTGAAGAAGGACCATCAAAATGAGTATAAATAAAAGTTAAGGCATCAAAGAGGACATAATATCATCAAAAAGGGATACATAAGGGCTGAACAAAGAAGCATAAAGAAAGAATATTCATCTCAAGGATCATCACATCTCAAAGAAAAGAAGACCTCAAAACCCTAGCTCATCTAAAGGACATTTTTACCCTTGAAGCATTCTTGATAAGCTCACATCATCATAAAAAATAAAATATCTCAAGGACCCTACCTCCACTCAAACAAGAACTACACATTGAAGCATCTTGAAGTATCTATATTCAAGGGGAGCAGAAAGAAGCACTACCATCATCATCAAGGAATCAAGGTGATCTCCCTCTTCTTGAGTCCAAGATCATTATCAAAACACACTTGAAGGAATACATCTTCATCAAGAAGACATCTTCTACTATCAACATCATAAAGAAAGGAATCAAGTTAAATATTTTATCGTCAAGGAGTATGTTCACTTAAAAAATGACAAATTTGGTCCTCTTAGAAAATTAGGTCGTTGGACATATTAAGGGTTCAATAACTAAACTTCAAAAAGAAGAATCTCAAACTCTATCCAATTTTATGAAGGGAGAAACCAGGTCTTAAAGGATTCTCATAGAATCCATTAAGAATACCCTCATACCGTATGTATCAAAGTTGGAGACATCAAAATAAATCTATGATAAGCTAGTGGGATTGTTATCCGTAAGCACCACTGGAGAAGTAATATCATTGAGAATTAAACTATATAAGATGAAGTTATAAAAGGAAGAAGGGATAGCCTCATGTCTTATGAGGGTGTCTTAAATACGAGACCAACTGCAAGAGTTGGGGGAAATAATTTATGATAAATAAATGACCATTGTGGTACTCAATGCACTACTTAATGAATGAGGCAACTTCATATCTAGCATGTATGGAAACAAGGAAGCCACCCCATTCAGTGAATTTTGGTCATTATGTAAGATTTAAGAAACCAGGTTGAAGGCCAAAAGTGATGTGGGATCAAATGAACAAGTTCAATCATTTGTTGTTATGGCTAAGAGAAAAGGAAAGTTTGGAAAGTTTTGTCCTCCGAAAAAGAAGAAGAAGTATATGTCGAAGATCTAATGCTAGGGTTGTCAAGAATATGGGCACTTCAAGAGATATTGTTCAAAAATTAAGGACAACAAGAAAACGACAAAAATAATTGAAACCCATATCAAAGAAGAAGTGGAATAACCCGATGAGAAGAAATCCAAAGGGACATATCTTCACTATTAGGGTTCCTCTGATGCATAGCAAGGAAAAGTAGGAGGTGAAGGACCTCCACTGTGTCAGTGAATATGGGAAGCATTATGACTATCTTAGTATAATATGGCATCATATTAGAAGCATACAAGAGCTCATGACATCATTGTGGAAGCTTGAAAAATTAGCTAAAGTATAATTCTACATGATTGTAGCAATCATCATGAAGAGGAAGTAGCTCTTCGCAACCTCATTGAAATCATGAATAGTACATATTGTTAGAAGAATTCATATAGCATGATGGAAAGAATTCATGATACATCATCATTAGGAAGAAGCATTTGTAGGATGAAGATAATCAAGATCCTCGATTGGAATCGTCATTAGAAGATTCACCTCTACTTGGAAGAAGCAAGTGCCTTGTTAATCATTTCACCTTGTGTGAAATCCATTATTTAGAAGGATGATGGTATGATGAAAAAGGAGTGCAGCATGTCAAGAAGTACTTTCAATCCAAGAAAGGAAGTTTCTAGAGGAATTCTAGATCACCAAAAGGAGAAAGTAGGTATGTATATATTTGAGAGATTAATTCAAGTCATCATATAGTTGCAAACAACATGGGTGAATGATCTACCTCGTGAGCATGATCAAAGTGATATCTTTTGGAAAGATGAATAAGGGCATGTTTCACATATCAACAAGATGGAATCAACATAATACATCCTCATATGGAATATGAGGTGGTTGAAAAATGTAATGAACTATGGATGGAAGTTCCTTGGGAGCAATATGTGAAATAAAGAAAGAAGAGATCATGAAATATGCAATTATGATCATGTAAGAAAAGAGAAATCAACATTAGATGACTAAAATAATTGATCATGACATCTCCATAGAGAAGAAGAAACTAATAAGGTCTATAAATAAAGGATACCCTTGATATATGAAATCTTGGAGATGTTTTTATGAATGTGCCGGATGTTGATGTTACAAGCAAGCAGATGTCATGATGAAAGGCCATCACAAAAGGTAACTCTTGATTTGATGTTCAAACATTTATATGGGTTCATACAAGGATACCGAAAGAGAGTTGTAGATGTCACATACAACTAGGACTCATATGGGTGGATGGAAGATCCTAAAGGAAACATGAATGGATAGAGGTAACAGTATGAAGAAAAGCTAGATGTGGATTGGAATATCACTTTCTGATAAAACTAAGGATGACATGAATATTGGTTCAATCCTAAGGTACATGAAGGAAAGTGATGGATGGTTGATGTCATATGAAGAAAAACTAGAAGATAAAGGCTCCATAATGATGAATATGAAATACATGACATCAAGAGAAGGAGCTCTACAAGCAGTTGATTGTACCATGATCTCCACCAAATAGCAGAAAGCTGTTGGAAACAAGTCCCTAGTCAAGAGGGATCTTGGACAAGTCCCTGGATAATAGGAATATTGGGTGCATTCCTTTTATAGGAATGGGTATATCTTCCCTAGTTGAGAGGGAGAGATACACACATCATTCTTGTCTTCATATTGTGAAGAAAGAATGGAGGATTGGGTAATCATATGGAATATGATACTCTTTGAGGATGACGTAGGGCATCCAAGATAAGAGTAGTTGAAGAGGAAATTCCTTGACGATGTGTTATTCTAAGATAGGATTATCCTAGAAGGACATACCCTGTGAACACCCAGGTGGGGTCTGTGCTTTGAGAGACAATAATGATTGTGTTTGTTAGCCATTAGTCTCGAAAACATTGTGCTCTGATCCTGTAGAGAGATAGAGTTCTTATTCAAGGCCTTGATATGTGACAATGCTAGTTGGTATGGTGCAAAGATATGGCTTACCAATCCAATTCACTTTATGAGAATTCTTCAGATTGAGAATGTCCAAGTACCTTATATGGATTATGAATATCTCCTTATTTAACAAGGAGTGTTTAAATATGTAAATAGGTCTGTTCTTCATAATTACATTAAAAATAAATTTATTATTATCATTCTTGATACATGGGTTTCGTGCTCAAGGAAATTTGTTTTATAGGTCAAGCTCTCGTTAAGATATTCCAGGGATTTTCATTGAGTCTACAAGTCAAGAAAGTCTTTGTTATGTATCAAATACCCTTCTTGGGCATGTTACATATTGTAAATAAAATTATTTGAGTCAAAGTTAGAGTCAAAAGACCCTCCAAGACCTTGTCTATGTGCTACAATCAAGTTGTCCCTCCAAAGAAGCAAGTCGACTTATCAAGAAGACATGTTTACCTAGGAAAAATGTCAAGTCGTCTTATTAGCATGGGTGGGAAGCTTATATAAAGGAGCCCTTGAGCTCACAAAAATGACAATCGACCAATCATTCAAGGAAAATCAGAAGTGTGGAAAATAATGGATAAGAAGCCTCTTAAACAACAAGGAAGATTGAAAAGAATAGGATTATTTTTGAGCTATAACTCCTCTCACATGTGGTAAAAACTCTGGCATCCACTACAAAACAAGGACCGAAATACAGTCATACCTAGAAGCCAAAAATTGGTGCCAAAATAGTTTAATTTTCAAGCTGAGATCTTGAGGAGAAGAAGCCTAGTCAAGTGAAGGAGTAATAGGACTCAAACTATCACATACCCGCCACACATGCGAAAATTGCAGGAGAGTACATGAAGACAATAATTGTAGGAAGAAAGGTCGAAGTTGCAATCTAGTGTTGCAGAGACAAAGTTGAGAATGAAGAAGAAGTTGCAGCAGCATCAAGGCAAAGTTGACTTGTTTGGACTTGGAAAGAAAAGTAAAAGGTTTAACTTGGTCTTGGAGGGTCTAGGTCAAGGGTCATACGTCTTGGAATTCATCAATTGAATTTCTATAAAAAGAGAAGAATTCGTGTGGGCTTTTCCTCTCAAAGTGGAGAGGTTTTGGCCCTGGTTTATCACCTATATATTGTGTCCTCTTGTCTCATTGTTATTTATGATTTGGAATTTTTTGATGATTATAACACTAAATATAATCAAGAGAAAGAAGAAGATAATTAAGTTAAGTAAAATTACTTCACAAGCAGTTATCAAAAGAATAGAAATCACCCTACTTGTTGCCCCTCAATTTCTCAACATGGTATCAGAGCTAAGGTGACTACATCAAGGAAAGGAAGCTTGAAGAAGTACCATCAAAATTATTATCAAGAAAATTCAAGCCATCAAAGAGGACATTGAATCATCAAAAAGGGATATAGAGGGGTTGAACAAAGAAGCATCAAGAAGGACTATTCATCTAAAGTATCATACATTTCAAAGAAAAGAAGACCTCAAAACCCTAGGTCATCCAAAGAAGGGTTTTACCCTTTAAGAATTATTAAGAATATCACATCATTATCACAAAGAAAATATCTCAAGGACCCTACCTACAACCGAAGAAGAACTATACATTGAAGCATATTGAAGTCTATATATTCAAGGGAAGCAAAAAGAAGCATTTCCATCATCATCAAGGAATCAAGGTGATATCCCTCTTCTTGAGTCAAGGATCACTATGAAAATAAACTTGAAAGAAGACATCTTCATAAAGAAGAAACATTATATTATCAACATCATCAAGAAATGCATCAAGTTGAAGATTGCATCGTCAAGGAGTATCTTCACTTAACAAAGGACAAATTTTATCCTCATAGAAAATGAAGTCGTTGGACATATTAAGGGTTTAATCACTAAACCTCCAAAAGAATAAGCTCAAGATCTAGACATGTCTATTAATGGAGAGATAAGGTCTCAAAGGATTCTCATAGAATCCATCGGGGATCCCCTCATACCATATGTATCAAAGTTAGAGACATCAAAATAAATCTATGAGAAACTAGTAGGATTGTTCTCTGTAAGCATCATTGGAGAAGTAATATAATTAAGAATGGAACTATATAAGATGAATGTATCAAAGGAAGAAGGGATAGCCTCATATATTTTGAGGGTGTTCGAAATACGAGACCAACTGCAAGAGTTGGGGGAAATAATGTTTGATAAAGAAATGACCACTGTGGTACTCAATGCACTACATGATGCATGGGGAAACTTCATATCTAGCATATATGGAAAGAATGTAGCCACCCCATTAACTGAAATTTGGTCATTATTTAAGATTGAAGAAACCAATTTGAAGGCAAAAAGTGATGTGGGATCAAATAAACAAGTTCAAGCATTTGTTGTCATGGCTAAGAGAAAATGAAAGTTTGGTCCTTAAAAAAAGAAGAAGAAGGATATGTTGAAGATCCAAAGCTATGGATGGCAAGAATATGGGCACTTCAAGAGAGATTTTCCGAAACTCAAGAAGGACAACAAGAAAAGGAAGGAACTAATTGCAGCCCATATTACCAAATAAGCGGAAGAACCTTATGAGAAGAACTCGAGAGGGATAGATCTTCACTATTAGGGTTCCTCCGTTGCATAGCAAGGAAAAGTAGGAGGTTAAAAATACCTCCACCATGGAAGTCAAGATGAGAATCATTATGAATATCTTAGTATAATATGAAATCATATTAGAATCATACAAGAACTCACGAAATCATTGTGGAAGCTTGAAAATTTAGCTAAAGTAGAAGTCTACATGATTGTAACAATCATCATGAAGAGGAAGTAGCTCTTGGTAACCTCGTTGAAAGCATGAATAGTACATATGGTTAAAATAATTCATCTAGCATGATGGAAAGAATCCATCATACATCACCATTAGGAAGAAGCATTTTCATGGTGAAGATAATCAAGATCCTCCATTGGAATCTTCATTAGAAGATTCACCAGTACTTGGAAGAAGCAAGTGTCTCGCTTATCATTTCACCTTGTGTGAAATCCATTGTTTAGAAATATGATGGTATGATGAAAAAGGAGTGAAACATGTCAAGAAGTAATTTAAATCAAGGAAAGAAAGTTTCCAATGGAATTCTAATGACCAAAAGGAGAAAATAGGTATGTATATATTTAATAGATTAAGTCATGTCATCATATAGTTTTAGACAACACAGGTGAATTCTCTACCTCGTGAGCATGATAAAGGGGATATCTTTTGGAAAGATGCATAAAGGCATGGTTCACATATTGACAAGATGAAGTAAACATAATATTTCCTCATATGGAATATAAGGTGGTTGAAAAAACGGGTGAAAGGAACTATGGATGGAAGTTCTTGGGGAGAAATTTGTGAAAGAAAGAAAGAAGATATCATGAAAGATGCAACTATGATCACGTGAGAAAAGGGAAATAAACATCCAATGACTAAAATAATTGATCATGACATCTCCATAGAGAATAAGACCCTAATAAGGTATGTAAGGAAAGGAGATGTGTTTATGAATGTGTAGGATGTTGATGTTGCAAGAAAGCATATGTCATGATGAAAATCCATCACAAAAGGTAAAAGTTGATTTGATGTTCATTTTTATTTTTGAGTAAATGTCTGGAGGGGTTGATACAGGGTTACCGGAAGAGAGTTGGAGATGTCACCTAAAACTAACACTCATGTGGGTGGATCGAAGATCCTAAAGGAAACATGAATTGATAGAGGTAGCAGTATGAAGGAAAGTTAGATGTCGACTAGAATATCACTTTCTAATAAAAATAAAGATGACATGACTATTAGTTAAATCTTAAGGCTCATGAAGGAAAGTTATGGATGGTCGACGTCTTACGATGAAAAACTAGAAGATAAAGGCTCCATAATGATGAGGATGAATACATGACATCAAAATAAGGAGTTCTACAAGCAGTTTATGGTACCATGATCCCCACCAAAGAGCAGAAATTTGCTGGAAATAAGTCCCTAGTCAAGAGGGACCTTGGACAAGTCCCTGGATAAGATGGAGGTTGGGTACAGTACTTTTATATGAATGGTTATATCTTCCCTATTTTAGAGGGAGATATAGACAGATCATTCTTATCTTAATATTGTGAAGAAAGAATGGAGGATTGGGTAAGCATCTAACATTTGATATTCTTTGAGGGTGAGGTAGGGAATCCAAGATAAGAGTAGTCGAAGAGGAAATTCCTCGAGGATGTGTTATTCCAAGGTAGGAATTATATTATAAGGACATACCCTATGAACACCCTCGTGGGGTATGTGACTTGAGAGACAAAGATGATGGTGTTTGTTAATCATTAGTCTTGCTAACATTGTGCTCTAATCTTGTGGAGAGATGGAGTAGTTAGTAGAGGCCTCGTTATGTGACAATGTTGGTTGGTATGATGCAAAGATATGGCTTTCCAATCTGACTCTTCTTATGAGAATTATTCATATTGAGAATGTCCAAGTACCTTGTATGTATTTTGAACACCTCCCTAGTTAAGAGGGAGTGTTGAAATATGTGACTAGGTTTGGTCTTCATAATGACATATGTAATCATGATTTTATGTATTTGATGTAATGAGAAAAATAATTTATTATTGTTATTCTTCAGACATGGGTTTCATGCTCAAGGAAATTTATTTTATAGGTCAAGCTCCCATTAAGAACTTTTGGGGCTTGTCATTGAGCCTACAAGTCAAGAAAGCCAATGTCATGTATGAAAGGCCCTTCTTGGGAGTGTTACATATTGTAAATAAAATTATTTGAATCATAGTTAGAGTCAAGAGGCCCTCTAAGACCTTGTATATGTGCTACAATCAAGTCAACCCTCAAAAGAAGCAAGTCGGACTATCAAGAAGACAAGTCAGCCTAGGAATAATGTCAAGTCGACCTATGAGCATGGGTGGGAAGCCTATATAAAGGAAATATCAACCTCACTAATGTAGAAATATGGTGATAGAATTGAAATTGCTCAAGAAATTTAATCTAAAATCAAGAGACACAATTCTACACTACTGATCTGCGAAAATTAATTCACAATTTAGAACATCATTTGCAATCATGCAATAAGAAAAACCACACATGCATGGTATTTTTCTAGGGGAAACCAACTGGGAAAAACCCCTCAAGTGTATTTGCATTAATCAGATGAATAAAGGATTTATTACAATTGTTTGTCTGGTCTGAGCACAAACTGCAAGTGAATAACCTACATCTCTGCTAAATGAGAAGCTATGACCTAGACATAGTTAATTTCTGCCTCTGCTTGAGCCCCTATTTCCTTGCGCAAATCCTAGGGAATTATCCCCTATTTTTAAGGAATTTTCTTCCAAATGATTGTGCAATTCCCAAGGATTGTCATATGACTGCATCCAACACATGTACACTAGAACTAGTTTACAACTGCTTGTTACATTGTGTTGGAATCTCCACCACAACCGAGGAACTCAAATTCCTTGCATGCACTAGATATTTTGAGTTGATTGATCAGTAAACTGGATGATCTTATATTTAGACTTTTGTCCCATTGCACAACTGACCTTCCACTAGTTCCATTAACTGTTAGAACTAGTTTAACTGAACACAACTGGAAATTATTAACCTGGATTACTAAAATTTAGCAATCACACATGCTTAATTGAACTCCAAGCCTTCTAAATCGAATTTACTAAGCTAATTGAGTGAAAAAATCCATGTCACACAAGTTAACTACCTCCGAGTTGTTTATTGATGTGGAAATTAAATTTTCTCAATGTGACCAAGACAAAGTCAAATTGAGACTTCCTTGCTACACTTCTCAACACTCCCTCTTAGCAAGAAAGGGTTTAGAAACCACCCCTATCCTACACCTATGGAATTCAAACTTCCCTCTTGACAAAGCCTTTATCAATATGTCAACATCTTGTTCCTTTTTCAGGATGTATTGTAGAAACACTATCCTCCTCTTCACATAGTCTCATAAATGATGATACCAAATATTTATATGCTTGGATCGATCGTGAAATACACGATTCTTAAAGAGATTAATGCAACTCTGATTACCACAATAGATAACAGCTGGATCCATCTCCTGAGAAAACATTCCCACGAATATCTTTCTCATCCATATCGCCTCACATGTTGCTTGACTTGTAGCCATGTATTATGCTCCTGCCGAGCTGAGCGCCACAAATATCTCCTTCTTGCTATACCAAGAAACTATTGCAGAGCCAACACTGAAAATTCCACCTGATATACCCTTTTAGTCAGATGGACTCCCTACCCAATCTTCATCTGTGAAGCCACACAGCTTCACTCCCTCTACTCGACTATAATAGAATTTTATATTGGGTAGTGCCTCTCAGGGACCGTAAAACATGCTTCATTGCCTTCCAATACAATTTTGTCAGCCTAACCATAGCTTAGCTCAACTAGTTGACTGCATAGCACATATATGGTTGTGTGTTCACAAAATACATCGGTGAACCCACTAGCTGTCGGTAAATGGTAGCATCAACCTCCTCACCTAAAGTGACATTCTCCTTCCTCTAGTTGG
This sequence comes from Pinus albicaulis, assembly GCA_034641835.2. Classification (NCBI taxonomy): domain Eukaryota; kingdom Viridiplantae; phylum Streptophyta; class Pinopsida; order Pinales; family Pinaceae; genus Pinus; species Pinus albicaulis. The sequence goes on along the minus strand of CM076584.1, from coordinate 367,419,754 downwards.
TCACTAAAGGTGTCTCCATGGGTTTACAACTCTCTATGCAAAATCTCTACAAGTATCTCGGTGCAATACTTGTGTTGAGAAACAAAAAATTCCCCTTCGCCTTGCCATACTTCCAACCAAAGGAAGTAGTGCATGAGACCCATGTCCTTCATCTTAAATTCGCTTGCAAGGTCCTCCTTGCAAGAGTTGATCAACTTCTCATCACGTGTTAATATTAAATCATAAACATATAAAAAAATGATAAGGAATTTACCTTCTACCAAAATATGATAGAGGTTCACATCCGCTTAATTTTTGGTGAAGCCCAATCCAGTGAGATAACTTTCGATCTGACTGTACCAAGCTCGGGGAGCATGTTTGAGACTGTACAATGTTCATTTGAACCTACACACATTATACTCCTTATCAAATGTCTCAAAAACTTATGGTTGCTCGATGTACACTTCCCCCTTAATAACACCATTAATAAATGTTGTTTTCACATCCATCTGGTGGATCTTCCACCTCATTTTCACATCTAGTGCAAGAATTGATCTAATGGATGAATACCTTGCTACAAGAGCAAAGTTTTCCTCATATTCAATTCCCTCAAACCAAGAGAATCCTTTGGCCACAAATATGGATTTATACTTCTCTATGCTTCTGTTTGTTGCATTCTTAACCTTGAAGATCCATCTTGAACCCACAAATGATCTATCTGTTAGTCTTGGGACCACTTCCCAAACACTATTCCTCATGATGGATTCGTATTCTTCCACCATTACATAAACCCAAATTGGTTACTGAATTTCTTCCTCAAAAGAGTATGCCTTAGTCTCTATAAGCTTAGACATTAGATCCATGTAGCTAGTGTACCTCTCAATTGACCTCATTTGTTTGCGCAAATTTAAAGGAGCTCCCACATTCTCCCTCGCATCCTACACCAATCTATCAAATTCCCTGGTCCTTTTTCTACCTTCTCTGGATGTTTCTGCTTGAGTGGATGTCCCCACTCTTCCTCCTCTCTACTCCTCAAATTGTGGTTGCTCCATAACTTCTTGAGGCTCCTCATGAGGCTCCTACTTTGGAGCTAAAAGATCCTCTTCTGGTGGGATCTGAAGTTGCCTCTCAAGAGAGCACCACATTGCTTTCTCCTCATCAAACTTTACATCCCTTTGCACAACTTTCATTATGAGGGAAGGTGAGTACACATCAAAATTGTGTGGGGTTTCGGTGTAACCCACAAAAACTCCCAACTCTTTTGTTGGCTCAAGCTTCTTCCTCGAATATTTGGAGACATGGTAGTTAAAAAAGGCTCCAAAAATATTGAAATGAGACACATCCGGCTTTCTCCACAAGAAAGCCTCCTCTGGTGTAATCATACTAAGAATCCGATGAGGACTCCAGTTCTGTGTAACACCCCCTTCCCACATATACCCCAACAACCGACCAGTCAGGGTAAATATACGATGACAGGCTACTATAATGAGATTAACCTCCTAGGTGACCTTAAGGAAGTGGAACTGATAGAAACATAACATACAGACCTTGTACAACAACAAAAACACCCCCAAGAGATAACCCAACCATTGAGGCCTCTTACCCCTGGGTCACACTGACATTATGACCTCTTTGATCCATAGCCGCAGGCACAACACTGCATTCCAGCAGCCAGGAGGCTATAGTCGTAGGAATAACACTGCATGCTAGTGGCCAGGGCCCCAAATACTCAGTTTTGTGCCAACGACCCTCAAATTTGAGTCACCTTTTCAGGCCCAGAACCCAGTGCTGTGCCCAAAACTTCATGAAAAGTTTAGGGATGATAAATAACAACAAGACAATGATACATAATCAATCACATCATAAAGAACTCATATGGACCCCTCCTAGCCATGACAGGCATTTTGTCAAACATCTCACAAACATGAAAGCTACAGGTATAAACAACAGAACAAAGCAAAGGGGCCTCATACTTATCCGAGAATCGCTAAGAACCATTGCTCCCCTACATCATTAGCTTCCACACAATCTATTTGACCATAGATACATTGTGTATTCATTTACAAGTAAAAACATGGAGAGAGCCATATATCATCACTGTCAACATGCATGTTTATGTCCAACATAATAACAACAGAAATATGGTGGATACAACAACAATAAAATCCACATAGTAACGAGTAAATTTATACATCAAATACCAAAGGAATGAGCTTCTCATTTATGGATATAAAAACCAACCAGAGATGGGACTTCCACATTCCACCTGACCATATATTGGCTGAGCCAAATATCTCTTCAGCCAATCACCCTCATGCCATATTCCAAGCATGAATGTGAGACTCATAACCAACCAAAAAGAACCAAACAAGCATGAATGTTATAGGAATTCTCTGCCTACAATGCGAGGAATTTTCTTGTCTCCTACTCTCTTAGGATTTACCGTAATCCATAGTCTAAATTAGGGATCACTAGGCCCTAAACTGAGACATACTATCCAGACTTTACCATACATCCCATACCGGGACTACTATGCCAAAACGGAGATCACCCACCTCTTAGGCTTTATTGCAGTCCATCTTGGGTCACTAGGCCCTAAATCGAGGCAAACCACCTCTAGGATTTACCATATATCCTTCCACTCACATGCAAGGATTCCTACGCCCACCAAGGCAACACACTATCTATATTTATCGCAACCCACAGTCTAGTTTAGGGGCTACTAGGCCATGTTTTATATCAATTCGAAGATCCACCTCACTCGGATTCGAATCCAATTCGACAATTCAGCTCAACCGAAGTATGAGAACCCATCTCATCAAGGTTATCCAAAAATGGAAAGGCTAGGCTGAAAACACTGCCACACTTACCAAAAGCCATGAAAAGACAGAAAATAACCACATGCAATACCATTCATTCCAGATCTATCAAGGAAATCACACATGCAAATCAATGCTTACAAAGAATGTTGTTGTAGCTGCTTGATCCTACTCTTCCTTGCTTCCTTTAACTTTCTTGCTCCAACTCCAAAGTACTCCAAGAAAACTCTAAGTGTCCAAGAGAGAGAGAGAGAGAGAGAGAGAGAGAGAGAGAGAGAGAGAGAGAGAGAGAGAGAATAGAATGAGAACCATATGTGTGAGAAAAACCTTTGAGCCAAAAGCTTTCTAATTGATCCTCACATGCCTTTTTTTATGAGGCCTCCATTTTCTTCAATTTCCATTATTTTCTTCATTTCCTCCTCACATGCAACCTGTGACCTTTCATCTCCCTTTTCTCATAATTTCCATTATTTTCTTAAATAAATGTGCCAAATATGCCATTTTTCCTCTCCAAATCCTTATCCATTGCCTTTGCCAATTTCCTTTAGCCATAATAACCGAAATGAACACCCACTAGGATGTTTTTCCCAACTTTCAGCTTGGAATACATGTCCCATCAATAGTGGTTATTGCTTTTTCCTTTATTAGTATTTATTACATGGAATTCTCACCAGGGTTGTTACATTTTGCAAGTATATTGTTGTGGTAGATGCCTATGCCCACAAATCTAGTGGCAAACCTTGGTCATGTAGCATAGCTCTCGCAACTCCTGCAATGCTTAGGTTCTTTCTCTCAACTACCCCATTCAGCTGTGGGTTGTGGGGTGTCGTCAACTCTCTTTTAATGCCCTCTTTAGCACAAAAATCCTTGAAGTCATTCAAAACATACTCACCTCCATTGTCACTCCTAAGAGCCTTGACCCTCTTGTAGGTCTCTTTCTCAAATAGTGCCTTGAATTCTACAAAATTTGATAATTTCTCATCCTTCTTCCGCATGAAGAAGATCCAACGCTTCCTTTAGAAATCATCAATAAAAATAACAAATTACTTATGTATGGAAGTGGAGGCTGTCGAGAAGCGTCCACAAAAATCAGAGTGGACTCTCTCCAAGACTGCATGTGCTTTGATATCTTGATCATGGAGTGTGGATTTTACATACTTCCCTAAGAAATAACCCTTGTAGACATCATGCTACTCAAGTGATCCTTTAGAGAGTCCAGTGGTTATTTGTTGCATAATTTAAGGGCGTCATGGTGCAAATGACCAAGTATTTTGTGCCAAATCTCACCGACATCACGAATTTTCACTTTATCTGCCTTACTTCTTAATGTAGAATAATCTTCCACATCAAGTTTATATAGGTTATTCACACAAACCTTGATCTACTTCACCAGTCTAGTGGCTATGTGCCTCGGAAAGCCTTTCCATTTACTAAATATTACATCGTAACCACGGTCTTCCAAAATTGCTACAAAGATGAGGTTCTTCTTCAGGCTTGCATAAACATGACATATTTGAGGCGAAGAGGGGATCTCTTCTCCCTCTTAAAGGTTATTGTACTAATCCTAGTAGCATTGTACCTTTCGTCGTCCCCAAGCTCAATATGCATATGGATATCTTTCTCCTCCAGGTCACTAAAAAACTCTACACACCCTGTTATGTGGAATGAGGCACCTGAGTCCAAGTACCACACACTCTGCATCACAGTGTTGTCCATGCATGCGATAAGGGTGAAATATAGCTCAAACTGTGAAGCCAATGCTTCACCTGTTGCTCCTCCTGAGTTCTTCTTGCAATATTTTTTGTGTGGACACTTTGTAGCATAGTGTCCAAATCCATGACAATTGGAGCATTTTATTTTGGATAATTCTTTCTTCTTTCCCCCTTGGTTGTATTCTAGGTTGGTTTGAGACTTATTCCCTTATACCTTCTTTCCATTTCCAACCAATGCAAAATTTTCTTCATCCTCTCCCTTGGATGAAATTCCATAACTTGTATTCTGCTTGATCTCTTTTTGTACCAAATCAGACCACAAGCGTTCCAAACTCGGTAAATTATCCCTCCCATTCACTGAGCCTTGGTAGTTATGCCAACTTTTGGGAAGGCCTAGAAGGGCTAGGCTCACCATGTCACTTTTTGCAACATTCACACCAACCCCTCCATGCTCATCCCCAAATTGTGTAAATATGGTGAGACATTATGGAATAGTGTCATCCTTATATATCTTGATATTTTGAAGTTTGTCTTTGAGGGTCAATTTTCTATGATCGCTGTTATTCTCGAATAGCTCTATCAATGCCTTCCACATTGCGAAAGGAGTTTCTTTCCCATGGATATTTGAGATAATGTGGTCTTGCACTTCCTCCAGTATTATTCTCCTCCCCTTGCCTACATATTTCTTCCATTGGGCTAGGTTATGGGCATCATTTGGTCCTGGTTTTGGAATGTATGTCTTGAAATATTCCAGTAATCCGTTGTCATCAAGAACCAACTCCGTGCAATGAAATTTGAGCTGCTTTCCATTGTCATACTCTAATCTCAGTACATTGAAGGCCATTCTCCCAACTCTGAAGAGATTCTGCTACAGTGAAGCTGCAAATTCGAACCTCCCGAGAAAGAACTTCGAAATTATTATTCTAATGTGCAGCGTACTTTGATACCATGTAGAAATATGGCGATAGAATTGCAACTGCTCAAGAAATTTAATCTAAAATCAAGAGACACAATTATACTTTACTAGTCTGCGAAAATTAATTCACAATTTAGAACAACATTCGCAAATATACAATAAGAAAAACCACACATGCACAATATTTTTCTATGAGAACCCAACTGGGAAAAAACCCTCAAGCCTCTTTGCATTAATCAGATGAATAAATAATGTATTACAATTTCTTTCTCACTTTGAGCACAACCTGCAAGTGAATAGCCTATCTCTCTGCTCAATGAGAATTTATGACCAAAACTTAGTCAATTTATGCCTCTTCTTGAGCCCCTATTTCCTTGCGTAAATATTGAGGAATTAGCCCCTACTTTTTAGGAATTTTCCTCCAATTAGTTGCGCAATTCCCAAGCATTGATCATTTGACTGCATGCAACACCTATACACCCAAACTAGTTTACAACTGCTTGTTACACTGCCTTGGAATCTCCACCACAACTGAGGAAATCAAATTCCTTACATGCATTAGCTACTTTGAGTCGATTGATCAGTTGAATGGATGATCTCATAGTTAGATTGTTGTCTCGCTTCATAATTGACCTTTCACTATTTCCATTAACTGTTAGAACTAGTTTAACTAAACACAATTAGACGTAACTGACATGGATTACTAAAATTTAGTAATAACACATGCTTAGCTAAACTCCAAGCATTCTAAATCGAATTTACTGAGCTAACTGAGTGACAAGAGCCATGTCACACAAGTTAAACTGCATCCAAGTTGTCTTATGATGTGGAAATTCAAATTTTCTCAATTTGACCAAGGCAAAGTCAAATTGAGACTTCTCAACAACTAAAAGGACAATTGATCAAGCATTCAATAAAAAGCATGAGTGTGAAAAATAAGGGATAAGAAGCCTCTTAAACAATGAAGAAGAGAAGAAGGAAGACCGAAAATATTAGGATTGTTTCTGGGCTATAACTCCTCTCACATGTGGGAAAAAATCTGGCATCCACTATAGAAGAAGGACCGAATTACAATCATACCTAAGAGCCAAAATTCAGTGCCAAAATAGTTTAATTTGTAGGCCGGGATCATGAGGAGAAGAATCTTAGTCAAGCGAAGGAGTAATAGGACTCAAACTGTCACATAAATGTCACACCTGCGAAAATTGGAGGAGAGTAATGGAAGCCGAGAATTGCCAGAAGAAAGGCCGAAGTTGTAGTCTAGTGTTACAGAGCCGAAGTTGAGAACGAAGAAGAAGTTGCAGCAACATCAAGGTAAAGTTGACTTGGTTACACTTAGCAAGAAAAGGAAAAAAAAAATTCCTGCTCTTGGAGGGTCTTGGTCAAGGGTCATAGGTCTTGGAATTCATCAATCAAATTTCTATAAGAAGAGAAGAATTCTTGTGGGTTTTTCCTCTCAAAGTGGAGAGGTTTTGGCCCTAACTGATTACCTACATATTGTTTCCTCTTGTCTCATTGTTATTTATGATTTGGTGGTTGTTTGATGATTAGAACACTAAATATAATCAAGATAAATAAGAAGTTAATTAAGTTAAATAAAAATACTTCACAAGCAATTATCAAAATAGCATAAATCACCCTACTTGTTGCCCCTAGGTTTCTCAACACGGTATCAAAGCTAAGGTGGCTACATCAAGGAAAGGCAGCTTGAAGAAGGACCATTAAAAGGAGTATCAAGAAAAATGAAGGCATCAAACAAGACATTGAATCATAAAAAAGGGATACATAAGGTCCGAACAAAGAAGCATCAAGAAGGAATTTTAACAACCTTCGTAAAAATTCCATGCAAATAAAGTTAACCAAGGCAAAAATAATAACCATGGTCACGGGACACTTATTCCAAGATTAATGTTGGGAAAAACATCCTAGTTCAGGTGTTCATTTGGTTTATTATGGCTAAGTAAATTGACAAAGGAAACGACAAAGGCTTCAGAAAGTAAAAATGGCATTAATTGGCATTTATTTAAGAAAATGATGGAAATTAGGAGAAAAGGAAGATGAGATGTCACATGCTACACGTGAGGAGGAAAATTAAGGAAAACTAATGGAAAATTGAAGAACATAGAGACCTGATTAATAAAATGGCTTATGAGTATCAGTTGGTTCCTTTTGTTAGTTCATTTTTGGAGCTCTCTCTCTCTCTCTCTCTCACTTTTGGGCATTAAAGCATTCTTGGAGCACTCTAGAATTGGATCAAGGAAGGCAAAAGAAGAGAAAAGAAGGCAAGAGGAAGCAAAGATCAAGAAAAGAAAAGCAAATTCAAGCAGCTACAACGGGATTTCTTGCAGGCATTGATTTGCATGTGTGGTTTCCTTTCTAATTTTGGCATGCATGTGTGTTCTTGGTTCTCTTGTTGTCATTGGCATGGGTTTTTCTAGGTGTGAGAGTGTTACTCAACCTTGCCTTTCCATTTCTGGATAGTCATGGTGTGATGGGGTTATCTTGTTTTGGTTGTATTGGATTGTCGAATGGATTCGAAGTTGAGTGGGGTGGACTCTAAATAAGAATTCAATTCCTAGTAATCCCTGGACCGGTGAAGGTGGGATTACGGTAAAGTTGTATTTTGTGTACCTCGGCGGGCTTAGGAATCCTTGATCGGTGAATGGTGGGATATACGATAAATCCTAGAGGTGTGTTCCCTTAATCAAGCCTATGAATCATCGACCGATGAATGACGGGATATACGATAAATCCTAGAGGGTGGAGTATCAATTAGGCCTAGGAATCCTTGACTGATGAATGGTGGGATATACATTAAAGCCTAGATACTAGGAGACTTGAAAATTCCTCATGGTGTAGGCAAAGAGATCCGGAGGCATCCATGATTGTTTAGTGCCTAGTGATCCGGTTTGGATTAGGGTAAAGCCTAGTTATATTGATGAGGTCTGAGGTGTTTTTGCCTCTGGAAGCCCTGTTTGGTTTTGTTGTGAGTCCCAAATTCATGCTTGGAATATGGCACAGGGGTGATTGGCTGGAAGAAAGATTCGGTTCAACCAATCTATGGTCGGGTAGTTCATGGATGTCCCAAACCTGGTTGGCCATCATTCATTAATAAGAAATTATTCTCCTTCATAATTCATGTGTAAATTACTAGCTTATATGTTGATTTTATGGTTGTTATATCCTTGGTATTTATGTTGATTATATGCTGGTTATGAGTATGTTTTATGACATATTTGATGTATGGATTTCATCATGTTTTGATTAGTAATTTAAGGTATGATAAATACATGAAGTAATAGATGATTATGCAACTATTGTGATAAGGCATCAATGCTTCCATATGAATCTGAAATAAGTATGAGACCCCTATGCTGAGATCTGTTGTTATGGCCTGTAGATTACATATTTGTGACAAGTTTGACGAAATGCCTGTTATGGATAGTAGGGGTCAGATCAAGTACTTGTATTAATGTTTGTATTAGTACCTATGTTTCCATGTTATTTATCATTCCTAAAGTTTCATGAAGTTTTCGGCAGTGGCCTGAGTCCTGGCCCTGAAAAAGTGAGACAGAATTCGAGGTGGCTAGAACAAAACTAGCTATAAAAGTCCACAATCGCTGATATTACTTATCATGGGAGTGACTAGAAGGCCTTAGTCACTTTTAGGGCTTTTCATGGGAGTGACTGAGGGTCCAAATCAGTAAAATGTCAAGTTTCCTCAGGGGTTGGTCACTTGGAGGGGTTGGTTGGCTCCTGAAGTTTATGTGGCATGTGTGGAAGGTCGGTTTGGTTTAGTTCTGCTAGTTCCACTTCCTTAACTATACATGGGGATTTGAATTACATAATAGTAGCCTCTCATCACATGTTTACCCTAGTGGATTGGTTAGATTGGGTAAATGTGGGAGGATGGTGTTACAAGACTATTCATCTCAAGGATCATCACATATCAAATAAAAGAATACCTCAAAACCCTAGCTCATCCGAAGAAGGGTTTTACCCTTGAAGCATTCTTGAGAAGCTGACATCATCATCATAAATAAAATATCTCAAGGACCCTACCTCCACTTAAAGAATAACTACACATTGAAGCATCTTGAAGTCTCTATATTCAAGGGAAGAAAAAATAAGCATTACCATAATCACCGAGGAATCAAGTTGATCTCCCTCTTCTTGAGTTAGGGATCACTATCAAAACACACTTAAAGGAAGACATCTTCATCAAGAAGACATATTGTATTATCAACATCACGAGGAAAGGATCAAATTGAAGATTTCATCATCAAGGAGTATCTTCACTTAACAAAGGACAAATTTGATCCTCATAGAAAATGAAGTCATTAGACATATTAAGGGTCCAATCACTAAACCTCCAAAAGAATAATCTCAAGCTCTATCCAATTATATGAAGGGAGAAATAAGGGCTCAAAATATTCTTGTAGACTCCATCAAGGATCCCCTCATTCCACATGTATCAAAGTTGGAGACGTCAAAATAAATCGATGAGAAGCTAGTAGGATTTTTCTCCATAAGCACCACTAGAGAAGTAATATCATTGAGAATTTAACTATATAAGATGAAGGTATCAAAGGAAGAATGGATAGTCTCATATCTTATGAGGGTGTCTGAAATACGAGACCAACTGCAAGAGTTGGGGGAAATAATGGCTGATAAATAAATGACCACTGTAGTACTTAATGCACTACTTGGTGAATGGGGAAACTTCGTATCTAGCATATATGGAAAGAATGAAGCCACTCCATTCAGTGAAATTTGGTCATTATGTAAGATTGAAGAAACCAATTTGAAGGAAAAAAATGATGTGGGATCAAATTAACAAGTTCAAGCATTTGTTATCATGGCTAAGAGAAAAGGAAAGTTTGGAAATTTTGGTCCTAAAAAAAAGGAAGGATATGTCGAAGATCCAATGTTGTGGTTGTCAAGAATATAGGCACTTCAAGAGATATTTTCTGAAACTCAAGAAGGACAACAAGAAAAGGAAAGAAAGAATTGAAGTCAATATCACAGAATAAGTGGAAGAACTTGATGAGAAGAAATCCAAAGGGATAGATCCTCATTATTAGGGTTCCTCTGATGCATAACAAGGAAAAATAGGAGGTGAAAAAGACCTCCACCATGGCATTCAAGATGAGAAGAATTATGACTATCTTAGTAGAACAAGGCATCGTATTAGAAGCATACAAGAGCTCATGACATCAATGTGGAAGCTTGAAAATTTAGCTAAAGTGTAAGTCTATATCATTGTAGCAGTCATCACGAAGAGGAAGTAGCTCTTTGTAACCTCATTGAAAGCATGAATAATACATATGGTTAGAATAAGTCATCTATCACGATGGAATGAATTCATCATACATCATCATTGGGAAGAATCATTTGTAGGATGAAGATAATCAAGATCCTCAGTCGGAAGCTTCGTTATAAGATTCACCTCTACTTGGACGAAGCAAGTGTCTCATTGATCATTTCACCTTGTGTGAAATCCATTGTTTAGAAGGATGATGGTATGATGAAAAAGGTGTGTAACATGCCAAGAAGTACTTTCAATCCAGGAAAGGAAGCTTCCAAATGAAGTCTAGATGACCAAAAGGAGAAAAGAGGTATGTATATATTTGATATATTAAGTCATGTCATCATATAGTTGCACAAAGCATGGGTGAATGCTCTAGCTTATGAGCATGGTCAAAGGGATCTCTTCTGGAAAGACGCATAAAGGCATGGTTCACATATTAACAATATGAAATCAACGTATTATGTCCTCATATGGAATATGAGGTGGTTGAAATAGGTGAAGGAACTATGGATAGAAGTTTTGGGGGAGCAATATGTGAAAGAAAGAAAAAAGAAATAATGAAAGATGCAACTATGATCACGTAAGAAAAGGGAAATCAACATCTGATGACTAAAAGAATTGATCATGACATATCCATAGAGAATAATACCCTAATAAGGTATACAAAGAAAGGAGACCCTTGATATATGAAATATTGGAGACGTGTTTATGAATGTGCAGGATGTTGATGTTGCAAGCAAGCAGATGTCATGATGAAAGGCCATCACAAAAGGAAACTCTTGATTTGATGTTCATTTTTATTTTTGAACAAACATCTAGATGAGTTGATACACGGCTACCAAAAGAGAGTTGTATATGTCACCTACAACTAGCACTCATGTGGGTTGATGGAAGATCCTAAAGGAAACATGACTTGATAGAGGTACACGTATGAAGAAAATCCAGATGTGGATTGGAATATCACTTTCCAATACAAAGAAGGATTACATGACTATTGGTTCAATCCCAAGGCTCTTGAAGTAAACTAACGGATGGTTAATTCCATGCTAAGAAAAACTAGAAGATAAAGGCTCCATAATGATGAGGATGAAATACATGACATCAAAAGAAGGAGAACTGCAAGCAGTTGATTGTACCATGATCTCCACTAAAGAGCATAAAGCTACTGGAAATAAGTCCCTTGTCAAGAGGGAGCTTGGACAAGTCACTGGATAAGAGGGAGCTTGGTTACATTCCTTTTAAAGAAATGGGTGCATCTTCCCTAATTGAGAGGGAGAGATAGACAAATCATTCTTGTCTTCATATTGTGAAAAAATAATGGAGGATTGGGTAAGCATATGGCATCTGATACTCTTTGAGGATGAGGTAGGGCATCCAATATAAGAGTAGTCGAAGAAGAAATTCCTTGAGGATGTGTTATTCCAAGATATGAAATATCCTAGAAGGACATACCCTGTGAACACCTGGGTGGCGTATGTGCCTTGAGAGACAATGGTGATGGTGTCTGTCGGTCATTGGTCTCGCCAACATTGTGCTTTGATATTGTGGAGACATAGGGTTGTTAGTCAAGGCCTTGCTATGTGAAAATTTTGGTTGGTATGATGCAAATAGATGGGTTACCATTCTGACTCTTCTTATGAGAATTATTGATATTGAGAATTTCCAAGTACCTTGTATGGATAATGAATACCTCCCTAGTTAAGAGGGAGTGTTGAAATATGTAACTAGGTTCAGTCTTCATAACAACATATGTAATCATGATTTTATGTGTTTTATGTAATGAGAAAAATAAATTTATTATTGTTATTCTTGAGACATGGGCTTCATGCTAAAGGAAATTTATTGGATAGTTCAAGCTCCCGTTGAGAGCTTCTAGGGATTTTCATTGAGTCTACAAGTCAAGAAAGTCATTGTCATGTATGAAAGATCCTTCTTGGGCATGTTATTGTAATGAAAATTATTTTGAGTCGAAGTTGGAGTCAAAAGACTCTCTAAGACTTTGTCTATGTGCCACAATCAAGTCAGCTCTCCAAAGAAGCAAGTCGACCTATCAAGAAGCCATGTCGGCCTAGGAACAATGTCAAGTCGGCCTACTAATGGGTGGGAAGCCTATATAAAGGGACTCTTGACCTCACTAAAAGGAAAATCGATCAAGCGATCAAGGAAAAGCAGAAGTGCGAAAAAATAAGGGATAAGAAGCCTCTTAAACAAGAAATAAGTGAAGAAAGAATATTAAAATGAAAATATTAGGACTGTTTCTAGGCTATAAATTCTCTCAAACATGGAAAAAACTAGGGCATCCATGCATAATAAGGACCAAATTACAATCGTACCTAGGAGCTAAAATTTGGTGCCAAAATAGTTTAATTTTCAGGCCCAGATCTTGAGGAGAAGAAACCTAGTCAATTGAAGGAGTAAAAGGACTCAAACTTTCACATACATGTCACACATGTGAAAATTGCAAGAGAGTATGGGAACCGATAATTGCAGGAAGAAAGGTTGAATTTGTAGTCTAGTGTTGCAGAGCCGAAGTTGAGAATGAAGAAGAAGTTGCGGTAGCATAAAGGCAAAGTTGACTTGGTTGGACTTGGCAAGAAAATGAGAAAAAATGACTTGGTCTTGAAGGGTCTTGGATAAGGGTCATAGGTCTTGGAATTTGTCAATTGAAGTTATATAAGAAGAGAAGAATTATTGTGGGTTTTTCCTCTCAAAGTGGAGAGGGTTCGGCCCTAGCTGATCACCTACATCTTGTGTCCTCTTGTCTCATTGTTGTTTATGATTTGGTAGTTGTTTGATGATTAGAACACTAAATATAATCAAGAGAAATAAGAAACTAAATAAGTTAAGTACAAATACTTCACAAGCAATTATCAAAAGAAGAGAAATCATCCTACTTACTGCCCCTATATTTCTCAACATTTTCTAAGTAACAATTTGACTAATAAGAGCTTATGTAGTGAGTGAAAAGTAGATACAAAATTAGAAAAATCAATGTCAAGCTTAGCAAAAATTAAGTTTATTGTCTCTCTTATTTTTTTTACATTTTGCATGTGAAAGTCGTGTTTTACACTTATATATAAAATCTTCAATGAAAGAGAAATCACTAGAATTTAAAGCAATCATGTGATATTCAAGCTAATGGATTTGAATTTCATTGTGTTTACCAAACATGGTTTCGAGTGTTTTTGATGTTGCATGTGGGTCTTAATTCTTTAAATGTAAAATTAAAGATCACTCAAGATGGACATTCTGATTATCCAAGTGTTTTACCATTTTAATTATTTGATTTGGTTTTCTTCAAAACATCAAGAGGGGCAATTTCTATTTCCAAGGTAACTTGAAGCCCTCTACTTCACAATATATCCTCCATATTAGATTTCAAATAGAAGTAGTTTGAACTAGTACACGTGAGATCCCTAGGGCTAGCCATTTTGTAACATGTAGGTAGGATGACTTCAAAAGCAAAACTTGATTGTCTTTGTTGGGTGTGTGTTATATTATTTCCACGAATAGCTCCAGGTGGGAAGCAGGGGGTAAGAGGGGGGCGACCAGCCCCTGGGAAAAAAATAAAATAAAAATTTGACCCTATATTAGGTGGGCAAACCTGCCTATGATTTTGTGCATGGGTTTGCACATGGTTTTGGGCATGATGCTTTTCTTCCCATGGTATTTTTTTAGATCCGGTAAAGGGAACTACAGTTATGTTTTAATCCAAGGTTAGTAGATTGGGGTTTATGAATGCTTCGACATGTATATATATGTGTTGTGACATTGAAAGGAATATAATGAAAAATCAAGCTAGTAGTTTCGATTTTGGGATCCAGGGGAAAATATCTATGTATATCTATTTTATGTTTTATGCTCTCGCTAGTATTTTTTTGTTTTTGTTTTAAGAGTTCGTTTGCAGATAATTTATGTACATGGTTAAAACCTACATTTGGTATCATAGTTGTTTTGGCTTCAAGGGGACGCCTTTGTTGTTGAGGGGTTTTTTGCTCGGGCCTGTGCTAGACCCTGTTCAGTGGGAGATCTACGAGATAGATTCTTGCGGTGAAAGAAGATGGCGAGCAGTGGAAAAATAAAGATTGAGAAATTTAATGGTCAGAGTTTTGAATTGTGGAGGCTAAAAAATGGAGGATATTATGGTGGATAAAGATCAGTCGATCACGGTAGATCTGGATACTAAACCAACAACAATGTCAGATGAATACTGGGTGACGTTGGATCCAAAGGAAAAGAGCACAATATTGTTGTGTATCTCATATTTGGTATTGTTGAATGTATCTGGGGAAGCTACAACAAAGGATTTGTGGGACAAGTTAGGGAATTTGTACCAATATAAGTCTCTGGTGAATAAATTGTTCCTGCGGAAAAAAAATGTATAACCTAAGGATGAAGGATGGAGACTCGACGACAGAGCATTTGAACGCCTTTAATATTGTGGTGAGTTAGTTGTTATCTGTTGATATTAAAATCTAAAATGAAGATAAATGCATCAATTTGTTCTGTTCTCTACCATATTTGGGGATATTTTGGTTGTTGCAATAGGCAACAATACAACTACCTTGAATTTTGATGAAATGGTCTCAACCTTGGTGTCGAAGGAAATGAGACGGAAAGATATGGAGGGCCAGAATGGAGATGCCTTGTCTATATGAGGAGGGTCCCAAAACATAAACAAAAATAAGTTCTAGAGTGGGAGATCTAAATCTAGAGGGATATTTAAATCTCTAGGAAATCCAGTAAAGGTGTGCTGGAAATGCGGAAAGGAAGGGCACTTCAAAAAGGACTGTAGATTTAAGGCTCTTGAGAAAGCAAAGGGATCCGATGATGCTCCTTCTATAGAGGTGTAAACCACCTTAGAAGAAGGTGGGGATGTGTATTTTTCTTCCTCTTCAAATACACATGTAGATCATGAGGCATGGTTGATTGACTCAGGTGCATCATTTCACTTCACTCCCCATAAGGAGTGGTTCTGCGAGTATGAGAAATATGATGGTGGTGATGTCTTCCCAGGGGATGACAGGAAGGCCAGAATCGTCGTACGCAGAAAAGTCAAGTTGAAGCTGCAAGGTGGAAGGATCAGAACACTTCCTGGCATTCTACATATTCCTGCATTGGCCATAGATCTGATTTCTATAAGAAAGATGGATGATGTAGGTGTAAAAACAATGTTAGAGAAAGATACCTACAAGATGGTTCGGGGAGCGCTAGTATTGATGCGGGGAGTTCATATTGGAACTCTGTACAAGCTTCTGGGTAGCACTGTTATTGATGGGTGCAACAGTTTTGTGGTTCCTGAAAGTGGAGCAAATATCCTAACGGTCTATGGAGAAAAGACCATGCTATGGCATCAAAGGCTTGGACATATTGGAGAGAAGGGACTTCGAATACTACATGGTAATGGTATACTAGAAGGTATGTCTAATTTCTCTATGGATTTCGATTTATGTGAACATTGTGTATATGGGAAGCCAAATCATGTGAGTTTCCCTTCTGGTGCTAAGAGGGCGAACAAGTATTAGAGCTTGTGCACAATTATGTGTTTGGACCTGCGTCAATTCCATCACTGGGTAAGTCTGTGTACTGTGTGCCATTTATAGATATCTTCTCAAGGAATACATGGATATATTTCCTGAGGAAGAAATTTGAAGTCTTTCACATATTTAAAGAATTTAAGGCTCTGGTGGAAAACCAGACAGAGAAGAAGATAAAGGTATTGAGGACAGATAATGGAGGAGAATTCTGCAAGAAGGAATTTGAAGAGTTCTGTAAGAAGCGTGGTACAGCATGGAAAAATACTATTCCATACACACCTAAGAAAAACGAAGTTGCAGAAAGAATGAACATGATGTTGATGGAAAAGGAAAGAAGCATGCTCAGTGATACCAAGTTAGGACACGAATTTTGGGCAGAGGCAGTAGAGATTGCCTGCTACCTGGTTAACAGATCACCTTCATCAACGTTGGAGGATAAGACTCCACATGAGGTATGGACTGGTACGAAACCCTCTCTCTCACATCTGAGGGCATTGGGATGTGATGCACATGTACATGTTCCAAAGGAGAAAAGGACAAAGTTAGATAATAAATCTGGAAGGTGCATCTTTTTTGGGTATAAGGATGATTTCAAAGGTTATAAGCTTTAGAACCCAAAAAAAAGGAAGGTCGTGTACCATCGAGATTTGGTGTTTAGATAGGTGAAAGATGTTGTTAAACATGAAGTCCCACCAACAGAACCTGAGAAGATAGAGTTTGAGCTAAAGGAGGAAGAATTAGACTCTACAACATAGCAAGATTCAAAGAGGAAGAGCCACAAACTCTAGCCATGAGAAGATTAGTTCGAGAAAGAAGGAAATTAGAAAGGTATAGTCCATCTACTTTCTATTCAAATTTTTCTTTATCTATCACTGATGATGATCCCAGAACTGTTAGGGAGGCAGTGGATTTAGAGGATGGAAAACTCCGGAAAGAGGCCATGGTTGATGAAATGGCATCCTTGCACAAAAATGAGGCATGGGATCTGGTGGAATTATCAGATGGAAGGAAGCACATTGGAAGCAAATGGGTGTTTAAGAAGAATATGAATGCAAAAGGCAAGGTGGAGAACTACAAAGCTCAGTTGGTAGTAAAAGGTTATTCCAAGGTGCAAGGAATTGATTTTGGTGATATTTTTTCTCATGTTGTTGAGGTTACTTCTATTAGATTACTTTTATCTGTTGCTGTTGCATTTGATTTTGAGGTAGAACAGATGGATGTGAAGACAACATTTCTTCATGGGGATATGGAAGAGGAGATTTACATGAAGAAACCTGAAGGCTTTGAGCCGAAGGGTAAGAAAGAGCTAGTATGCAGGTTAAAAAAGTCTTTGTATGGGTTAAAACAATCACCAAGGATGTGGTATCATAAATTTGATACATATATTCGGGGACTTGGCTTCACCAAAAGCAAAGAGGATCACAGTGTGTATTTTAAATTAATTAGTGACCGTGTTATTTATTTGGTCTTGTATGTGGATGATATGTTGCTGGTTGTAAATGACATAAATTATCCAGGATTTGAAGACCCAATTTTTCTCCAAATTCGACATGAAAGATCTTGGTGTTGCAAACTATATTATAGGCATGGAAATTAAATGAGATCGGGAAAAGATGAAGCTCTGGTTAAACTAGAGGAAGTATGTTAAGACAATATTGTAGAGGTTCAATATGCAGGACAGTAAACCGGTGAAGGTTCCTATTCATGTAGATGTAAAGTTATTTGTTGAACAATGTCCCAAGACACAAGAAGAAGAAGAGGACATGTCCCGTGTTCCATATGCAAGTGCAATGGGTAGCATGATGTATGAAATGGTTTGTACTAGACCAGACATTGCACATGCAATGGGAGTATTGAGCAAGTTTATGTCAAAATCAGGGAAGGAGCATTGGACAATAGTGAAGCGGGTTTTCAGGTATTTGTGTGGCACTAGTGATTATGATTTGTGCTACCAGGGAAGACCAGGATTGGACAAATTTTTGGATATCTGTGGCATTGTTGATTCAGACTGGGCTGGAGATCTGGATCAAGGAAGATCTACAAGTGGGTATGTGTTTAGCCTATTTTGAGGTGCAGTCAGTTGGATGAGTAAAAGACATCTTGTAGTGGCTATTTCAACTACAGAGGCAGAATACATGGCAACCACTCATGCAAGCAAGGAAGTGGTTTGGTTGCAGAGATTATGTTCAAGTATGGGGTTGGTGCAACGAGCTAGAATGATAGAATGTGATAGCCAAAGCGCAATTTTCCTGGATAAGAACCTTGCTTATCATTCAGAGACAAAGCACATTGATGTTCAGTATCACTTTGTGAGAGATATGATTGAGGACAAAAAGGTGTTACTGGTAAAGGTGGACACTTTGAAGAATGTTGTAGATGCATTGAGGAAGTTTGTGAGCACTGAGAAGTTCTCTTGGTGCATAGAAACAATGGGCGTTGTAGGGCTGGATCAATGACTAATCTCTCCCGTGTCCCCATTTGGAAAGGAAACAATAAGTGGGAGAATGTTGGGTGTGTGTTATATTCTTTCCACGACTAGTTATAGGCGGGAAGTGGGTTTTTTTTTGGACCCTATATTAGGTGGGAAGACCTGCCTATGGTTTTGTGCATGGTTTTGGGCATGATGGTTTTTTTCCCATGGTATTTTTGTAGATCCGGTCAAGGGAACTATGGTTATGTTCTAATCCAGGGTTAATGGATTGGGGTTTATGAATGCTTTGACATGTATATATATGAGCTATAACATTGAAAGGAATATAATGAAAAATCAAGCTAGTAGTCCCGATTTTGGGATCCATGGGAAAATATTTGTGTATACTTGTTTTTATGTTTTATGCTCTCGATATTGTTTTATTCTCTGTTTTAAGAGTTTGTTTGAAAATAATTTTTGTACAGGGTTAAAACTACAATCTCGATGAAAAGGTTTTGAAAAAAATGGCGATTGAAAAAATTGGCATTGTGATGGATTGTAGATCTCAAAGGTATTCCATTTTGAGGAAAGGAATAAAATGGAACCAAGGTGCCATGTGGCAAATGGAGGTTGATCAATGTAATGATAGGTGCACACTAAGGTTATTGAGTTAAACAAATACCATTCTTTATCTGATTTCTATAAGCCCACTTTCACAAATAAGTTACTTTTATAATGTAAGAGATTCAATTTAATAAAATAAGTGTCAATCACATTTACAATGTAGTTACTTTATAACACAAAGTCGCATGAAAAAAAATAAATTAGAAATTATAATAATAATTATTTAGAAATGTCTCATGCAAGTTTAAGTTAGTTATATATATATATATATATATATATATATATTTTGAAAGTTAGATGCATTTCTAAATAATTATTATAACTTAAAGTTGCATGAGACATTTGGTCCCTAGTTATAAAGTTGGAAGGGCAGATTTCCCCTAAGTATAGGACCCCTTGTGGGTGTGTCACTAGATGTCTTAGCCCTTGCTAAGTCATAAGTTTCATGTTAGGCACTAACTTGTAAGGTGTTGGTACTAGACCAAGGTTTATAGTGGTAAACAACTAGATTTGAGCCTTGGTATTACCGAGGGAACCTAGCCCACTTATCTATTCCTCTTGTGGCATGCCCTTTTCAAAAAGTAACTTAACGAAGAAGAAAGATTTAAAAAAAAACGTTACTTTTTTTTTTACTTTTTATTTTATTTTATAAAGTTAGATGCATTTCTAAATAATTATTATAACATAAAGTTGCATGAGACATTTGGTCCCTGGTTATAAAGTTGGAAGGGCAGATGTCCCCTAAGTATAGGACCCCTCGTGGGTGTGTCACTAGATGCCTTGGCCCTTGCTAAGTCATAAGTTTCCTCCTAGGCACTAACTTGTAAGGTGTTGGTACTAGACCAGGGTTTATAGTGGTAAGCAACTAGATTTGAACCTTGGTCTTACCGAGGGAACCTAGACCACTTATCTATTCCTCTTGTGGCATGGCCTTTTTCAAAAAGTAACTTAATGAAGAAGAAATATTAAAAAAAAAGGTTACTTTCCTTTTTCTTTTTTTATTTTTATTTTTATTTTAAGTTAGATGCATTTCTAAATATTTATTATAACTTAAAGTACCATGAGACATTTGGTCCTTGGTTATAAAGTTGGAAGGGAAGATGTCCCCTAAGTATAGGACCCCTTGTGGGTGTGTCACTAGATGTCTTGGCCCTTGCTAAGTCATAAGTTTCCTGTTAGGCACTAACTTGTAAGGTGTTGGCACTAGACCAAGGTTTATAGTGGTAAATAACTAGATTTGAACCTTGGTCTTACCGAGGGAACCTAGACCAATACTTATATATTCCTCTTGTGGCATGGCCTTTTTCAAAAAGTAACTTAATGAAGAAGAAAGATTTGAACTAAAGACCTTTAATTTAACAAATTAACTTTTAACCAAAAGTGTTAAGGCAACATACATAACAAATGTTATGTGTGTGTGTGAACTTTACAAGCTTGGGATAGATCTTGGTTACTCTACTTGAAAAATGTAAGTTTTATTTCTATTATTATTATTATTATTTTTAGATTGCAAAATCACATGGCAAAGAACATACATAGAAAATGAAACATTTTATGCTCAATTATTTATTTATTAATATCACACAGGGAACATGAAAAAGAGCATAAACACTAAAAAGGGAGTAAACCGAAAATTAACAAACAAAAATCGAATAGAGATATTAACATACAACGAAAGAGATTTTAAGAACTATGGTGACAATGTCTACCTCTACATTTGATAAACATGGTTGTAACTTGGGCAACCAAAATAAATTTTAGGTTAAATGAGGCAAACAAAAACATTTTTAGGTAAAATGGAACGGGTTTTTCAAATGAAAATACTACTCTAGACACATTGGATATTTCTCTCAACCCATAAATGTTCAACAAAGTCTAAAATTCCTTTGATGCATATAACAATAGAGGTTCAAAGTCTCAATTAACAATGGAAGTGGATCTTCATAAGGGCTTTGGTACCATGTTCGATAAAAACATTATTGCCACATAAGTTGAACACAATAAGGCAATTGTACATACAAACAAATCAACATATAGTATATCGATGTATTGCATGGTAAAAACCATCAAAGATGCAAATAATCCACATCCGTAGCCAATGTGACCACTTCAAACAATATTTTTATTGCAAAAGGAAAATAATTCACATATGAGTTTCTTACAATAGATCATTAATAAGCAACTCTCCATGTTCTTTAAATAAATTTTATGGAAAAATCAGGGGTCAAGCCGTATATCAATGTAGCTGTTAATATCAAGGAGAAGATGAATAGTTGGATTCCCTTATGTCTAAAACATAATCATGGCCATTGGATTAGATAATTATAATTCATACTAAATAAACACACTCTACCTAAAGATACATTAGACCAAGTCAATCTTAACTAACTCCTAAGTGTCTAAAGACATATTAGACCAAGCTATTTTAATTATCACCTAAGTGTTTTAGTATCTTAACAATTTATTGTTTAGTTAGCCAATTTCTAAATAGGCTTTTAAAAAAGATTAAGATAAAGAAACATCAAGGAAATGAATTCAAAAGGAAAGCAAGAGCAAACAAGCGATTAAAGGCTCAAAATAGACCATGCTAATTTCTCACTAAGTTGTAGAGTATCAATATTAATTCATTTTAGTTTTTTTTGCATCAAGGATGGTCAAAGAAATAATCAGGGAATTTATGTGAAATAATAATATTTTAGAATATGCTTTCTATCAATGTGAAACATGTAAAGAATTAGCTGTATATTTACAAAGAAAGTTTAAGTATTTACAGTTGCATTATCAATGCCAAAGGTACTATAGTTTGCAGTATGAAAATATATTTATTTTCTCTTGTTTTAAACCGTTTTCTAGTGTTTTTTACTATTATCAATTACCATGCCCTTACCTTTAACTTGGAGGGTGATCTATGCTATTAAAATTCCATACTAAGAGCTCAAAGTGAATGAATATTCTATTTCCTCTTTAATTTCTATTATTTATTAGTGCAATGAGCACCCATTTTTGAGTCCTCCTTTAATTCAACTATGTGCCATATTTACGACACAAAACATCTACGACCAATGGTTATTGTCAATATGCTAATTAACCTCCTCAACGAGATAAATTGTCTTAGGTTATGGCTAATGGTTAAACATCGACTTGTTTTTGCTTTCTTGAGATGCATTTGATGGACTACTGGAGATGTTCATCACCTCAACAAAGTATTTCGATTCTTAACTCACAATAAATTGAAATTTACTATGGAGAGTGATTGATCATTTTGATCGCCTAAAGCATTATGGTAGCAGTGATATTACTTGATTACAATATCATCTCTCTTAACATCGACAATTAGGCTATTTTGTATTAAATTTCTCTTCTCATTCCTTCAATTTAAAAAGAAAAAAAAGAAAAGCCTAACCCTAAAACAAACAAGTTATTAAAGGCTCAAAATATACAATGCTAATTTCTTACCAAATTATAAAGTATCAATGTTAGTTCATTTTAAGTTATTTGATATCAAGGGTGGCAGAAGAAATAATCGAAGCATTTATGCAAAACAATGTCTTCAAATATGACTTGATATCAATATCTGAAATACATATGAAAAATTAATTGTTTTTTTCTACCAAGAAAGTTTATATAAACATGACTTGATATCAATATCTAACCGCGTAGTCTACCGAGGCCACGTTTTGACCCAGAATCCGGTAACGATTTCCACAAAATCCGGCAAAGATTTGCCCAGAAACTTGTTTACAGTTGTTAAACATTAGTATTTTGAGTGCCCCAGGGGTTTTTGATAGTGCTGAATCCATTTTCACTATCAAAAATGGATTCCAAGCACTGCAACTACCTGATTTTTTAAAATTTAGTTGACCGGATTCTGGCAGATTTCTGCCGTCCGAGCCAAAACGCGGCCTCGATATCTAACATATGAAAAATTAATTGTCTTTCTATATATTCCGAGTTGAAGTATCTACACAAAAAGCATTATAATTTGTACTATATAAATGTAGTTAATTTCCTTAGTTTTCAATGTTTGCAACTACATTTTTAAAGTTTCATACAAAGTGCTCAAAAGTAAACTTTTCTATATCCTTTTAGTTCTTGTTACTATTAGTTCAATGAGAAACCATTTTTTAAACCTTCTTTAATTCAACTGAGTGTCATAGATATGAAACACTTGCATTTAATTCTAGTTGTTAATATTTCTATTGATTCTCTTGATAAGATACATTAAATTCAGTTATAGCTAATGCTTATATATATATATATATATATTTTAAATATTATTTTTAATAAAAAATAAAATTTATTATGAAAACTGATAAAAAAATTTAATTGACTAAAACATTTGACTAATATTGACATTATTTGATTACAATATTATTACTCTTAGCATCAACATCCAGACTTTTAAATTTCTTTATTTGCTCATTAAAGTTTTTAAAAAAATTAGGCAATATTTTAATGAATTAGCATAGATGTATATAAGGATGATAATTGCTGATCCACTTATAATATTAAATCTAGTTATGTTGTTTTCCGTTAATGTAAACAATTACACTACATATATTTTTTAAAAATTAGGCATTATTTTAATGTAAGGATGATAATTGCCAATTCACTTATAATATTAAATTTGGTTATGTTGTTTTATGTAAACAATTACACTATATATATTTTTAATGTAATGTAATTGTTTTATGTTTTAATTTTGTTTTTTTCATATATTTTGTGATCAATTTTACTCAAAATTAGATAAAGATTTTCAATTTTAATTAAAATTAGATAAAGATTTGTTGATACATAAACTATGTAATTTAGATAAAAATTTGTTGATACACAAACTATATAATTTGGACAATCTAAGTACATTACCTTATAAGTTTTTCAAGATATTGAATTCATTTATGTATTAAAACATGTAATTTAAATAATGAAAATTCACATTCTCATGAATAGTTATATTACCAAATTTTGACAAAAAAACCAAAATATAAAACACGATGAATGTCATTTTTTTTTATTTCTATTAGGTGTAGATTTATAGTTGTCTAATTTTTTGTGTAGACTCGCCACCCATCATCCAGACAAACCTGAAGTAAATTAAATTTGGAGTATCTAACAAAGTTTAAAAACAACTTCCTCTTTGAACTCACAAGTTGAAAAATCTAATGAGGTTAAATTGAAGGTCGTTTATGAAAGATTGAAAGACGTTTATGAAAGTTCTTCCTCTTTGAACTCACACAATTTGAAGTTGAAAAATCTAATGAGGTTAAATTGAAGGTCGTTTATGAAAGATTGAAAATTGTTTATGAAAGTTGTTAAATGTTGATTTTCTTTTTAAAGTGGGTGTGTTTTTTTTTCTTTTTAAAATGGGTGTGCTCTTTAAATTTACAATATGATAATTGCGATTTCAATTGATTTGACGATGAAATAAATAAAAAAGAGGGCATAGTTTAACTATTTTATATTTAAGTATTGAGAGATTTATTAGATATCATTTTTTGGAATTCAATTGGGTTAAGTAAGTCATTCATCTATGACCATTTCCATGAATGAGTATTTCATTTATTTTATATATATATTCACAGCGCTTAACAACTATTTTCTAAAATATAACTTATTTTCTAAATTTCTGCTATATAAATTTAAGTTCGAGTGGACTCACCACTCAATTCCAAAGAATAACGATAGCAAATTAAACCTAACTAATTAGATTTAACCACGGTTTCGCTTCAAAAAATAACATTCACCATAATTACTCCCAACCGTGGAAACATATATACTGAATAATATAAAATAAAATGGTCAAACTAGGTTTGTTTTTTGTTTTATTATTATTTCTTCATTAAATCGATTAAAATTGCAACTATCATATTGTACACCGACCTTAAAAAGAAAATCAAGTATTAACAACTCTCCTAAACAAGCTTCAATTTAACCTTGTTAGATTTTTCAACGCCAAATTGCGTCGAGTTCAGAGGGGAAGCCGCCGTTAAACTCCGTCAGTCACGCCCACGTGACGTCATTGGCGGACCCCAAAAGTGCCGCGAAAATAATACGCTACCCTGCCGAACCTAATTTCCAAGCTCGGCCTTCCACACCTAATCCGTCCGAGGCTAAACCATCAAATACAGACACGCGCACACAACATTCGCTGCGAGGTTTGCCTGGATCGATAGTTTTTATTTTTGGCTTTCGCATGATTTTATGCACAAGCTTCTCCGACCTCGTGCTCTCCATGCGTTTCTCCTCGCGAGCATCTCACGGTCTCAATTTCACTTCACTTCGCTTCGCAATTCTCACTTTCTATCGGATGGACTCCCGGGGATCGAATCGCGAGACCCTCTGGTGATCTCTGTCGAAGAAATTGAGGTATTACTGAAGGCTTTTAATTCTCGCAGTGTTTGAATTATAGTGGCAAATGCTGATACACGGGCTTTATATAGACAATTTTAAGAAAAGATTGGAGTTTTAGTCTCTCAATTCTGTCTGCAATTTTGCACGGCGATGATTAGATTATTTTGATTGTGAGGGCACGGTAGGTTTTGCGGCACGAGGGCTGGGGCTGCTGATATTATCGCTTGATCCGATCTTAGGGTTGCTGGAGAATTTAGGGTAAAGGGTTTTGAACCACTGTTATATATGTTTCATCACCAATCAAAGCCTGAGAAGAGTGAATCCCAGCAAAGAAGACCTGGGAGATCAACAGGAGTTGGATATCAACAGTCTCCCAAGGGTACTGGGGTTGGAGGGTCTAACCCTCATTCCTCCTCCCCATCTTCCACAATTAAAAGGTATGGATTTTTTTAATACGGTTTTCTTTATGTTCGTCTTCATCATATTCATATTTGAAATTATGTTTCTAGTCTTCAAGTTGTGGAAATAGAAATACTGAATACACCAAATATGCATGGTGCCAATGTATGAGATTGATGATGAGTTGCACAACTATTTCTAAGAACTGAATACACCAAATATGCATGGTGCCAATGTATGAGATTGATGATGAGTTGCACAACTATTTTTAAGAATTTGGAATTTTTTTCTGGCTATCCTCAAAAGTTAACATTGCTAGCATAAACCCATTTAAATCCTGGTCTGATATGCATAATTAGATTCCAACATTTATTGCACCGGCCACAACCTCGAGCTTTGCAGCCCATAATTGCATGCGAAACCAAACCTGGGGTTTGGTTGGTTCGTGCTAGTATTTATATTCAATAGATTGACACAAATGCACAAAGTGTTGATAGACCTAATTCCCTCTCGGATCTTGCGTTTCGTGGTGCTGTTTTATAATCACATTTGTGTAATAATCTCTTCTATATACTAATTTCACTGTCATTCCTCATAAATGTCCAATTCCTCGCCAGCCTACTATTACCTTATAAAGTTGTCTATTACATTGGGTAGAGGGATCACGCTGACATCATTTGTCACTGGTCTACATTGGTGATTTGCTGTCATTTTGCTGTTACGTTTTGATGGTATTCTGATTGTGGGAAAGCCTTAATTTTGAATGCTTTGCTAGGTTGGACAGTTGCCTTTTTGATTGGGTATATTTTCCCTGTTACGTACAGCCTGCCATTATTTGTTATATATTACAAGTAACTCCATTGTTGCATTTGTTGAAATATTTAACTAGGTCTAGTCTTCATTATGACATATGTAATCATGATTTTATGTATTTAATGAAAAGAGAAATAAATTTATTATTGTAAGTCTTGAGGCATGGGTTTCATGCTCAAGAGAGTTTATTTATAGGTCAAAGCACCCATTGAGTGCTTCTAAGTTTGTTATAAAGTCATTGAGTCATTGTCATGTATGAATGACCCATTTGGGCATGTTACATATTGTAAAGAAAAATTTATTGAGTCATAATCAAGTCAAAAGACCCTCCAAGACCTCGTCATGGCACAAAGTTCAAGTCGGCCTAAGGAAACTTCTAGTCGGCCTTAAGAGAACAGTTCGTACCCCGCACAAGCCTATAAATAAGGAGCTCGACCTCATTTGGATTTACTCAAGCAAGTTCAATCTTCTAAAGATAGAACATGGAAAAGGACGAAGAATGAGAAGAAGAACTAGATCGAAGTTTTTGGGCCTCTCTCTCTCTCTCTGATGTCAAGGTTTCTACATTTGCTGGGTAGAAGAATTGGTTGGGCAACATAATTTGCTGGGCAGGTCGAAGTTGCAGAAGAATGTGCTGGGCAGGTTGAAGTTGTAAAAGAATGTGTTGGGTAGGTCGAAGTTCCAGAAGGATTTGCTGGGCAAGTCGAAATTGCAGAAGTTGCTAGAATCAAGGTTTGACTTGGTCTTGTAGGGTTTGGGTCAAGGGTCATAGGTCTTGGAATTTGTCAATTGAAGTTCTATAAGAAGAGAAGAAGTCTTGGGTCAAGGAAAGACTATTCAGTGAGCCGAAAATATGAAGAAGGGCCGAAATCTGAAGTTGTAAGAAGACCTCAAAACCCTAGCTCATCCATAGAAGAACTACACATTGAAGCATCTAAAAGTCTCCACATTCTAGAGAAGCAGGAAGAAGCGTAATCTTCATCATCAAGGAATCAAGGTGATCTCCCTCTCGTTGAATGATCACTTTTGAAGGAACACATCTTCATCAAGAAGACATCTTCTATCATCATCAAAATCAAGAAGGCATCAAGTTGAAGATATTAACATCAAGGAGCATCTTCACTTGGCAAGTATCTTTATATCTATATTTGAATCTATCAAAATGACTTCATTTTGCAAGGAGAGCAACAAATTGGTTGGGTTGTCAAACTTTCTTGCATGGAAGAAGAGGATAGATTTGATCCTCATAGAAATTGAAGTCGTTGAGCATGTTAAGGGTTCTGTCACTAGACCTCTAAGGAAGAAGCTCGAGCTCTAGTTGAATACATGAAAAAGGAAATAAGGGCTAAAAGAATCCTTATGTAGCAAAATTGGAAAAGTGTAAAGTCATCTATGACAAAGTGGTGGAACTATTCTCCGTAAGTTCTGTAGGAGAAGTGATATCATTGAGAACCAAGCTCTACAAGATGATGATATCAAAGGAAGAAGGTATGATACTTTATGAAGGTATGTGAAATAAGGGACTAACTACAAGAGTTGGGAGAGATAACGTCTGACAAGGAAACAACTGCTATGTACTCAATGCACTACCAGAGAAATGGGGTAACTTTACATCAAGCATTTATGGGATGAAGGAAGCCACTCCATTCAATGAGCTGTGGTCACTATGCAAAATTGAAGAAACCAGGTTGAAGGAAAAAAGTGATGCAAGATCAAACGTGCAAACTCAAGCATATGCTGACATGGCAAAGAGGAAAGGAAAGTTTGGGAAATTTGGTCCTTAGAAAAGGAAGGAGAATATGGTGAAGGTTCAACACTATGGATATGGGCACTATAAGAGAGATTGTCCTAAGCTCAAGAAGGACGACATGAAAAGAGGAAGTGAACAAGCCCATATCACTGAAGAAGTCGAAGAAGCTGAAAAGAAGAAATTAAAGAAGGAAGAAGTAAAAGATCTCTACTATGATTGAGATAGGTCTTCTCCACCTAGTTCTCTTTAGTTTCTGTAGATATAGCTATCATGGTAGGAAGCATTAGAAGCATGATAGGATGCATCATTTTAGGGGATGGCATCATAATATCATATGATTGAAAGCAAGAGCTCATGGGAAGCTTGAAAGATAGCTGAAGTTTATGGCAATCACTATTAGAAGGAAGTAGGTCTTGATAACCTCATTAAAAGCATAAGCGGTACTTATGGGTAGAAGTGAGTCATCTAGTATACAACTCATAATACATCATTGGGAAGGAGCATCTGCAGGATGAGGATGATCAAGATCCTCCGTTGGAGTCTTCATTGAAAGGTTCATCTACTGGAAGAAGCAAGTGTCTCGCCAAGAATTCCACCTTGTATGGGATTCATGGAATGATGGTATGATATCAAAAGAAGTGAAGCAGGTCAAGGTGATTGAAGTTCTTTCAATCAAGGAAGCTGCTGAAGGAAGTCTAGATGACCAAAAGGAAGAAATGAGGTATGTATGCTTGTATTTGATAAAATTGAGTCATGTCATATAGTTGCAGATAACATGGATAAATGCTCCATCTCGTGAGCATGATCAAGAGAAGAGGATCTCCTCCTTTGGAAGGATGCATAAAGGTATGGTTCACATATTGACAAGATGAAATCAACATAACAAGTCCTCGTACGGAATATGAGGTGGTTTATAAAAATGAAGAAGTAATGATTGGAAGTTCCTGAGAAGCAATGTGTGAATAAAGAAAGGAAGAGATCATGAAAGATGCAACTATGGAGAAGGCAATCAAAATCCAAAGACTAAAAGATTTGACTATTATATCTCCATGGGAAAGATATGAAGACTTTGATGAAGTCCGTAAAAGAAGGAGACCCTTGACATTGTATATCTTGGAGATGTGTCAAATACATATGCGAGATGTTAATATTGCAAGCAAACAAATGTCATGATGAAGGGCCATAACAAAAGATAATTTGATTTGATGTTCATTTTTGGTTTTTGAATATAGGAAAAAGAGTTGTGGATGTCATCTACGACTAGCACTCATGTGTTGGGATGGAAGATCCTAAAGGAAACATGATGTAGAAAAGGTAGCTGTATGAAGTAAAGCCAGATGTGGACTAGAAAATCATTTTTAGATAAAGGGAAGGATGACATGACTAACTTGAGGAAAGTGATGGATGGTCGATGTCCTACAAAGATGAAGGCTCCATAATATTAAAGATAAAATTCATGCATTGAATGGAGGAGCACTACAAGCAGCTGGAGGTCCCATGATCTCCACCAATGAATAAAAAGTTGCTGCTGGAAACAAGTCCTTAGTTAAGAGGGAGCTTAGTCAAGTCCCTGGTTAAGAGGGAGTTTGGGTACATTCCTTTTATAGGAATGGGTTGGTCATCCTAGTTAAGAGGGAGTGACAAATATGGTTCTCTACTTCATGTGTCATGCACTAGACCACGACTAATAGTCGCAAGTCTTAGTGAAGGCCATGAGGATAGATCGACACATCATTCTTGTCTTCACTTGGGAAGAAAGAATGGAGGATTGGATTAGCATTTGACATTCAGTACTCTTTGAGGATGTGGTAGGGCATCCAAGATAAGAGGAGTCGTGAAGGATCGATATTCTTTGAGGACTGGGAATCCAAGATAAGAATAGTCCTAGAAGGACATATCCTGTGAACACCCGGGTGGGGTATGCTCCTTGAGAGACAATGATGATGGTGTCTATTAGTCATTGGTCTTGCCAACATTGTGCTCTAATCTTGTGGAGAGATAGAGCTGTTAGTCAAGGCCTTGCTATGTGACAAGGTTGGTTGATATGATGCTCTATACAGATGGGTTACCAATCCGACTCTCATGAAAATTCTTCAAATTGAGAATGTCCAAGTACCATGTATGGATTATGAATACCTCTCTAGTTAA